>JAGFNQ010000910.1:146137-173663 GCA_024364735.1 Boesenbergia rotunda
TCACACTGCCGTGAGCATTCAAAGGAATAGCTATTCTCTTTGCACAAACATTTCAGAATTTTCACTTTTTTTTTTCTTTTGCAGCTGCTTTTGTTCTTTCCTGCTGCAATTGTTCCAGATTTTTTTTTCTCTGTATTTCCTTCTTCTGATTTCAGCAGCTACTCGTATTCAATACCAACTTCATCAGCTCTTCAATTCATATTGTCTTCAGCTGGAGATCAGATTCCATAATTAGCAGCAACCTTTGCATTGAGATTTCTTCAGCCTTTTTTCCTGATTTTTCAGCCTTGCTCAGTCTTTGATCCAATCCACTTCCTTCCAATTCTGATCAGTAAAGGATGCACTCATCACTCTTTGATACATTCATATCTTTGGTGCCTTGATTTACAGCCTAGGAAAATCAAATTCAGCCTCCAAGTTGACACAATTCTGCACAAACTTTGCTTCAGCTGCATTTGCAGCTCAACTTTCCAATCTGGTTCTGTTCTCAATCCTTGTAAACAGCCTCTCAATCTTACTTCATTTTCGGTATTCAAATCAGTTCCTTCACTTCAACTTCAGATCCAAACAGACCTTTCAAATCAGCACAGATTTTCTGCATTCCAGCACAAAAATTCTGCATTGGATCTGATTTTTTTCAGCTTCAATTCAGCTTCTACATCTCAGATTTTTCTCAGCTTTTGTTCATCCTCAGTTTAGTTACTAATCTCTGCAGCTGCAATTCAAAAACGAATGGATATTGTTCAGCTGCAATTCAGAATTACAGGTTTAGTAAGGCTGCAGTCCAAGGCAAATCTGAACAGAACATTGCTCCACACAATTTAATTTGGACAGAATTTTTAGCATTGGTTCAGATTCTTCTGTTTGTTCTGAATAGATCATCCACGCAGCAGCACTTCAAATCTTGCACTCCCTTGATTACTCAGAGCAATTAGCATCACCAGTAGTGGAGACTTAGTTCCAAACTGCTTCGGATTCCAGCTCACTGATTTTTATTTTCATAATTTTTTAGCCTTCAATTCAGATTGTTTTTAACTTGTTTTTAGCTGCAGTTCAGACCATTCCCAGCTGCAATTCAGAATTCCAGACCAGGACATGCTTCACTTTGAATTTCCTTTTCACTTTGGTGTAGAATCTTCATTCTTCTCAAAATGGCACAGATTTTTGTTCTTCTGTTTTGGCACCAATTTCTGCATTGATTTCAGTTTTACACAGCCTCAAACCAGTCCCTAACAGAGCATTGCTGATCTTGCTTCCCAAAATTCCAACTTTTCAGATTTTCTTTTCTTCTTGGCACAAATTTACTTCATTTGGTGCCATTTTTCTTCTCATTGCCGATTTTCTTCTTCTTCTTTTTTTTTTTCTCGTGTGGGACTTCAAAGAATGATGAGAATTCTAAATTGTCTCAATTGCCTCCACACTAAACCACTCTTTCTTGGCATTCCAACTCACTCAAAATGTGATTGTTTCCATCCTTCCATTGCAAAAAATTTTTTTTCGAAATGAAATTGCTTCCCAATCACTAATCACTCCCCCACACTTAAAACTTTGTCCGTCTCGGGCAAAATAACATCAAGAAAACATCCCAAGCAAACAATTCCATAGAAAAATTAGGGTTAAGATTAGCAATAAGGAAAGACAACTAGAATAGAATAGACAAATAGATGTGGAAAGGTAAATAAAATGCTTAGTCCCTATAGATGTGATCCAACCATTGAAATATGATTTTGAAAGAACCTAAGCAAGTTCTAGAATACAATAACATATGTGTATCACAAAATAAGGCTAATCTCACTAGGTAAAAATAATCCATCTCAAATTTTCAATTAAGAATCCAAAGCAAAATCGTACTCAAGCATCCAAGATTTCATCCATGATCTCAAACCCTAAGTTTTGACAACCAAATTTAATTTATTTTCAAAAGACTCTAAAATGCTATGGGATAACCTAGAGGGATACATTTATTTCTACTCATTCAAGAAAAGTGCAAAAAGAAATAACAATGTATTTACAAGGACTCCTATGCATTCTACTCTACTCATGCATTTATTAGCAAGAAAATTCTACTTCTAGAAAGCATGAAAATGAAAAATGCAATAAAAGAAAATACAAGCAAGAAAAATCTCCCCTTTATTTCTGGTGGACGGAGTCTATCCAGAAGGAGCCTCCATCTTGGTAGTGGAGGTGTCTGGGTGGCTGGGAGAATTAAGACTCCCCCACACTTAAACTTTGCAGAATTATGCTCCGGTGGCCGAAGGCGATTCAGGTTCAAAATCCATGGAAGGAATGGAGGGCTATGGATTAAAGTAAGATCTTCTCCTCCTTCTTGATGCCTTTCAGAAGTACTTCCAGGAGGTTGAAGTCTGTTCAGCTGGAGCACCCACTCCTGGAGTCTTCTGGACCCTGCAAAACAGTGTAATACCTTTCTCAAGCGTGCAGGGTCAGAAAGAAATAAAATAATGTCAGTTTCTGCATGAATTGAATCCAAATCTGCATCATGTTCAATGAAATCAATTCTTGGTGTCTCAATAAATTTTTCACAATTATTTTCTACCAAGGATGTATCAAATAATGTATCACAGCCAATAAAATCAATTTGTGGTGCCTCAATGAATTTTTCAAAATTATTTCCAGAATAAGATATGTCAAGAGATTCATCACAAAAATCAACATCAAGTCTAGGCACCCCTAAAAAATTTTCACACTCAGCATTTGCATCTAATGTAACACCACATGCTTCATTTTCAACAATTTCTACACTAGGTACCTCTAGGGATTTTTCACAATTATTTTCTACAAAAGATGTATCCCTAAGTATATCACAAACAATAAGATCAGTTTGAGGTACCTCATTACAAATTTCAGAAAAATTAGGAGGAGAATTTACCTGATCGTGCTGAAAAGTACCTGGAGATTCTACAAAAGTAGATATATCTGTGGTCTCCTCCTGATCATGTGCAGTCTCCTCTTCAGCCTCAGGCTCTGGTGGACACTCAACTAGAGTAGGTGATCCTTGGGTTCTTGCTTCCACCATGCAAGTCCCTACACTTTCTGGTAATTGTGGTGGTCCCTGGGGCTTAGTGCAATCCCCTACACCTATGGAATCATCTTCCTCAACCATTCTTGTATCAACCAAATTAGAAAAATTAGGACCTTCAATAATACTATAATCACAAAATAAAAGATGAGAATGGTCCTGTGAAATAGGAATGGGTGATTCTTGGGGCTTTGTGCAATCCCCTACACTCTCAATCCTATCCTCTGAATTTTCTGATGTATCAAACACTGTAGGTGGTCCCTGGGGCTCTGTGCAATGCCCTGCACCTATAGAATCATCTGATTGTTCTAATCTTTGAGCTTGTATTTGATTCCATTGATCAACCAATTTTGCAAGGCTTTCTTCGATGTCTTGCTGTTGTTGTACGACTTGTTGTTGCCAAGCTTGTTGTTGTTGTAGCATTTATTGACACATCTCTATCATCCTTTGTTGTTGTTCCTCATCCCAATCAGGATCATCAAAGCCTCCTTGATTAAACTGCGGAATTGAGAGGGGCTGAAAATTCTGAGTGTCTTGCTGAAAATTTTGAAAAGCTTGCTAAAAATGTTGAAATTGTGGTTGAAAGGATGGTTGAACTAGCTGAGAATGGTAGCCCTGGAAATCTTGAATCTGAGGTTGAAATTGTGGTGGTGAACACTGAAATTGAGTGGGCTGGAAATTTGGTTGATTTTGCTGAAAATTTGGATCGCATGGCTGTGAATATTGAAAAGGTTGTTGAAAATTCTGTATAGGTTGAAATTCTTGCTGCCATGGCTGAGGTTGAAGCTGAAATTGATTATTTTGGGGCTGAAAACTTTCAAAAGGCTGCTGGAAATTTTGTGATTGCTGAAATTGTTGAAATGGTTGCTCAAACTGGGGCTGAAAACTCTGGAATGGCGGCTGCCCGTTCTGAAAATTCTGATTTGGTTGAAAATCTTGTTGAAATTGTTGACATTGTGGCTGAAAAAATTGATTTGGTTGCTGATTGAAAGGTTGGTTCTGCTGAAAATGTGGACACGGCTGCTGATACGTAGATGAAAACATTTTGATCCTTCAGCCCTGTCACAAAACAAACAAGAAAAATGGCAGTACCCGTATACAAAAGAATAAGCAACAAAAAATAGAACCCAATGATATATCAAAAAGCATACAAGCAAAAATCAAACAAATCAACTAGTTGCTTCCCCGGCAACGGCGCCAAAAATTTGACGCGCCCAAATATACTAGATTAATTTTGTCACGAAATGTATGGGCTCATCAAATTTAAATATGAATGAATGAAATGCTGGAAACCCTTTTACAAGCAAAAATATAAGAATGTAGCAAAGGGGCCACAGGTCGTATTTTTCACGGGGATAGTTGTCGTGTTTGATTCAAACTTGTAGTTATATGTCGTTTTTGTTTTTGGGTTTCAAATAAGTGATTGAATTTGGATAGCAATTGTGAATGAAAATGGAAATGAAAATTAAGGAAAGTGAACAATGGAACTAAGCAAGAGATGACACTTGATACTTCCACCAATGGAAATCGAGTCAAGCTATAAAATTTAACCGAAATTTGGAAAGCAAGCTTAAATGCAAGTGCACAGTAACTCTGATGGAAAGAAATCGAAAGTATGATGGAAGTTATCTGAAACAAATCGAGCCCAAAGCAATTGCTATTTATGCCTTTAGGAAATTAAACAAGCTACACATGTTAACTACAACTAACTACAATTTTTGAAACCACCACTTATTGATTCCAACTCAATCAGATGCCACAAATGACAAGTTAAATTCAGAGTCAATTAGATCCCAAGCATATGGCACACAACTGAGAATTGAAACTGAAATCAGATTTAAGAAGAGAAATGGAATTCGGAAATGGAAAGTGCAGAAATGGGAACTTGGTTTTCAGATCTTTCAGCACAAGGTTTGGGCTCAAAACACAACCCAACTCAACTTGATACACTGATCGAAAAACCAGATGAACTAAGCCAAAATGTCTTGTGTTTACCCAACCAGAATTCTCCAACAGCAGCTGGAAAAAGGCAGAACAGAATTTGGTTTGGCAGAAATAAAATGGCAAGAAATGAAAGTGGCACGCAAGGAATCGAATTGCTACCTAGCTTAATTTGAGTGCTATTTTAACTAAACAAGCTATCGATCTAATGCTAGAGCAGAAGTTAACAACTAAGAAACTTAGAAACAACTCAGAAACAGGAAACCTGAAATAACTTCAGAAACTAAAAGGAGAATTCAGAATTAAACTTGGCACGCAAGCTAGGAGTTGGCACGCAAGGTTTTAAACACAGAAATAAACTGAAATTAAGTGAAACATTAACTAAACAACTAGCTAACTACTTGCTTGAAGATTTAAAGCTAACTTACAGCTGGAACAATGCATTAAACCAATGTAACGAATTTGAAACAAGAAGGCAGAAACAGAACACGGCAGTAAATGAAATTACAGCTACAAAAAACGAAATTAACTAAAGTAAACTAAACATCGATCTCTTCCCGAGCTCCAGAACTCCTTGTTCGTCACGCAGGGGTGAGCATCGAACCCGCAAGCTCAACAAACCAATGGAAAACAGCCTCTATGAATCGATTTAACCCAACTTGGCTCAAAGCTGAAAACAGCAATCGATTTACTCAATCTCGCAATGTAGTATGGCGATGATGATTTGGGAATGTTCTGAGCTCAGCCGAGGACCCTCAGGCTAGCTCGGATGGATATGAAATGGCACAAAACGAGACCAAGCCAATCAACTCACAAATCTGACGAGACCCTCAATCATCTCTGTTTTTGGCCGAAATTGAGCTGGAATCCTCACGGAAAGCCCTTCCCAAAGATCTAGAACTGGATCAAGGATCGAAATCGATGTGGTCACGCCCTCTGTTGAAGAAAATTGCAATCGAAATGAAGAACAGCTGAGAAAGGAGAAGAACTGCGGAAGCTACGGCGAGGACGCGACGCTGAGAAATGTGGCTGCGTTTTGATTAAATAGGAACAAATCGACGGCTCAGATTGATCGGAGGAGATCCAACGGTAGATCTTGGTCTGATTTGAGCCAAACTTTTATGATGATGATCTGGGGTCAGGATCTGCCTTGTGGTAGCTCGGATCCTCCAGATATGCAACGGATGGTCCAGATCAACTCTATCTGTGAATGGACGCTCTAGAGCCCTCCTTGCTTGATCCAACGGTTGATCTAGCTCTGATTGGGATGAAACCTTCAGATCTTGATCATAGAGCTTGATTAACCCTAACCATAGCTCGGATTGCTTCAGATCGTCCCGGATGGCTCAGATCTAGCCGCTCTTGAATCGGACGGCCCAAATTGATCATAGGCTTGATAATTCGATCCGGTTCACATCCGACTCAGGTTTGACCCAATATGCCCTAAGTCCTTGAACCTTTGGTGCCTACAAAAATAAATCCAAATTTTAGTGGCCAATTAAACCAATTTAATGTAAATTTGCAATTAAGTCCAAAATAAAGGTAAGTTCTAAAACCTAGGGCAATTTCACAATTAATCAATAAAAATATGAGTCTAACATGGATTTTAACATCTAAAATAATCACAAAAATGGTACTTATCAATAGATCAAAACGGTTGCTTGGTCTTTCGCAGTCTACATATATAGACCGAATGCTAAAAGGGTTTAGCATGTCGGAATCCAAGAAAGGTTACCTTCCCATCAGGCATGGGATCAACCTTTCAAAGTCTATGTGTCCGCGCACAGAAGACGAGAGGATTTGTATGAATAAGATTCCTTATGCATCCGCGATAGGATCTATCATGTATGCTATGTTATGTACTAGGCCCGATGTATCATATGCTCTGAGTGTCACGAGCAGATACCAGTCTGATCCAGGAATGGATCATTGGGCGGCTGTCAAGACAATCCTTAAGTACTTAAGAAGAACTAAGGATGTGTTCCTAATATATGGAGAAGGAGATATAGTAATACGTGGGTATACAGATGCCAATTTCCAGACAGATAAGGATGACTCCAAATCTCAGTCTGGATACGTATTTACTTTGAATGGAGGCGCAATAAGTTGGAAAAGTTCCAAACAAGACACCGTAGCGGATTCTACCATGGAAGCAGTTTGGATCAAGAAGTTTGTCTCGAAACTTGATGAGGTTCCAACCATTGATGAAGCAATACCGGTTTATTGCGACAACAATGGAGCTATCGCACAAGCAAAGGAACCAAGGTCTCATCAACGATCCAAACACGTGCTTCGCAGCTATCATCTAATCAGAGAGATTATAAGTAGGAATGACATACAAATTGAGAAAATTCCCACTGAAAGGAATTTAGCGGATCCTTTAACTAAGGTCTTGCCTCAAAACAAGTTTGAGGGTCATGTTAGTGCCTGTGGTATTGGATACCGTAGCAATTGGCATTAGGCCAAGTGGGAGTTTGTTAGTGATATGAGAGAAGTGTCCTAAGGCAATCGCCTTATGGTTGTAAATATTTATTTTAATAAATGATAATTGACTATTTGAGTATACATGTTTGTGTATTTGATTGGGATCTTAAACTCATATACTGAATGTCCGCAATACAATTCACAGCATAAGAGAATTTGTGATGGGATCACAACTAGTGATTATCTCTACATGTGCAATTGTGAAGTATTGAAAATATCCCTAATCGATGAATTGATAAAAAAACGGACACTATCAATTCTGTTGAGACTAACATGGGTTATTCTCTAATCAGCTGATTCTCACTGGCTGGTGACATTGGGATGTCCGGAGATAAACATGGATGCTAGTTAAGGGAACTAGTTCATTGGAGTGACTAGCTATAAAACTTCATATGGTAATCTATATAGATATGTCGATGATGTTCTTACTACAGCTTAAGTGCGATGTTCCTTTGACTTGCGGTGTTCAAGTCATCTTGGTCATGGATACTTATACTTTAACATCTTAAGCAAGCATCTCCAAGGAGGTGTGGACCCAGGATGATTGGGTATAAGCCGAAGTGCCCGAAGATGTTTGAACAGCCTACAAAGGATTCACCACTCCTTGCGAGGAGATGTATACCCAGGCCTATCGTCGGATTGTTACTCAAAGACTCTGGCCAGAGCATATCATGTTTAGAGTGCGAGTCTCTTAAATACATGAGAGTAATTAGAAATCCAAAGGACGAGAAAGATACTACTTGGGCTAGGTGTGACGTAGTCAGCCTAGTGGGGACTGACACACACAGACCATGTCCTGAACCAAGTGGGTATAAGATGGTGAAGGGAATGGGGCACGATTCATTAGAGCTGCTGAAGGGTTTCAGAATTACTTCTGAGGTCAACCGTTGATCTTTCGATTAATTGGGGGTCATGATGTACTACTAGGTGCCACTCATGATCGTTTTATAATTAGTTGATTATAGACGGCCAACATAAATCGAAAGCCTATTTAGTCACACGCACTACGAGTAATTCGAGGGATTTAAAACGAGTTGAAAATTGGATTTTCCGATCAAGAGAAATAAGTCGAATCTGAGTTAATCAGAGGCGCAACGGAAACTTAAAATGGCTAAGTCTTTTGAAGGCTTATTGGGCGAATTAAATGAGTTTAATTCGCGATCGGTTCGTCTTGGTTTGGCCGGCCAAAGAGGGTGCCAACCCCCTTTGGTTTGGCCGGCCACAACAAGGGGAAGAAACCAATTTATTTGGTTTAATTAATAAAATAAATCTAGCATGATTTGTTTTATAAATTATGGATAAATAAATTTGTGTAAAGAAATTTATATAAATAAATTTATAGAAATTTATTCTTTTATGGAAATTAAAATGATCCATGGAATGATTTATTTTAATTTTATAAAATCAATTATGAATTGATTTTTCCATAATAAGAAAGTTTATAAATTTCTTGTAAAATTTATTCCATAATAAAAGGAGAGATGTATTTGTTTTATTATAAAGTTAGTTATAATAAAACTTGGTTTAAACGGAATAATTCATAAGAAAATTTATAAGATAAATTTCTTATGAAAATTAATTCCGTTAATTCCGTTAAAGAGGAGACTTAGCAAGGGAGAAGCTACTATATAAAGGAACCAAAGGCAAGCCTTGAATTCCAATCAATAGAGTAATCAAGAGATTAATTTTCTCTCTCTCTCTCTCTTATTCTCTTCTCCTTCTCCTTCCCTCCTAGGGCCGGTGCCCCTTGCCACTCTTAGGGCCGGCGCCCCTTGTCCAACCTAGGGCCGGTGCAACCTCACCCTTCCAAGGGTTGGCGTGAGCAAGGATCACCAAGAAGGATCCAAACAAGAAGAAGAAGAAGCGAATCGCAACTCCTCTCTTCCCGGAATTTAGATTCCGTTTCTTGTTGGTTAGTTTCCATTCTTTTCTCTTGTTCTTCTAGTTGTGCCTTTAGAGAATCTAGTAGTTCTCGTCGGCACAAAACTCGTGACTTTGCGAAGTCATCCCGAAGAGAACTCGGCGTGGACGCGAATAGAGGCGAAGCTTCCAAGGGACGCTACGGTTGGATTTCGTCCCTTTCTTCGAGTTACGCGAGGTACAAAGTAAATTAGCTTACTTTTCCGCAATGTTTTAATTTATGATCATGTCCACACATCATAAGGTTGCATGTTAGATACGTGGTTAAAATAATTTGAGAAATTATTATGCTAATTCTTCCGCTGCACGTAAAAATTTAAAATTTTACGAACCCGTATCCTTGTCAACATGCACCCGTTCCCAACACCCTTCACGTACGCCTCGATGTCTGCGTCCCTCGGCTCATCATCTCTGCTATCAATGATCCCTCGGATGTGCACATAAGCCTCCAGCTTACCTCCATGCCATCCTTCATCTGAAGACATCAACTAAGTCCATGCGTACCTGTACACCTGCACACTCATGTATACATGTGAGAGCAACACAAATCCTAACTTAACCACATTGCCCACTCATCAAAATATCACGATCCTTCAGATCATCTCAGGACCGATTGCCCCAACAATCTCCCCTTTTTTGATGTGTGGCAATATGTTAAGATAGATAAACATATAGCAATAACACTAGCAAAAGCAATTGAAATTCAAGCATAGCATACAAGAGACAACCTCCCCTTTAACCTATGCTTTCTTCCAAATTTCAACCTTTATTGCTAATCCCAAGTTAAGTTTTCCCAACTTAACTCTAAAGCACAACCAAGCCTAAGTTTAAGTTTCAACCCAAAACTAACTTAACACTCAAGTTCTCCCCCTTTGACACTATCAAAAAAATTGCCCCAGGCAACCCAACCCTTGGTGCCAGAGGACACTTAACCCTATTTCTGAAAAATCCTTCAGAAATCACCAAAAAAACCCAGTATGCCAACTTTATCAGTCGACTGCCCCCAGGGCAGTCGACTGATACGACAGATTTCAGAATTTCAGCCGAAATTCAAAAACTAATAAAAAATTCCAAAAAATCTGGAAAAATGTGAAACTTTGCAAACACAGTTGTTAAAGTATTCCCTACCCTAGAAAATTTTGGTTCATGACAAATACCAACCGTGCTTGTCTTTTGGCACAAACTCAAAAATTCTCAAATTGTCTAATCTTTGTATCAAAGTTGACCTCTTCTCATGATATCCTATACTTGTCAATTTCTAGCAACTCCATTTGACATTCAAAACGATTCCCAACCTCCACCTTTGTTAAACAAATGTATTCATTTTGAAACCTCCCTCATGTTGTAATGATCATTTCTTCTAAACATGATGTCCCCTTAATTTTCAACCAAACGATATTAGATAGTAATCATTATCAAATTTCAAATATATCATGAGGATGTATACACTAATCATAAGAGAACCATCCATTAACGCATCATATAGCATATATATAAGAGGTATAATTTAAACCAAACTGTGTGAACAGTATGTTAGCATTTAAATACCTATCAAACACACTATTGAAGCAAGCATAAAGGAAAACCATAAAGGAACAAACATAACACATAGAGTCATAGGACCTGTCAACAAATAACGCTTATGAAGGTACCTAGGGCCAACAGGGCCGAAAGTCATCCAAATACAGAGAGAGTGTTTAAGATATGTAATATCATAACAATACAAATTACTCTTAACACTGAAAACTCTCAAAAACTGCGGCATCCGATCAAAAGTACATGTGGTCATCACCATCTGGAGGAGGAGCAGGAGGACCCTAATATGCTAAATCCCATCGCTGCATCATCGCATACATGTCCTCTTGCCTAGTCATAAAGCTCTGGCAGAAGTCTGTGAGGCCCTGTACCTCCCTCTGAGTCGCCGCCTGACCCTGCTGGAGGCTCTGAATATCCCCTGGATGGTGTGGACATCCGCACGGAGCCCATGGACATCCTCACGGTACTGAGTAAATTCTGCACGGGTGACCACCTCTGTGGGCTCCTCATCTTGCGCTCCCTCCAAGCAAATGCCCCCTGTCTAAACTCAATTCCTGCCAAGGATAATTGGTGGGTGCCAATTTGATCATACTCCTTGGACAGGTGTTTGACCTGACCATCAGATACACGGATGCCTTGAGAGTGAAAGAACTCGGTCAACAGGTGATAAAAGGCCATATATATTTTCCCATTAACACTTTGGGAAAAGTGGACAATGGCTGTGAATACTTGCAGGGAAACATCAATATCTATCCTCCTGTCTAGGGCGTACATCATAACCAAATGGGGTAATCTAATCCTTGCCCATCCCTTGGTGACAATTGGGAGTATGCATTCAATGACAATTTTGTATAGAACATGGTTGTACGGACTCATGGGTTTAGCATCAAAAGTGCGCTCTGACTCATGTCTATGTCTCCTGAAGTAGTGCACATGAATTTGGTCAATGGAGACATTATCAAGAGAGAGAGGCTCAATAACGGTAGGAAAATAGACAGATGCATTACCTGATGCTCTACACTCTAAAAAACCAGCTAGAACCATGGGAGAGAAAGGAATAGTGACTCCAGCCACCATGGACTCATAAAGGTTATGATTAGAATCAATGCAGGTCAAATTGGCATAAAACTCTTGACATAAATCAATGTTAATGACGTGCTGACAATAGACCAATTTGTCTAACCTAAAATGTGTGATCATGTTGGTAATTTGTGGGGATTTGTCGTGGAAGTAGGCTTTATTAAGGTAACGACAGTTCATTGTAATGAACTCATTTTCAGCAAACCTCTTCCTACACTCGACAGATCGAAACCTAGATGCCCCGGATTGAGATGATCCTTCACCTCTTGACCTCTTGGATGCCAAACTAAAACCCACACATACACATGCATGCCAAGATATCCCCCATAAAAGAAAAACATCAAGAAATACACACAAATATACCATGTTAGTGTCAACATATTGCTTTAACCAAGAAAGATAACCCTTAAAGCGCAATACCTTTTCATTCTCCTCATTGTGATCCGAGTTTGAGAATATGACTTGAAGAGAAGAGTTTTGACTAGCCCTAGGAGTAGATCGGAGTTAGAGGAGGCCTTAGGGAAGAAGTTTAGGGCTTAGGAGGAGCTTAGGATGGAGGAGGAGTCGAAAGGAAGAGAAAATAGCCGGGAACAAGCAGCCAAAACCCTAGGTTTGGCTTTCCCGGTGCGCCCTCCCCTTTTATAAAACCCGCGAACCAGTCGACTGCCTTTGGGCCAGTCGACTGGTTCAGAGCGTAATTACATTCTGTGGGTTTTCTCAGTCGACTGCCTTCCTGGCAGTCGACTGGGTCACACCGTAATTATATTCTGTGGCCTTTGCCAATCGACTGGCCTCCAACCAGTCGACTGGTGTCTGATGTTCTGAAGTTCAGTTTTTCAGTCCGAATTTCAGAAATGCCTAACTAATTCCATAAATTCCCAAAAATTCTGAAATCTTGTAGGGATATTTGTGGATCCTATATTTACTTGGGAAAAATATAATTTTAGTCAATGTCATCACAAATCCCAAGTTTGGTACAAACTCTGAGTTCTCTAACAAGTATCATAAAACCCTTTCCAAAAGTTCTAGTTTGGACCTCACCTTGATGCTACTTCCCATAATCATTCATAGTCCATTCATAGCATCAAGTTATATGGTATTTAGGCGTTAAAATCGATTTGTCTCAATTAACATCCTAATTTCACCTTTTTCTTTATAGTCCTTCCTTAAGTGTGCCAACTCTCCAGAATTAATACTACCCTTAGTCTTTTAAACCTCTTGACACACCTCATAGTTCTTTTCAATATCCTAGAAGTAAACCACCTGAGATCCATTGACCATGGAACTCGTCTTGACTCCTAGAGCTTCTATCCCTAGTTACCTCCCTAGGTAACTTTTCTACAAAGGCAAGACCACACCGGTGCTCCTCCGGTGCTTCTTGACTTCCCATCATTACTCTCTTAATCCGGTAGAGCTTTTCTTTGGTCAATTTCTTTTCTTTCCCTTTAAATGGCTTTTCTTTGCCATTTTTAACTTTTTCTCTATCATAGTTATAGGGCATCCTTGAATATGATACTTTATCAACATTGGCCCTCCTAGAATGGTATCCTAAGCTCGGCCTACCATTCTTATACTTTTGGTCCTTTGAGATTATGTTCACATCCTTGGACCCTCGAATTACTCTACCAATGTTTCTTTCCAACTCATCAAGTCTTACTCTTAAGGCTTGATTTTCCTTTTCTAACTTCCTAACCTTAGGATCACTAGACCTAATTTGATCATTTCTAGATCTACTTATTTTGCTAAGCTTATTTTCCCTTTTCTTAAGGTTTATGTCTTGGTCCTTATTCCTAGAGTTCCTTGACTTATCATGAACCATAGAATTCTTGGTGTTTTGGCATACAAACCTGCCTCTATCATGATATTTAAAACCAAAAACACGCATGGGCAAGCAATTACTATTAATTCTATCATTTAAACAAGCATTTTGAGCATTCATTGAGAAATTGGAAGCATGAGTAAGGTTAGAGGTTACCTTCCTTACCCTTGAGGCTCCCCCTTGATTAGTGCTCCTCTTCCTTTCTTCTTCCTCTCATTTCCTGAGGTGCTCCATCTTTTTCAACTCTCCTTTCCTTGGGCATTTTGTATGGTAATGCCCTAGCTCCCCGCATGTGAAACATCGGATGTTCCTTCTCTTCTTTTGATCTTCCTTGCTCTTACAACCCGTATTAGAGTTAAACTGAATGAATTTGGGCTTAGGAATTACCTCCTTTTTACCTAGTGGGCACTTATCCTTGTAGTGCCCCTTTTGTTGCAACCAAAGCAGGTGATGTGATCTTTTGATTTAGCTTTGGCACAGGTGGTAATCCTTTCTTGCTCTTGGATGTTTGAGGGTCTCTTCTCCCCTTCAACATTTGAATTTGTTATTTCTTCCTCTTCTTCGAATGGAATGGGTGCTTCTCCACTTATCTCTTCCACTCTTCTTGACAATTCAACTTCTTCTTTATCTTTCTCAATACTTGAGTCAATTTCCTCAATCTCTTCCACTCTTAGAGTTGATGTAGGGCTCTTATGAATTTCTTCCAACTTATTCCACAATTCGCATGCATTCGAATATTTTCCTACATCACTCAAAATGTGGTTAGGCAACATATTAATCAAAACATTTATTACCTTCTCATTGGCCCTAGCTTGGTCTTGTTGTTCACTTGTCCAATATCTAGGGCGAAGCCTTTTGCCATGCTTATCCTTGGGGATTTCAAATGGGTCTTCAATAGTCATTCTACACTCCCAATCCATCCCGAGCCACATCTTCATTCTATCCCTCCAATAGTCAAAATTTTCATGCTCATATGATGGTGGTGAGTTGATATCGTCACCCAACTTGTCATCCATGACCCTTCTCCTCTAGCAAGTGCTCCCTCGGCGGTTAGTCCGATGAAGAGCGGAACCTTGCTCTGATACCAACTGATGGATCAATTTAGGCGTGCAGAGGGGGGGGGGGTGAATGCACTCTTTCGGATCTCTACAAAGTTGTTAGCGCAGCGGAAACAATAATATGTAAAAGAAACAAACAATGCTAACAACCTGATTTTAGTTGGTATCCACCCCGGTCGGGTGACTAATCCAACAATCCGTCGATGGATCAAACCCCAGATAACCTCCGGCTAGAACTCGTCGCTCCTTGTGGGTGGAGAAACCTCGCCACAACACCCAGGACACTTCCTGAGTATACAAGACTACTAACTTGCCCTATCCAAGCAAGTTTCGTCAAGAAGATAGTAGGAAACGAGTCCCTTCAAATAGGGCTCGAATCTGAGAAAAGCCGCTACCAGTCGACTGCCCCCTGGTCCCACTCAAATCCGACCGTTACAGCACAACGTTCGAATCTGCCAGCTGTTTTAGCCAACACCAGCCGACTGCCCCTGGGCCAGTCGACTGGGACACACCTAAGCCTAGGGTTTCACTCCCGAGTACAAGTCTCACTCGCACTCAGAACCCTCCCGGCTTAGCCCCTGAGTACAAGCACTCATACTCAGCCTCTCTCAACCTAGTTGACTCTTCACCAGCAGTCTTGACTGTTGCCTTTACGCCTTCTTCATGTTTGGCCTTCGTCCCTCGGATGCGCACGCAAGCCTCCAGCTTGCCTCCATGCCACCCTTCACGTACGCCTCGAAGTCTACGTCCCTCGGCTCATCATCTCTGCTATCAATGATCCCTCGGATGCGCATATAAGCCTCCAGCTTACCTCCATGCCATCCTTCACCTGAAGACATCAACTAAGTCCATGCGTACCTGTACACCTGCACACTCATGTATACATGTGAGAGCAACACAAATCCTAACTTAACCATATTGCCCACTCATCAAAATATCACGATCCTTCAGATCATCTCAGGACCGATTGCCCCAACAACTATGCACGGCTACCATCTCCAAGAGCGCAATCAGTCGGAGCAGAGCCAGACCCTTTCCAAGGACCTGTAGAAAGTGACCCAGGAGCGGGAGCAACTCCAGACTTAGAAAGAGGAGTTGTCTACCCATGTCCAGCTTCTGGAATCCTTCACGAAGGCTCTGGAGAATAAGAATAAAGAATAGGAACAGCAAATAGCTCTAAAAGAATATGACCTAGAGCTAGCGGCCTCCTATGCCTCTGACCTTTAGGAGGGGATCACTCGAGCCCAAGATAAGGCTTAGGCCACCTCCCAGAAACTCCAAGAAACACTGGGAGCCCAGGATAAAGCTTATGCCTCTTGGGATGTGGCAGAATTGAAAACTGCAAAGAAGGAGGTTGAGGCTGATCTAGAGAAGCAAAAGGTTGACCACGCATCCTAACTATCCAAGGTCGAGGCGAAGTTCTAGGCCAAATTCTTGCAGTCTGACGAGTTTAGCGACATCCTGGATGGGAAGGTAATGAAGCGTCAGAAATAGGGCTTCCATGGTGCCATTAGTCAATTGAAGAAGACCCAACTGCTGAAACCAGACGCAAACCTAAGTTCCATGAACGTCGGCCAGGTTTGGGACGAGCTCTTACCCGAAGAGCAAGAAATATAAGGCTTTTCCCAGACCAAGGCCTCGCTATTATTTTATCTTTTTATCTTCGACAACTTTATCATTCTTCCAGATGTGCTAGACATGCAATTATTCCGAGTATAATGAAAAATCCTTTTTTGGCCCGCTGCTTTGAGTTCTTCTTCTACTCTTCTCCTTATGCCTCCTGTGTCCCTACATGAAGCGCAAGGAAATTGATGGTCGGGTGTTTCTCCCTAACTCACCGAGCAAGGGTGCTGTCCGACAGCCCTTCGGTTTGGGGAGCGCGAGGCCTAGTGCCGAAAGGAAACAAGAGTCAACTCACCGTGCAGGGGTAGGGTTTTACTACTCTTGGTCGGACATTTAAAGTACCCGGCCCAAGCCTACTTACCACGAAAGTAGTAGGGTTTTGCCAGCTCTTGGCCGGGCATTGGATACACCGAGGCCAAGCCTACTCACCGTGGATGTAGTAGGGTTTTTCAGCTCTTGGTCGGGCATTGGATGCACCTAGGTCAAGCCTACTCACAGCGGAGGTAGTAGGGTTTTCCAGCTCTTGGCTGGGCATTGGATGCACCGAGGCCAAGCCTCTTACCGCGGAGGTAGTAGGATTTACGGAGGTAGGAGGGTTTTTTAGCTCTGGGTCGGACATTGGATGCACCGAGGCCAAGCCTACTCACAGCGGATGTAGTAGGGTTTTTCAGCTCTTAGCCGAGCATTGGATGCACTGAGGCCAAGCCTACTCACCGCAGAGGTAGTAGGGTTTTCCAGCTCTTGGCCGGGCATTGGATGCACCGAGGCTAAGCCTACTCACCGCGGAGGTAGTAGGACTTTTCAGCTCTTGGCCGGGCATTGGATGCACTGAGGCCAAGCCTACTCACCGCGGAGGTAGTAGGGTTTTACAGCTCTTGGTCAGGCATTGGATGCACCGAGGCCAAGCCTACTCACCACGGAGGTAGTAGGAGTTTTTCAGCTCTTGGCCGGGCATTGGATTCACTGAGGCCAAGACTACTCCTGAAAGGAGTAGGTGAAAGGCGCGTTCCCCCGGAAGGGAACATTAGGCGTCGGTTCGACCTAGGGTTTCGCAGAAACCCAAAGTCAGAACCAAACCCTTAAGATTAAGGATATATATATGTTTGCTTGTATTTATGTATCTTGCAGGTACCTAAAATGGAAGACAAAGAAGACAAACAAACACACAATGCGGCTGGAAAGCAGGCTGCTAGGCGCCCCCATCAACTAGGGCGCCTCAATGAATGGAGGCAAACCAGGCTCTTCATTCAGGCGCCCCATATGTCACAGGTGCCCTAGTTGAAAGCTGTATCTGCTGCTGCGAGTTCAAAGCAGAGATAAGCTTTGACCAAGCTCTGTGAGGTGCCTGAATGGTCCAGGGTGCCCTGATCAAGGGCTTTATCGGCTGCGGCGAGTTCGGCAAGGAGATAAGCTTTGACCAAGCCCTGTGAGGCGCCCTCTTCGACACAGGCGCCCCAATGAAGGCTATAAAAGGGACTTCGACCCCTCAGCTCAACACACAACTTATGAAACCATTCTAAACTTCTCAAGTGATGACAAAGCGCTAACGATGAAGATCTGCGACCAGGAGGCTCCAGGAGGAAGTGCGCGACACTTCGGAGGTCCAGATTGGCCGAGTCTTCATTTCTTGTTGTTCGGTTTGATTTACATTTCAGTACTTAAGTTATTTAACATTTGTGATTGTATATCTTGTACTGTAAGACGGGTTTCTCCGCCTCCGGAAAGTCCAGAAAGGAGACCATTAGTGGACGGGCGTTCCCGTGCTTAGGCCTTGGATGCACTGACCTTGGGGGGTCGGGAACCAAGCAAAATCCCGTGTGTAATTTGTGTCGTTCGTTACTTTACTATTTTATTTTCCGCTGTGCTACTAACACTTTGATTAGAACAAATCTTGAAAGTATACGAAAGACGATTTCCACGAAAGATTGTTACAGTCGATATTCACCCCCCTCTATCAACGGCACCGGTCCTACAATTGGAATCAGAGCAAGGTTGCTCTTCACCAGACTAACCGCCAACGGAGCAAAGACGTCAGGAGTTGAGGGGGAGCCCAGGGGTGAATCAGGTACAATTTTTTTAATGTCAGTTTTTAAATTTCATATTATATGCTGTAAGTGCAGGGAGAGAGGGTACTATAAAAATCAGTGCCCTACTCGTAAGACTTGGTCTACACCACCGGAAGCAAAGGAGGCACCAGCGCCCGGAATCCGGAAGAATAAAGTCAAATACGGTGCTTCAAATGCGAAAAGTACAAGCACTACAAGAATAAATGTCCGGCAAATGTACGCAAAATTTACATTCCTAGAAATTTTTAATTTCCTGCACAATCGTATGATAAGTTAGATCATTTTTCTGGAAAGTTAAAATTACTGCATAGTCAAATTAACGTTTTGCATGCTCAATTACAAAATGTAGATATTACTAAAATATCAGAAATTAATTGTTTAATCTTTAATATTAATTCAACAATTTCTGAAATTAATTCTAATGTTGCTGATAACTCTGAAATCAAATTTGAAAATTTTACTGATAATTCTGAATTCAAATGTGAAAATATTACTGATAATTCTAAATTCAAATTTAAAAATCTTACTGATAATTCTGAATTCAAATTTAAAAATCTTACTGATAATTCTGAATTCAAATTTAAAAATTTTACCGATAATTCTGAATTCAAAAATTGAAAATTTTACTGATAATTCATAATTCAAATTTGAAAATCTTACTGATCTGAATTCAAATTTGAAAATCTTAATGATAATTCTGAATTTAAATTTGAAAATTTTACTGATAATTCTGAATTAAATTTGAAAATTTTACTGATAATTCTGAAATCAAATTTAAAAATCTTACTGATAACTCTGAAAATTATGAGATTAATTCTGAAAATATTAAAAATATTTCTGAGGATAAAGATGATTTTTCAGAAAATTGTAAGGATAAAATTGAAAATATTTCTGATAATTCTGAGGATAATAGAGATGAAATCCTTTTAGATAATAGTTTAATTATCGTTTTAGATAATGTTGAAGATTATTACAAAATATTAACTAGTGACCCAAATTACTCCACTTACTTTGAGGATATTGAAGGATGTGATTTTGAGGATAAGGAGGAAAATGAACTTTCTGAGATCAAGGCTATAGTTAATAAAATTCATAAAAAGTCAAACAAATCAAAATTGCTAGAAAAACTTGAAAAATTAGACAAAACTGAAATAGTAAATGAATCAAAAATTTTCAAAATAATGAAAATGATGAAATTAAACCCACAATTATTAATTAATCATTTTAACCTTATTTATTTCAACCCTAATTAATCCGTAATTATTTCAACCTTAATTAATCTTTAATTATTTCAACTTCAATCAATTCTTAATTAATCTAAGTAAACATTAATTAAGTCTTAATCATAATTAATTCAACTTCAGTTAATTAATTCTTAATCAATCTAATTAAATCTTAATTAAGTCAACCTCAAGTTAATTAACTCTTGATTAATTCGACTTAAATCCAATTAATTCTTAATTAACTTAATAAATTAAATTAATTCTTAATTAATTTAATTTTAATTAATCATCAATTTTGATTAATCCTCAAATTAATTTAATTTTTATTAATTCTTAATGAGTTTAACTTTAATTAATTCTTAATTCAAATCTAGTTAATTCTTAAATAACTTAAACTCAACCTAAATAAAATCTTACCCAAACCGCAACAATTAATTTAATAAAATTAAATATGTCAAAGTGGGTTGGAATATTCGCGGGTTCACACGACATGTATCAAATCGGGAATTTGATACATCTTTAGAAACTTAATTAAATATTTTGACTTGTCTGACTCATCATAACTGTCATGCCATTCATCTGCTGTTTTTTTAAATATTTGTCATGTCATTCATATTTAAATTTATGCATGATTTAGAACAGTTATAGGAAAAAGACTAATTAAAACTTGAACAACCTAGTATTAGGTGGAGGTGAGATGATAGTACATTAGGGAAGCCCTTCTAATAAGGTCAAGTATATACTACTTGGTCTGTTTAGTCTGGTGGAATTAGCCGGAGCTACCGATCCAAGACGTAAACTAGTTAGACCAGAATTTTTCAAAAAGTAACTTTGAAAATGAATTTTCGATAAAAGGCTTTGTCAAGAAAAGGGTTGTTGCTCTAATAAGGCTACGGCCAAAGAAGACCTTGTGCCTCGTCAAGACCTGGAAGCCAATTAATGAAAATCAAATTTAATTTACTGTTTGTTAAATTTGAATCTTACATAAGTTTTGATTAACTCTTAGATTTAACAATAAATTAAGAAAAATTATTCAAGCATCTCATAAAACACCCATAAGGCAACCTTGTTTGCTTGTACTGAGACATCTAAAATGGGTGAGATGTTAAGGACTAATAAATTGAAAAATATTTTTCAAAATTGTTTTCCAAAACTCTTAAAATATTTTTTCTAAAAATTTATTTTCAAAATAGTGCTTTAACATAATAATATTTTTATGAATTTCATGATTATCTGATTGTTTATACATATTATACATTTTCAAAATTATATCTTTTTGAAAAATTATTTGACCTACACAATTAGACACAAGCCTCTTAGGTCAACACTAAAGTCTCGTAAGGCACTTAGATAGAGTCAAACGGTACAGGGGGAGTGTTTTATTCTTTTAAATTTTTTTTTCTTTCAAAAAACTGTGTTTTAAAAAAATCACTATCACTTATATTTTCCGAAAACTATGCTATCATTTCAAAATATGTCTTTCAAATACTTATTTTTTTCTAAATGCACTCTAAAATTGTGCTTATTTCCCTTTTGATCTTGATAAACCCTAAAGACACAGAGGAAAGTCTACTTCATGATCTACAAGAACTCCTAGGATGTGTCAAATTTAGGGGAAGTCTAAATCAAAAGAAATTATTTCTAGCAATTATCCTTTTTGAAATGATTAGATAATTCTTTTGGTCTGAACCAAACCCTAAAGACTTAGAGGAAGAGTACTTGTAGTCAACAAGCTTCCTAGGACTGGGTCATGTTTAGGAGGAGGTCAAATTAAAAGAATTATTGACCATTTCAAAATAATATGTTTTCATACACTGATTTTCAAAATCCTTATCAATAATTTTCCTTTTCAAAATACTATCATTTTAAATCATTTGTTTTATGAAAATATTGTCATTTTCAAATTTGTAAACTTATAGAGTCAATTTAAAATAATATTTTTCTTGAGTTTGAAAAATTTTCCAGGACACTTAGGGAAATGCCCTTGTAGTTAACAAGGTTTCCTAGGATTGTGTCAGACTGAAAAAAAACCAAGTCAAGTAAAGTATTATAATTCTTTTTTGAAAAACATATTTCAAAAAGTACTAATATCTTTCAAAAATGCTTTTCAAAACGTACTTATATCTTTCAAAAATGCTTTTCTAACTCATAATATTTTTCAAAGTACTTATGTGTTTCAAGTTCATTTCAAAGATACTTAAAAAGTATTTTTCAAGGTACTTATGTTTTTCAAAGTACTTATTGTTTCAAAAATAATGCATAATATGTTTCAAAAAGTACTTGCACTTTTCAAAAGCTCAAATATTTTTCAAAATTACTTGTAAAATATTCAAAATAATTTTTGAAATGGTTTCAAAAAGGAACCAATGTTCACAAAGTACAAATATTTTTAAGAGTGCAGATATTTTTCAAAATACTAAGGGGGCATTTGGTTTAGGATAATAGGGACTAGGGAATGAGAATGGATGGTAATCATTCCCATTGATATTGTTTGGTAAGTGTCAATGGTAATGAAAATAAAGGAATTATTCCCTCATTTTCATTCCCTACTCCCGCCTCATCAATCAAATTCCTCAATCATTCCTTCCTTTTCATTTATCCAAAACACTCCTTTTTTTATTTTATGTTTTATATTTTTCATTTTACTATTTCTTTTTATATTATCTCATTTTACTTTCTCTCTCTATATTTTAAAATTTCTCTCTACATATTTATTCTTTTCTCTCTCTATAATTTCTATTATTTTCTCTCTCTACCTTTCTGATCTCATTTTCTCTTTATATATTTTTAATATTACTTTCTCTCTCTACCTCTCTTATTATAATTTATCTATCTTAATTTTTCACTTTTTTTTATATTTTCTATATCACTTTTTCTCTATATTTTCTATATCACTTTCTCTCTCTATATTTTCTATATCACTTTCTCTCTCCACTTTTCTCATCACTTTCTCTCTCTATATATTTTGATAATCACCTTCGCTCTCTACCTCTCTTATCATAATTTATTTTTCATTATTTTTGTATATTTCATATATCACTTTCTCTCTCTACATTTTCTATATCACTTTCTCTCTCTACCTTCTCATCTCACTTTATCTCTATATATTTTCAATATCACTTTCTCTCTCTACCTCTCTTATTATAATTTATCTATCTTTATTTTTTTACTTTTTCTCTATATTTTCTATATTATTTTCTCTCTCTATATTTTCTATATCACTCTCTCTCTACCTTTCTCATCTCATTTTCTCTCTATATATATTTAATATTACTTTCTCTCTCTACTTCTCTTATCATAATATATCTATATTTATTTTTTACTTTTTTCTATATCTTCTATCACTTTCTCTCTCTACATTTTCTATATCATTTTTTCTATCTCTCTCATCTCATTTTTTCTCTCTATATTTTTTTAATGATTTCTCTCTCTATTTTTTTATCACATCTATCTTATCTTATTTTTTCTCTCTACTTTTTATCTTTATTCTCACTATTATTTTATTTTCTCCTATTTTTTTCTTCTAATTTCTTTTTTTTACCTTACTTCTCATAATTTCTCTCTATATTTTTCTAATTTATCTCTCAACTCATTTTTTTCACTTTCTCTATTTTGTAATAATTTTATTATTTTAGGTAACTTTGAAATTTTTATGGATTCCCATTACTAAAGTTAAACTGAACCAAACATCATCAATGACAATAATTTTCATTCCACGATTTGAACCAAATACTACTAATGGAATCCTGATTCTCATTCCCATTGACCTCTCAATGAATCTCATTACCATTCCGATTAACAAATTAGAACCAAACGCCCCCTAACATTTTTTAAGTATTCTTCGAAATACACTATTTGTCAAGTGAAAATATTTTTATAAGTGCAATTTGTTTTGAAAAATCTCTTCTAAATGAAAGTTTGTCTATGCCAATAGTTTTCTAAGTGCAAGAATTTTTGAAGTTTAAAATATTTTCCTACAAATACATAATATTTTTCAAAGTACACAATACCTTTCCAAGTAAAATCATTTTTGGGTGCAATTTAAATACTTAGATTTTTTTAACAAGGCTTTTTGTTATTCTTTCAAAGATCTATACTAAGTCCTTCTAAAAGATTTTTTTTTATTGTTGCAAGTGTTTTTTCGGTGTTTCGATGTATGACAAAGGGGGAGTGTGCGCTTAAGTTAGAATTTTTTACTTTTTTTTCTCTTCCCAAAGGATCAAAATGTATTTTCAAACTTAGATCATTTTTTTCATTTGATCCCAATAGTTAAAATTTAGCCCTTTCAACCAATCTAACTTAAGATATTGTCAAACATCAAAAAGGGGGAGATTGTTGGTGCAAGATGCATCAGTTATGTCCTCCTCTAAGTGTTTCAATGTTTGACAATATACTTAAGTCAGTGATACATTGAACAAGGGAAGGGTAGTCAAGAAAACTAGACCAAAGTGAAGAAAAAGTCCTAGTTAACCTAGGCACTAAGTCCTGGTTCTAAGAATTGGGCACTAAGACCTGGTGAGTGAAGCTGGGCACTAAGACCTGGTGAGTGAAGCTGGGCACTAAGACTTGGTGAGTGATGCTGTGCACTAAGTCCTGGTTCGTGGAATTGGGCACTAAGTCCTGGCCAAGGGTTAGGCACGAAGACCTGGTTCGAGGAATTGGGCTAAAGTCATGATGAGTGAAGTTAGGCACCAAGTCCTGAACCTAGGGTTTGGGCATGAAGTCTTGGTCCGAGGGATTGAGCAACTTAGCTGAGCGATGACTAAGGACATAAGTAGAGACGGGTCGAGGTTCGGACATCTCGTGATCCGAGAGTATCGAAGGCTAAGTAAAAGTCCAACCGAATGGACTGATTGGCAAAAAAGTAAAAGTCCAACCGAATGGACTGGCTGGCAAAACTTCTCCTGAAAGGAGTAGCTGAAAGGCGCGTTCCCCTGGAAGGGAGCATTAGGCGTCGGTTCGACCTAGGGCTTCGCGGAAACCCAAAGTCAGAACCAAACCCTTAAGATTAAGGATATATATATGTTTGCTTGTATTTATGTATCTTGCAGGTACCTAAAATAGAAGACAAAGCAGACAAACAAACACACAACATGGCTGGAAAACAGGCTGCTAGGCACCCCCATCAACTAGGGCGCCTCATGAATCGAGGCAAACCAGGCTCTTTATTCAGGCGCCCCATATGTCACAGGCGCCCTGGTTGAAAGCTGTATCTGCTGCTGCGAGTTCGAAGTAGAGATAAGCTTTGACCAAACTTTGTGAGGCGCCTGAATGGTCCAGGGTGCCTTGGTCAAGGGCTTTATCGGCTGCGGCGAGTTCGGCGCGGAGATAAGCTTTGACCAAGCCCTGTGAGGCACCCCCTTCGACACAGGCCCCCAATGAAGGCTATAAAAAGGGGCTTTGACCCTCAGCTCAACACACAACTTCTGAAACCATTTTAAACTTCTCAAGTGACGACAAAGCGCTAACGACGAAGCTTTGTGACCAGGAGGCTTCAGGAGGAAGTGCATGGCACTTCGGAGGTCCAGATCGGCCGAGTCTTCAATTCTTGTTGTTCGGTTTGATTTTTATTTCAGTACTTAAGTTATTTAACATTTGTGATTGTATATCTTGCACTGTAAGACGGGTTTCTCCGCCTCCAAAAAGTCCGGATAGGAGACCATTAGTGGACGGGCGTTCCTGTGTTTAGGCCTTGGATGTACTGACCCTGGGGGGTCGGGAACCAAGTAAAATCCCGTGTACAATTTGTGTCGTTCGTTACTTTACTGTTTTATTTTCCGCTGTGCTACTAGGCTCTGATACCACTTGTGGGGATCGGTGCCATCGATAGAGGGGGGGGGGGGTGAATATCGACTTGTTAAAATTTGAGGAAACTTGTCGTTTGATTGTTCGTTCTAGATACAGAGTTAGTAGCAGCGGAAAACAGAAAGAACGAAAAAGTAAATGATAGAGTGCACACGGATTTTCACTTGGTTCCCAACCCCCTAGGGTCAGTACGTCCAAGGCCTAAGCACGGGAAACACCCGTCCACTAATGGTCTCCTTTCTGAACATTCTAGAGGTGGAGAAACCCATCTTACAGTGCACGATTTACAATCAAAAAGATTAACAAAAGTAAATGCATAAAGTAAATCAAACCAAACAAGAGTTGACGATCCCGGCCGATCTGGAACTCCGAAGTGCCGCGCACTTCCTCCTGGAGCCTCCTTGGTCGCAGGGCTTCGTCTCTAGCACGTTTCTTTCGCTCGAAATGCTTAGAATGTCATTGTGATTGCTGTTCTGAGTTGAGGGGTCGAACCCCTTTATATAACCTTGTCTAGGGCGCCTGTGTTGCTATGGGGCGCCTTAGTTGCGGTCAAAAGTTCATCCGAAATGCTATCTTCGCGAAGCTGATAAAACCTCCTTCTTGGGTGCCCTAGACCTTTTTGGGCGCCTGATTCATTCAGGCACCTGGCATCCAGGGCGCCTGGCTTGATGGGTGCGCCCTGGTTCAATGAGGGCGCCCAGGAAGCTATGTTTCATCCTCTTTGCGTTTGTTTGCCTGCCTTGTCTCCAATTCTAGGTACCTATAAAATACACAAACACAAGACAAACACATATATATTCTTAGCCTTAACGAGTTGGTTCTGACTTCGGATTTCCTGTGAACCCTAGGCTGGACTGATGCCTATGTTCCCTTCCCAGGGAACGCGCCTTTCACCTACTCCTCTTAGGAGAAGTTTTGCCAACCGGCCCATCCGGTTGGACTTTTGCCCAGCTTCACTCATCAGGACTTTTGCCCAATCATATGACCAGGACTTTGTGCCCAGTCCACGACCAGGACTTCGTGCCCAGCTTCACTCACTAGGATTCGTGCCCATCCACGACCAGGACTTATTACTCAACCCTATGTCAGGACTTCAGTGCCCAGCTTCACTCACCAGGACTTCGTGCCCAGTCCACGACCAGGACATCCCTAGTAAACCACAATGAATCCTAGCATTGATTTATATGACATCTATACATCAAAAATCAACTTTCATGCAATATGACCCCAATGTCATATTTTATGCATGATCCTCAAACCCAATGTGTCAAATCCCTAGGATTGAGACTTCAAATCTGTTCGAACTCCTTTGGCACACTCCTATAACCCATCTAGACTTCCGAGAGAAATCCTCCCGAGATTCATAGACCATGGGTCCAACTTGACTCCTTGAGCTCCCCCTTGAGCTCTTAGCCATAGTCTCCTCCTAGGTGATTCATCAAACACTAGGTCACACCGGTGTACCTCCGGTGACCCTTGGCCTACAACCTTAACTTTCTAACTTTGGACACCTTATCCTTGGTTAATTCTTCTTCTTCCCTTTAAATGGCTTTCCCTTGCCATTCTTAGACTTCTCCTCCTTGCATAGTTATATGCTACCCTAGCATATTTCTTTTCATTGGCATCGGAGAACTTAGATCGGTATCCTAAACCCAATCTATCATTGTTGGGTTTTGACCATCCAACACCCTTCTTAGACTTGGGTTTAGGGTTTACCTCCTTTTCGTACCCAATGGACACTTGTCCCTTGTAGTGTCCCTTTTAATTGCACCAAAGCAAATTATGTGATTCTTTGACTTTGCTTTGATGGAGGTGGAGACTTCTTTTTGCTCCGGCATTGAGGATGGTCTTTCCTCCCCTTCAATCCCACTACAACAAATTTGACTTTTTGCAGCGCACATTTATGATCCGTAGCGCGCATTGTATGCTGCGAA
>JAGFNQ010000910.1:183551-307365 GCA_024364735.1 Boesenbergia rotunda
TATAGGGTTTTTCAGGCCGCGAAAACCGCTTTTCCGCGTCGCGGAAACCCCGAAAGCCCCAATAGAAAGGATCCGAGTGAAGAAAACCATTCAAAAATGTTTTACGAGTGCTCGTTTACATGCTTCAAAAACCGATCTACAACCTAGATCTGTTAGAGAAGAGAAAACTACCTTCGATGCGTGCCCCGCAATTCCCGCTCGCTCCTCGGTTGGTGTCGGATCTCAAGGATGCAAAGTAGCAACCCTCTAGAAGTATCCACACAAGCAAGAGAGTGGAGAGAAGAGCCCAAAAGTGTGCTAGCACTACTTGGGGTCTCGGCAAGATGAGAGGAGAGGGGAGAGCAAAACAAAACAAAACCAAGTGAGGAGAAGAATGAATCACACACACACACAAAACTCCTTTTGTGTGTTTAAGTGGCCGGCCACTTAATGGCCATTATTGGCCATTAAGTGGCCGGCCACCACCTTGGGTAACCCCCTATTTGAATTCAAAATTCAAATGGGGAGGTTACTTAGCCTTGATGATGATGCCAAGTCATCACTTTGGTCAAGTCAAGGTGATGTGGCTTGAGTCAAGTCAAACTTGCCTCTTATGGACTTTCCATATTTAGCCAAAGTCAAACTTTGACTTCATTATTCTCCCATGATTAGATTCATCCAAACATTGGATCAAACTCGAGTCCAACTCAAGTTGTCTAATTTGAGTCAAGTCAAACTTGCCTTTTATGGACTTTCCATATTTAGCCAAAGTCAAACTTTGACTTCATTACTCTCGGTCTATCATATGGACTTATTCTCCATCTATGCTCTATGTGTGTGACTCTATAGGTTCTTGTAACGTTGGCAATGCCCTTAAACCTATTTAAGACATAAGCAATGAGAGGTATCTAGCAACACATCATTGCTACCCAAGTTACAAGAATGTGAGATCCAACATCACCATTGTGACTAATAATTGTGACCATCACAATATGTGACAACGTCCTTCTATCCTCGATATCTGATTGATCTTTCATGAGGCATAGATCGTGTCATCCTCAAATCAATCTATATGTCTTGATCTCCAAGTAGACTCACTATAATCAAATAAGCTCAATATCTAATATTGCCTTATTTGGGCATGCCATGCACTTAGTGGTCTTACTCTATCAAGAACGAAGATATCACTCCCGTCATATAGGAGGGATAGATCCCATCTACGTTACTCACATCCCTCCACATAATTTGTTACAAACCCAGTAATCGCCTTTATAGTCCACCCAGTTACGGGTGACGTTTGACGAAGCCAAAGTACGTAACTCCTTATGTAGGGAACTATGGTAACTTCAGGTCTAGGACTATAGTCATACTAATAGTCACATGAGAAAGTATATGACACTCATATAACGATCCATGATACTTTCTCATGGCGGGCCATTCAGTATACATTCTCTAATTATACCCATGTGTCAACTTGATATCTCATATCCATGACTTGTGAGATCAAGTCATCATGTTGACCTACATGCTAGTCTCTATGCATTAACATTGTCCTTGAATATTAATACTTGACTAGGAATAATTAAGAGTAGTGTTCTCTATATCATCTCACTATCGATTCAACTAATCGATTGATATAGATAAGAACCTTCTACTCAAGGACGTTATATACTAAGTTATTTGGCACCAATACACATAATACAATAACCATAAGAAATGCCTTTATATATAAGACATATATATACAAGAATATGATACAATGAGTCCAAAAAGTAATCATCATATGATTGGCTCTAGGGCTCTCACTAACAATCTCCCACTAGCACTGGTGCCAATCGCTGTAGTATCTAATACCCAATGACCTAGTGTGACCATCATGCTTCATCTGTGCCAAAGCCTTGGTCAAGGGACTGCGACGTTAGCCTCTGTGGTACTCTACAATCTTCACATCTCCTCGATCGATGATCTCTCGAATGAGATGGAATCGCCGTAGTATGTGTTTGGTCCGCTGGTGTGAGCGAGTTCCTTAGCCTGCGCAATAGCTCCATTGTTGTCACAATAGAGCTCTACGGGATCAGATATGCTAGGAACCACCCCAAGCTCAGTGATGAACTTGCGGATCCAAACTGCCTCCTTTGCTGCCTCTGATGCAGCAATATACTCAGCTTCTGTTGTAGAATCTGCAACTGTATCCTGCTTCGAACTCTTCCAGCTCACAGCTCCGCCATTCAAGCAAAACA
Organism: Boesenbergia rotunda; assembly: GCA_024364735.1. Taxonomy (NCBI): domain Eukaryota; kingdom Viridiplantae; phylum Streptophyta; class Magnoliopsida; order Zingiberales; family Zingiberaceae; genus Boesenbergia; species Boesenbergia rotunda. The sequence continues at coordinate 185,771 of JAGFNQ010000910.1, forward strand.
CGAACCCTGACTGCGATCTGTAATCATCCTGGTCGTTTGGAAGCTGGCATCAGTGTAACCCTTTACAACTAGATGCTCATCGCCTCCAAATATCAAAAAATATTCCTTAGTCCTTCTCAAGTACTTAAGGATATTCTTGACCGCTATCCAGTGACGTTCACCTGGATCTGACTGGTACCTGCTCGTCATGCTCAAAGCATACGAGACATCAGGACGAGTACATACATGGCGTACATGATAGATCCTATGACAGAAGCATAAGGGATCTTATCCATGCGGTCTCTCTCCTCTCTAGAAGAGGACTCTGAGTCTTCGAAAGACTCACACCATGTGACATTGGCAGAATTCCTCTCTTGGAATTCTGCATGGCAAAACGGTGTAATACCGTATCGATGTATGTACTCTGACTTAGGCCAAGCAATCTCTTAGATCTATCTCTATAGATCTTAATGCCTAGAATGCAGGCTGCTTCACCTAAGTCCTTCATTGCGAAACAAGTCCCCAACCAAGTCTTCACAGACTGTAGCGAAGGGATGTTGTTCCCAATGAGTAGTATGCCATCCACATACAAGACTAGGAAGACTACTGTGCTCCCACTAACCATCTTGTAGACACAAGGTTCATCTTCGTTCTTGATGAAACCAAACTGTTTGATTGCATCATCGAATCGAAGATTCCAACTCCGAGAAGCTTGCTTTAGACCATAAATGACCCTATGCAGCTTGCATACTCTGCCAGTATGCTGTAGATCTACAAAACCCTCAGGCTGTGTCATGTACACATCCTCGAGGAGGTTTCCATTCAGAAACGCTGTCTTGACATCCATCTGCCAGATCTCATAATCGTGGTAGGCTGCAATAGCAAGCATGATCCGAATGGACTTAAACATCGCTACTGGAGAAAAAGTTTCATCATAGTCAATACCATGAATTTGCTTGAAACCTTTAGCTACCAGTCTACCCTTATAGGTATGAGTAAGTCCATCCATGTTAGGCTTTCTCTTAAAGACCCACATACACCCAATGGGTTTGACCCCTTCAGGTGGATCAACCAAGGTCCAAACTTGGTTAGTGTACATGGATTCCATTTTGGATCTCATGGCTTCTAGCCATGACTCAGAATCTGGGCTCATCACAGCTTCCTGATAGGTGGTAGGCTCATTCTCAATGATCATAACGTCATCATGGTCAGGCAAGAGAAATGAATATCTCTCAGGCTGACGACGTACCCTATCAGACCTGCGAAGAGGTAGGTCTACCTGAACAGGTTGTTGTTCCACAACTTCTTGTGTAACAATCTCATCCACAACTTCTTGTGGTTCCTGTTCAGTATCCATCAAGGGCTCAGTGCTATGGTCGTTGTCTTGAACTTCTTCAAGATCAAACGAACTCCCACTAGTCTTTCTAGAAACAAAGTCCCTTTCTAGAAAGACCCCAGTCTTAGCAACAAACACTTTGTATTGACTGGGAATGTAGAAGTAATATCCCTTAGTTTCCTTGGGATATCCCACGAAATAGCACTTATCGGACTTGGATCCCAGTTTGTCTGAGACTTGACGTCTAACGTAAGCCTCACAACCCCAAACCCTCATGAAAGACATCTTGGGACTCCTCCCAGTCCATATCGTATATGGTGTCTTCATGACCGCCTTTGATGGAACACGGTTAAGTGTGAACGCTGCCGTGTCTAGAGCATATCCCCAAAAGGATATAGGAAGATCTGCGTGACTCATCATAGATCGTACCATATCTAATAAGGTACGATTCCTCCTTTCAGATACACTATTCCACTGTGGTGTCCCAGGAGGAGTGAGTTGAGATAGAATCCCACACTCAGCTAAATAGTCACGAAACTCATGGCTCAAGTATTCTCCACCTCGATCTGATCAAAGTATTTTAATACTCTTGCCGAGTTGGTTTTGTACTTTATTTCTGAATTCTTTGAACTTTTCAAAGGACTCGGACTTATGTGTCATCAAGTACACATAACCATATCTACTGAAATCATCAGTAAATGTGATAAAGTATCTATAACCACCTCGAGCAGCAACATTGAAAGGGCCACATACATCAGAATGTATGAGTCCTAACAAATCTGTTGCCCTCTCGCTATGTCCACTAAAGGGAGTCTTAGTCATCTTGCCTAGAAGGCATGACTCGCATGTCTCATATGATTCAAAAACAAATGAATCCAGCAATCCATCCTTATGGAGCTGGGACAAGCGACTCTCATTTATGTGGCCTAAGCGACAGTGCCAGAGATAGGTTGGGTTCAACTCATTTGATCTCAACCTCTTGGTACTTACATTATAGATAGGGCGTTCTAAGTCTAGAATGTAGAGTCCGTTGATAAGATCTGCACTACAATAGAACATTTCATTTAAATAGACTGAACAACATTTGTTCTTAATTATAAATGAGAAGCCTTTCTTGTCTAGACAAGAAACAGAAATTATGTTCTTAGTAAGTGCAGGTACATAACAACAATCATCTAGTTCCAGTATAAGCCCAGAGGGCAGAGATAGAAAATAAGTTCCTACAGCAACAGCAGCAACTCGTGCTCCATTGCCTACTCGTAGGTCCACCTCGCCCTTTGCCAATGCCCTGCTATTTCTCAGCCCCTGCACATTGGTACAATGTGAGAAGCACATCCAGTATCTAATACCCATGATGTAGAAATAGAAAGGTTGACTTCTATAACATATATATAAGCGAATGACACGCGACAAAGGTATTCCTATAAGATAGGAATTGTAGATCACTTTGTATGAGTTTTTCTTTCGCATGGATCGCTCGAGGGATCTTATTTCCGCTATGATTTTAAATATTTTTACCTAAAGATCCCTACAAATAAGTATGATTTGCCTACTTCCTTTACTTCATATCCATCTCATTCATGTCAGACATGCATGGAATCTAAAAGTCCTAAGTTACCTTTTTCTTCATCTGAACGCGTTTTCGATTTTCCACTTGAAATAATTCATTCCGATATTTGGAGTCCTGCACATATCTTGTCTAACCAAAGTTTCTTATATTATGTCACCTTCATTGATCATTTTAGTAAATACACTTGACTTTATCCTATGAAATGAAAATCTGATTTATTTGATATATTCTATAATTTTCAAAAATAAGTTGAACGATATTTTAATCGTAAAATACTCTCTCTTCATTCTGATTGGGGAGGAGAATATCAAGCTCTTCATCGTCATCTTGTCTCTTGTGGGATTGTTCATCGAGTCTCTAGCCCTCACACTCTAGAATAAAATGACTCTGCTGAGAAAAAACATAGACATATAGTTGAAACTGCCTTAGCACTTCTTCATCATGCATCAGTTTTGCATAAATTTTGGGAGGAAGCTGTTTGTACTGCAATATTACTCATAAATTGACTTCCTACCCCATTGTTCAATCATTAGTGTCATTTGGAAAACATTTATAATCAAACTCCTGAATACACCTTTCTTTGAATCTTTAGTTGCGCATGTTATCCATGGTTATGCCCCTACTCTAAACACAAACTTGACTCTCGTTCATTATTATGTGCATTCCTTGGTTATAGTAATATGCATATGGGATTGTTGCTTACATATACCAACTGAACGGATATATACATCACGACATATTAATTTTGATGAATCTATATTTCCTTTTTCGGCAACCTCTCAATCTCTCCTCCAGATACAGGTGGTACCTTCTTGATGTCACCCAACATTATCAGAAGAGATGACATACTAGGTCCTGCTCTGGAGCTCCCTAATAACTCTCATATATCACAGAATTGCCTCAAGTTGCTGCTCCAATCTTATAAGTCTCACCAGCCAACGATAATATGCTCTCTAGCTCTGGATTCTCGGATAATACAAGTTTGGCAACAAAGTCACCATGCCAACCTACTTTCTCATCACCATCAACAAGTGATTTAGATGATAATGCTCCTCGTCGCATGCTTCTCTTAAGTAACATATATGCACGATGCCCACCAATGCTACTTGATATCCTCTTCCTCAAGCTCTAGTGGTTTCTATTATTTTGGTTTGCGCATGGGAATCCTTCCATGTCCTCGGATTAAAATTTTATTAATTAAAACAAATCGGATGGAGGTGAATTACCCAAGCAACCGTTTCATCATCGTACTAATCAACTTGAGTGATCGCTTAAACAAACTTATTGTTCAAGAAATCTAACTCATCTAGTTGATTAGCCGCGGAATAGACGATGAATAGATCACCGATTTTTGTATTTATCTTCGGGGTCCATGACAATTAATTACTTAAAATAATAAGATAAGCAAGAAGGAACCAAAACAAGAAATATACCTCTTGTTTGCCTCGTGATCTTCTATTGTATGACCTATCCTCTTCTTGGATGTCATGTGGGCAACGATCTTCCAAGAAACAAAGTCACCAAGGCACACCATCTTCCTTTCCAAGCAAGCGCCGAAACCCTAGAAGAAGAAGGTGATCTTCTTCTTCCCTTGTTTGCGCCAAAACCCTAGAAGGAGCCTCTCCTCCTTTGTGCCGTTAACCAAGGAGAGATGAAAGGAAGAAGAGGAAGATGAAGAAGAAGAGAAGAAGCCTCTTCTTTGCCAACCCTAACCGGCCAACCCCTCTCCCCTTCTTCTTGCTTGCGGCGCCAACACCACCAAGGAGAAGGGTCCTCTCCTATATGCGCCAACCACTTCCTCTCCATCTCTTGCCGCATGCCAGAAAAGGAGGAAGTGAATCCCTCCCTTAGCTTGAGGTCGCCGGCTTCCAAGAGGAAGAAGAGAGAAGTATGGAGAAGGAGAAGAAAAGGAGTTTTCTCCTTCTTGCCACCGGTGCAAGACCTAGGAGAGAGAGAGAGAGAGAGGAGGGGGGATTAGGTTATGTTGTATGGTATGGCTTGGTCTCATGACACATGAGGTATATATAGGTTATAATAGGGACCATGAGGAGGAGTTGGGTGTTGGCCACTGATGTGGCCCAATATCTAGTGTCACGAATGAGCCTCAAATTTAGATATTTATAAATTGAAAATCCTTAGCTCACAAAGTTAAAATGAGTAGTATAGGGGCCTCAAGTCATATTTTTCCAAAGACTAGTTGTAAATGTTTAGTTCAAGCTTGAAAGTTGTTGTCGTTAAATGTTTTGGGTTTTCTTATAAAATGGGGGTTTTTGCGATAAGAGATGAAATAACAACTTGGAACGAATAGACTGAACTTAGCTAAAGCATGTAATGAATTAGGAAATTTCGGGAACTAAACATAACCTATTTAACAACTGAACAATTAAATTCAAACAATGGAATTGAAGTTCAAGAATTAATTGCAGGAAACTAATTACAGAAATTAAAAACTAGAACGAAACAATACTTGAGAACTTGACTTGAAGTGTAGTTGGAACAAACTAGAGCAATGTAAAGAAAACAAGTGCTTGGAACAAAAGTTATCCTAAATTAAACATCAAATCATCTATTTGTCAAAACTTCCCTTTGCCGTCACACAAAGGTTGAGTTAGAAACCCTCTGAACTCAAAAACCAATGAAAAAAACTCCCAAGATCAGTTTGCAATTGACTATCCTTTCTGATCGGTCAATCGACCGATCAGGTCCTCTTCTGATCGGTCATGGGACCGATCAGAGACATCTCTGTCCGGTCACCACGATCGGTCAGTAGCTGAAACGCTTCCACCAAACTCTCTATCTTGATGCGCTGATAAGCGATCGACCTCAAAAACCTTCAGAACAGCATCGGAGAACCCCTCCTTACTATCCTTCAGCTTCGGTCGATGAAAACCCATGATCAAATGGAAGCGATCAATGGAATGGAACTCCGGGGAAACCCTCCCTTGAGCAAAACTGATTAGCAAAACTGAACTGGAAATCTACCTCATTGATCTGAAATCTTGCAAATGAACAAATCTTGATGTTGGCCGCGCGATCGGAGAAGGAAACAACAACGAAATCGATGAAGAAACGAAGAACAGAGGGAAAACTGGATCTCGCGATGCTGCGACGACGAAGAGCTGGGAGTGGGAATTCTTCATTTAAATTATCCCATTCAAATTCGAACGGCTGTGATTGTTTCAGCCTCATCCGACGGTCGGATCTTCTCCGATCTGAACCAAACTTCCCAGATCTTGATCAATGGTCCTGATCTACTCCTCCTCAGCTGGGATCATTCAGATCTGAAATGGATAGCTCAGATTGCTCTGATCTTTGAATGGACGGTTTAGGCTCCTCTTAAGGTTGATCCAACGGTTGGATGATCTCTGATTTGGACCAAATCTTCAGATCTTGATATGTGGTCTAGATTAACTTTAACTTGAGCTTGGATTGGTCAGCAGATGATAGATGACTCAGATCTAGCCGTTTCTTGATCGGACGACCCATATTGATCCATCTCTTGATCCCCTTGATCAAAACCAATTCTGACTCAAGTTTGTCTCAATCTGATCTAGGTCCATGCTCATTCAAAACCTACAAAATTAGATTCAAATTTTAGTGCCAAAATATCTCAAATATAGAAAGATTTGAATCAAAAGCTAAAATAGAGGTAATTCATGAAACCTAATGTAAATGCAAACTTAAGCATATAAAAGTGGATCAAAATATGGATTTGAGAGCCTAAATTTATCAACAAAATGGTAATTATCAACTCTCCCACACTTACTCTTGGGCGTCTCACACAAGCTAACTAGTGAACTACTCATGTATCCCCCTAGATTATTCTCAATCATAGTTAGAAGCAATTGAAAGAAAATAACCTAGGGTTGTCAATTCTCAAAAATCTAAGATCAATGGACTAGTATCTTGTCTTTAAATCAACAATTTAGCATACTTCATCTTTCATGACTCATTGAGATGAATCAAACTCACAAATCCTTTTAAGGGAAGTTTTAAAGTGGCTCTCTTCCTAAATTCTACATTTTCAATAAAAGTGGAGCTCACTCAAACACTAACATGGTTCTTGCACTACCATAAGCTTGCTTATGCTCTACTCTCCACTATCATTCTTGACTTGGATCCACATCTACAAAAGCTTATTTAAACAAGTTAGGAAATATGAAATGATAAAAATGAAATAGAAATTTAATGAACTTTGATACTTATGAATCATGATAAATAAAGTAAAGAAATATCACATGGTAAGGAAATATGGAAAAGAAATATGACATGATAAGGAAATATAGAAAAACAAAGAAAATGGAAGACTTGGATACTCAAGAATGCATCTAGAGGAACTTTGTCCTTTTCTTCGTGTATTATTTTACATGTATCAGAATTGTAGTGGAGTAGAGACTGAGGAAATTCACTGAATTCAGTGTGCCAAAGTTCTGTTTCTGTGCTAACTCTACTGATCGGTCAAGGGACCGATCAGGCTTTGCTGATCATTCTGAGATCGGTCTGGGATACTTCCTGACCAGACTGGAGTGCTACTGATCGGACTGGGTACCTTCTGATCGGTCAATAGACCGATCAGACATCTCCCTGATCGGTCTAGAGACCGATCAGGTTCTGAACAGAATGAAACTGAGCTGATTCTTAACTGTTTTCTTCCTGATTCCAATCTTTCACTTAATAACTCCCTCTTGAATTCAACTAGCTCCTTGTAAACAACTTCAAACTCAGAAATCTAACCCATCACTTACTTCCACTTCATGTTTCTTTTTTTTTCTTTCCTTTTCTTTTTTTTTCTCTGCTGCTATTCTGTGTTTTTTTTCTGCAGCCAAGTTTCTTTCAATTGTTCAGCTGCTGCTCCAACTTCTCAATCCTCCATTTCAGATTTTTTTTTCATCTGCAATTCAGATTCCATAACTTCACAACTTCCAACTTGGAGCTTTCCATGATAATAGGGAACTTAGTGCTCCACTTGGTACAACTTTTAGCATTGATACACCACATTCAAATTCAATAATAGCTCCTAAATTCAACTTACAATCAAGAGCTTGAAACACCAAATCATAATCAAGAACCTAAGTATTCCACATGTAGCCTTGACTATCCCATTTTTTCATCTCAATCTTGATACAAAACTTCATTCAAGTTGGCACACTTTGGCTCAATGGTTACCAAATGCTTCCATTATCCTCAAAATTTGATAGAATGCTTGCATCCTACTCCCCCACACTTAAACATTTGTCTGTCTCGTGCAAAGTAACATCAAGAAACATCAAGGTACCCAAGTCCATGGAAAAGATTATGATGAACATAAAGAATAGGGAAAGGAAAAATAGCATAAAAGTGTATCAACAAGGAATGTTGCAAAAATGATATGAAAAGGAAATAAGATGATTCACCTCTATAAATGTGGTCCAATCATAGAAATATAGTTTTGAAAGAACCTAAGCAAGTTCTAGAGTACAATCACATGTGTGTATCACAAAAATTAGGCCAAATCCTCACTAGGTAAAAAGAATTCATCTCAAGTCATCAATCTAGAGTCCATAACTAAGTAGTACTCAAGCATCCTAGAATTGTCATCCATTGCTCAAATCCTAAGTTTTAACAACCAAATTTAATTTGCTTTCAAGGGACTCTAAAATGATATAGAGAAAATCTAGAAGAATACATTTATTCCTAACCATGCAAGAAACAAGGTGCCAAAAAGGTGAAAATGATATCTACAATGAATTTTTATTCACTCTACACTACCCAAGCATTTATTAGCAAGAACTCATTGTAAAAGAAAAATTCAATGCTAGAAAACATAAAATGATATATACAATGAAATAAAAGTGCAAGAAGGAACAACTCCCCTTCAAGTTGGGTAAAGAGCACGGAGCATCCATCTAGGAAGAGCTATCCTCACTCGATCAAAATCATAATACACTGCTCTCTCCTTTATCAACTTTGCATTAGTATGTTCCGATGGTCGGAGGCGATTAAGGTTCAAAATCTATTCTTGGGGTAAATAGTTACAAGTCAAAGTAAATTCAACCCCTCCCACTACATGCTCTTTAGAAGTCCTTCCGGGAGGTTGGAGGCTATTAAGTTTGAGTACCCACTCGAGAAGCCTACGGGATCCTGCAAAACCATGAAACGAAAATACCTCCTGCACGCATGCAGGGTAAGAAAGAAATGAAATACAAACAATCTCTATATAGAATGTGTCAAGAAATGCATCACAGCTAACAAAATCAACTTTAGGTACCTCTATAAAATTTTCACAATCAGTCTCTACATAGGATGTATCAAGAAATGCATCATTTCCAATAAAATCAATCTCAGGTACCTCCGTGAGTTTTTCTGAAAAATTATCCTCTACAAAGAATGTATCAAGAGATTCATCACTTCCAACAAAATCAACCGTGTCACATCCAACAAAATCAACAGTGTCATGTCCAACAAAATCAACCTTAGGTACCTCTATGAATTTTTCTAAATAATTAGGAAAAATACTTACCTTGTCAGGCTGAAAAATACCTGGAGGTTCTACAAGAGTAGAAACTATGGTCTCCTCCTGGTCATGTAAAGGTTCCACTTCAATCTCAGGTTCTGGTGGACATTCAGCTAAGATAGGTGATTCCTGGGTTCTTGCTTCCACCATTCAAGTCCCTAGACTTTCATACTTATCCTCTGAATCTTCTGACATATCAATCAAAATTGGTGATCCCTGGGGCTCAGTGCAATCACCTACACCTATAGAATCATCTCCAACGCATGCTTCATCAACAATATCTGCAACAACCATATTAGAAAAGTTAGGACCTACAACAACTATATCATCACAAAATAAAAGACTAGAAGGGTCCTGTAGAGCTTCAAAATCGAAATAACGACTGTCACAAGCTTTTCTATCCATCTCCTCCAATGCCTCTATAGCTAATGACTGCCCAGTAGGTATGGGTGGTCCCTGGGGCTCAGTGCAATCCCCTACACTCTCAAACCTATCCTCTGAAGGCATCTCAATCAATATAGGTGATCCCTGGGGCTTAGTGCAATCCCCTACACCTATAGAATCATCTGCAACAAAAATGAATCAGATACAATATTCAAATCTTCAGCCTCCTCTGTAGCTAACACCTCTTCTGTCTCATCTGAACTAGAATATCCTCTCTGAATATCAAGTGAAACTTTTCCAGCAAATAACTCTACCTCAACAACCTCATCTACAATTTCCATGCTAATGGTAGAAAAATCCTCTCTGGGGTACCGTGGGAAGGATAAAGAGACTTTTGGCTCCTCCACTTGAGCTGAAATTTTCAAAAATGGATCTTGAACAGGAATTTTAGAAAGAAGAGCTGCTGTAAGTGCCCTGATTTTGCTGATTTCTTCTTCTTCTTCCACCAAAATTGCAGGATCAATTGAAGAAGGACTTAAGCTTGCACTAGGGTCACTTTAAACCGATATAGAATCAATTCCGGGGCTGTTTTGAGATGGAAAATAGTTTGCTGAAAATTTTTCAGAAAAATCAACTCTTGGAATGTTTAGACTTGAAACAATTTCCTCATTCCTCAACGTTATCGCATAATCATTCCCCTTAGGACAAAGAGTAGCTTAAGAAGGTAATTGGCTTGATCCTTGGGCTTGCATTTGATTCATTCCACTAACTAATTGTTCAATGCGTCTTCCAATGTCTTGAAGAGTGGATTCATCCTTTTGTTGCCCTTGTTGTAGAAGAATTTGCTATTGTTGTATGATCTGTTACATAATCTCCTCAAGCATTTGCTGTTGAGCCTCAAACCCACTAGAATCTCCACAACCTCATTGATTGATATGGAACTCTTGTTGGTCTTGAAATGATTCATTAGGTTGCTCAAAATCATGACTAGGCTGTGAATTCTGAAAATAAGGTTGTTAGGGCTGATCAAATGGTTGAATGGGCTGATTAAATTGCTAAAAACTTGGTTGCTCAAAATCATGACTAGGCTGTGGAAGTTGCTGGAAATTATGACTCTAAAAATTCTGAATTTGGGGCTGAAATTGTTGATTGAATTGCTGAAATTGTTGGGGTTGAAAATTCTGATTCCCAAACTGAAAATTCGGCTGGTATGGTTGAAAAGGTTGCTGTGAAGGTTGAAAATATTGCTGTGAATTCTGTATTGGTTGCTGAGAATGAAATTGTTGATCACTTTGCTGAAATTACTGATACGACTGTTGGAAATTCTAATAATGTTGCTGAAAATTCTGATTTTGTTGTAGGGGGCAAGTGTTTTGCTGATAGAAAGAATGACCATAATCCAAATTAGGGTGGTCTCCCCACCCCGGATTGTAAGTAGATAAATATGAGATTTTCCATGATTGACATTGTCCTATGAAACTCTCCATCCCTGTCTTGCGTTAGATCGCCGCTGAGTGGAGCTCAGGAAAGCTTGCTGTGTTCTTGTCCTTGCTAAGTGTTTGAGTAAGATTCTTCTTGTTGTTTCATTGAGCTTAAACATATATCTGTGATTGAAACGCTGTGGAGAGGTTTCTCCACCGAGAAGAAGGTTGTCTTCTATCCGGTGTTAACCGGGGCTTGATTTGCCGACGATCAAGGGATCGCCCACCTTAAGGGCACGCCAAGGAGTAGTGGCAAGTTATCCCCGAACCTTGTAAACCCTCCTTGTTAGCGATCTAGTGTGTCTGCTTTGCTTTCGTTTTCTGTTTTCTGTTTTCTGCTTACTCTGTGATTATTTCTTCCGCTGTGCTACTGATAAGTTTGAGTGCAGAAATTCGATTTGTGCCAAAGGTCCAAGTGATTGGCTATATTCACCCCCCTCTCTAGCCATCCGGGTTCCAACAAGTGGTATCAGAGCTTGGGGCTCTGTTCACGGCTTAACATCCGAGAGATATCAACAAGATGGCGTTGAGAGAAGGATTTTCCACCACCCGACCTCCTTTCTTTGATGGCGCTGATTTTCAATATTGGAGATCAAAGATGGAGTATTACTTGAAGATGGACATCAATACTTGGTTCGCGGTGAAGGAGGGATTCACCCCTCCTAAGGATGATGAAGGCAAAGAACTCGAATCATGGCGATGGACTGCCGAACAAACTCGGAAGAGTGAAGCCGACGCGAAGGCGGTAGTTACTCTACAATGCGGCATGAACAAAGACCAACTCATCAAGGTTGGTCCTTTCACAAGTGCAAAGGACTTGTGGAACAAACTCATTGAGCTTCATGAGGGCACCCGAGACTCAAGAATCGCCAAGAGGGACTTGTTCCTCAACCAACTCCAAAATCTCTCCATGAAGGAGAATGAATCGGTAAGTGAGCTTCATAGCCAGTTCAAGGAAGTCCTCAATGGGCTTCATTCGATTGATGAAAAGGTCGAGAATCGCGACCTTGTGATGTATGTCTTGAAAGCCTTTCCAAGGAATGCTTTGTGGTCATCCATGGTGGATGCCTACAAAGTTTCCAAGGATCTATCCATTGTAAATTTAGATGATTTATTTTGTGAGATGGAATTGCATGAAATGACTAATAAAGGCCCCAAGGAGAAGGGGATTGCTTTAGTTGCAGGGGATCGGTCAAACAAGAAGAAGAAGGAGAAGAAGAAGGAGAAGGAGGTCTCTTCATCTTCATCCTCTTCCGAATTCGAGTCCGATTCCGAAGAAGATGGCAGCGGCTCCTCATCATCCGAGATGGCAAACTTTGTGAAAAGGATGATGAGAAGGGGTCGACGCTTCAAGAGTAGAGGTAACTCTAGTGAAGCTAAACTTGATAAGACTAATGCATCTTACTTTGAGTGTGGTAGGAAAGGGCATTTCAAGAATGAATGCCCAAAACTATAGAAGAAGGAGGAGAAATCCAAAAAGAAAGAAGAAAAATTCAAGAAGAAGAAGAAGGCCTTGAAGGCCACTTGGGATGAGTCATCCTCTAGCTCATCCGATGAAGAAAAGGAGGAGAAGAGCACAAGGCATGTGGCACTCATGGCATTGGGAGATCAAGAGAGCAGTGATGAATCTACCAACTCATCAAACGCGGCTTCATCATCTTCGGATGATGAAGAGGTAAATTCTCCCGAACTTGAAAAGTGTTATAGAGCAATTGCATGTTTAACTAGTATGCTTAAGAAGTCAAAAAACAAGGTTAAAGCTTTGCAATCAAAAATTGATCAATTAAGATTATCTAGAGATGATAACATTGATGACTTGCATGTTGAATTGTTAGAAGATGAGATTAAATCATTGAAACTTGAAGTTGAAAACTTGAAATCCTCTAGGGTTGAGGAAGTAGATGACATGCATGACGAGTTACTAGTAGAGGAAAACCAATCATTGAAGAGTGAAGTTGAGAGACTCAAGAATATTCTTGAGAAGTTCTCAACTAGCTCTAAAACCTTAGATATGATCTTGAATGCCCAAAGGGCAGTCTACAATAGGGCCGGTATTGGTTACCGTCCTAAAGAACCCTCATTCGTGTCCTTGATGTCTAGGACTGATATGAGACAATCTAGGACACCCAAGGTTCAAAAGAAAGTTGTCAATGCATGGGTACCTAAGTCTTGTTTAGTTGATGCTTTAGGTCCCAAGGTTTGGGTACCTAAAAGTTCTATTTTTCGAATTGTGTAGGTTATGATTGAGGGGGAGCATCTATCAACTTGGTTCGTTGATAGTGGATGCTCCAAACACATGACCGGGGATAGATCATTGTTTACCACACTTCACAAGAAAAGTAGAGGTAATGTTTCATTTGGTAACAATGGTAGTCTTAAGGTCATAGGAATAGGAGACATTCAAATATCTGAATGTCTTAGAATTTCAAATGTCCTTCTAGTCAAGGGGATGAAATTTAATCTCCTAAGTGTCAGTCAATTGTGTGACATGGGTTACACAATTGATTTTCAACCAAGTCAATGTCTAGTTAGACAACATGACACCTTGGACACGGTACTAGTAGGAACAAGAGTAGACAATATTTATCAAGTTTCATTTAAAAGTGCTACTAATGTTTCTGCTAAGTGTTTCATGTCAAAAGAAGAAAAGTCCACCCTTTGGCACCGGAGGCTAGCACATTTGAACATGAAGAACATCCGGAAGTTGGCCAATAAGGGATTGGTTCGTGTCTTACCAAGCATCAAGTATGAGAAAGATAAACTTTGTGATGCATGTCAAATGGGTAAGCAAACAAAATCTGCACATAAAGGTAAAAGCGCTGTAAGTACTTCTATTGCATTAGATTTACTTCACATGGATCTATTTGATTGTAGTACTATCATATCATTGAATGGAAGTAGATATTGCTTTGTGATCATTGATGATTTCACTAGATATACATCGACTTACTTTTTAAAATATAAGGACCAAACCTTAGATGTTTTCATTTCTATTTGTAGGAGGGTAGAAAATGAGAAATCATTAACTATTAAGACAATAAGAAGTGATCATGGAGGTGAATTTCAAAATCAAAGGTTTTTAGAATTTTGTCAAGATAGAGGTTATAGACATGAGTTCTGTACTCCTAGAACACCACAACAAAATGGTGTTGTAGAAAGGAAGAACCGTGTTCTACAAGAGGCTGCACGAAGCATACTTAATGAGTACTCACTCCCGAGTTACTTATGGGCTGAAGCTGTAAATACAGCTTGCTATGTGCAAAATCGGGTCCTCATTCATAGTTTTTAGGAAAGACTCCCCATGAACTTTGGTTTGGGAAACCACCTACGGTTAAACACCTTTGGGTGTTTGGTTGTAAGGTGTTCATTCTAAACACCAAGGATCATCTTGGAAAGTTCACGGCAAAGGCTGATGAAGGGATACTAGTCGGGTACTCCCTCGTTAGCAAAGCCTATCGAGTCTACAACAAGAAGTCTAGACTAGTTGAAGAATCTTCTGATATTATCTTTGAAGAAATTCCAAAAGTCAATGGTCAACTAGAAGATGGAGTCCAATTCGAACTTAGGAGACTAAGTTTGAATGAAAGTCCAAATGATGTTAATGGTAATGAATATGACGATGGTGAGCCTAGATAATCCATAGATCAGCCAGATCCTGAGGCTGAACTTGTGTCTAGTGAACTCATTCATGAAGCACCACCAACACCAAGGCAAACTAGATTAGCCTCTAGTCATCCCCAAGACCAAATTGTTGGAGACATCCATCATGGGGTTAGAACTAGATCATTCTTCCAGAATGAGGCTAATGAAGTTGCCCTAATTTCTGAAATTGAACCAAGGAAAATTGATGAAGTATTAAATGATCCCGATTGGATCATTGCGATGCAAGATGAACTAGGTCAATTTGAAAGAAGTCAGGTTTGGGACTTAGTCCCTAGACCTAAGATGACCACCATCATTGGAACCAAATGGGTCTTCATGAACAAATTGAACCATAAGGGAGAAATCATTAGAAATAAGGCACGCTTAGTAGCCAAGGGCTATAGTCAAGTTGAAGGCCTTGATTATGATGAGACCTATGCTCCCGTGGCACGATTAGAGTCCATTCGATTGATGCTTGCATTTTTAGCACATCGTGGCTTTAAATTATACCAAATGGATGTCAAATCGACCTTTCTAAATGGTTTGATTAGAGAAGAGGTCTATGTCGAACAACCTCCGGGGTTTGAGAATTCCGAATTTCCAAACCACGTGTTCAAGGTCAAAAAGGCACTTTATGGCCTTAAACAAGCAGCCCGGGCTTGGTATGAACGGTTGTCGACATTCTTAATTGAGAAGGGCTTCGTTATAGGCCAAATAGACCCTACACTATTTCTATGAAGAGATGGTGATAATATTTTTGTAGCCCAAGTATATGTCGATGACATAATTTCTGGCTCAAACAATAGGGGTTATTTAAATGAATTCATTGGACACATAGAAAGTGAATTTGAAATGAGTCTAGTGGGAGAGTTGACTTTCTTCCTTGGACTTGAAATCAAGCAAACTCGCGATGGTATCCATGTGCACGAATCAAAGTATACACAAGAAATGCTTCGAAAATTCAATATGAGTGATTCAAAAGAGGTAACCACTCCCATGGCTACAAACACAAAATTAGACAATGATGAGAGTGGTAAACCCGTTGATTTGACTCAATATCGAAGTATGATAGGTAGTTTGCTATATCTCACAGCTAGTTGACCTGATATTCTTTTCGCTATGGGTATTTGTGCTAGGTATCAAGTTTGTGCCAAGGAGTCTCATTTAATCGCTGTTAAGAGAATTTTGAGATATCTTAAAGGCACAATAGGAGTCGGTCTTTGGTACCCCCGTACCGAATCATTTGATCTAATTGGCTATACCGATTCCGACTACGCTGGATGTAAGTTGGATCGGAAAAGCACAAGTGGGGGCTGTCAATTCCTAGGATCATCTTTAGTTAGTTGGTCAAGTCGGAAGCAACATTGTGTTGCTCTCTCCACGACCGAGGCAGAATATATTGCTATGGGAGAGAGTGTATCGCAATTGTTGTGGATGATTCACACTCTAGAGTACTATGGATTGAGTTACAAAGGTGTGCAAGTGTTGTGTGACAACATTATCCCTGATGTTCTTCCCTTTAATTATCACTCAGGAGGTCAGAAACCCCAGAGTACCAATGCTAACTGGAAGGGAGACCAAAGTGGTAAACGGAAACCATGGAACAACCCCCAAGGGGGCCCAGCAAATAAATAGTCCAAGCTTTCCCCGTGCGCGACATGCGGAAAAAAGGCACCCCGGGGAATGACGCAAGGGTACAAACTGTTGGGACCGGGTGCATGTTGACATGGATGCGGGTTCGTAATTTTCAAATTAATTACGTGCAGCGGAAGGTTTAGCATAAATAATTTCTCTAAATCATTTAACCACACATCTAAGCATGCAATTTTATCTTGTGTAGACAAGATGATATATTTAAAATTTTGCAGAAACATAAACTAATTTATGTATTACCTCGCGTAACTCGAAGGAAGGGACGAGATACAACCGTAAGCGTCCCTTGGAAGCTCGCCTCTATTCGCGTCCACGCCGAGTATCTTCGGGATGACTTCGCAAACCCACGAGTTTCATGTTCTCGAGAACTACTAGATTCTCCGAGAACGCGATGTGAAAAACCAAGAGAGAAGTCGGAAGACTAACCACAAAAGGATGGCCGGAATCAAAATTCTGGCGAAGCAAAAGAAGAGGCTTGCGGAAAAAAGATCCTTGTGGCAAACTCTAATTCCGGTAGCACCTTCTTCCGGCAGCAGGTGGTGGTCAGCAGGGAAAGGGCAGGGGCGGCCGGCTGGTGCTCCTTCTTGGGGCTGGTTGGCGCACGGCAAGAAGGGGATAAGAGAAGGAGAGAAAGAGAGGGAGAGAGCCTATGCCTTCATCTCTTCGATTATCACCCAAGCCTTGCTTGGGTCCTTTATATAGTGGCCTCTCAACCATCAAGCCTCTCAAATATGGAATAACTTATTCCATCATGCTAAGTTTGATTTTATATCATGGTTAAAATCATATTTTAATTCATTATAAAAAATCAATCAAGTCTCTTCTCTCCTATGGAATAAATTTTCTTATCATGGTAAATCAATCCATGATTGATTTTATAAAATAAACCAATCCATGGTTCATTTTAATTTCCATGAAAAATAAACCAAACCATGGTTTATTATATAAAAATTTATATCATCCATAATTTTATAAAACAAACCACACTTGGTTTATTTTATAAATTGAACCAAAAACTTGGTTCTCTCCATTTGTTGTGGCCGGCCAAGCAAAGAGGATGGCAGGCCCTCTTGGCCGGCCCATCCAAGCCAAGCCCCAATGAATTAAACTTATTTAATTCATCTATTAAGTGTTCAAAAGACTTAGCCATTTTACGCTTCTGATGCGTCTCTGAAAAATCCAGATTCGACTTATCGTTTGACTCAACTTACCTTAATATCTCTTGATTGGAAAATCCAATTTTCAACTCATTTTAAATCCCTTGGATTACTCGTAGTGCATGTGACTAAATAGGCTTTCGATTTATATTGGCCGTCTATAATTAATCAATTATAGAACGATCATGAGTGGCACCTAGTAGTACATCATGATCCCCAATTAATCGAAAGATCAACGGTTGACCTCCGAAATAATTCTGAAATCCTTCAGCAGCTATAATGAATCGTGCCCCATTCCCTTCATCATCTTATACCCACATGGTTCAGGACATGGTCTATGTGTGTCAGTCCCCACTAGGCTGACTACGTCACACCTAGCCCAAGTAATGTTTTCTCGTCCTACGGATTCTAATTACTCTCTTGTATTTAAGAGATTCATACTCTGAACATATCATGCTCTGGCCAGAGGCTTCGAGTAACAATCCAACGATAGGCCTCGGGTATACATCTCCTCGCAAGGAGTGGTGAATCCTTTGTAGGCTGTTCAAACATCTTCGGGCACTTCGGCTTATACCCAATCATCCTGGGTCCACACCTCCTTGGAGATGCATGCTTAAGATGTCAAAGTATAAGTCTCCATGACCAAGATGACTTGAACACCGCAAGTCAAAGGAACATCGCACTTAAGCTGCAGTAAGAATTTCACTGACATATCTATATGTAGACTAACATATGAAGTTTTACAGCCAGTTACTCCAATGAACTAGTTCCCTTAACTAGCATTCATGTTTATCTCCGGACATCTCAATGTCACCAGCCAGTGAGAATCAGCTGATTAGAGAATAACTCATGCTAGTCTCAACAGAATTGATAGTGTCCATATTTATCAATTCATCGACTAGGGACAATTTCAATACATCACAATTGCACATGTAGAGATAATCACTAGTTGTGAATTCATCACAAATTCTCTCATGCTGTGAATTTATTGTCGACATTCAGTAAATGAGTTTAAGATCTCAATCAAATACACAAACATGTATACTCAAATAGTGAATATTCATTTATTAAAATAAATGATTACAATCATAAGGCGATTGCCTTAGGACACTTCTCTTATATCACTAACAAACTCCCACTTGGCCTAATGCCAATCGCTACGGTACCCAATACCACAGGCACTAACATGACCCTCAAACTTGCTTTGAGGCATGGCCTTAGTTAAAGGATCCGCTAAATTCCTTTCAGTGGGAATTTTCTCAATTTGTATATCTTTCCTACTTATAATCTCTCTGATCAGATGATAGCGGTGAAGCACATGTTTGGATCGCTGATGAGACCTTGGTTCCTTTGCTTGTGCAATAGCTCCATTGTTGTCGCAGTAAACTGGTATTGCTTCATTAATGGTTGGAACCACACCAAGTTATGAGATAAACTTTTGGATCCAGACTGCTTCCTTTGCTGCTTCCAAAGCTGCAATATATTCCGCTTCCGTGGTAGAATCCGCTACGGTGTCTTTCTTGGAACTCTTCCAACTTATTGCGCCTCCATTCAAAATAAATACGTATCCGGACTGAGATTTGGAGTCATCCTTATCTGTCTGGAAACTGGCATCTGTATACCCACGTATTACCTTATCACCTTCTCCATATATTAGGAACACATCCTTAGTGTTTCTTAAGTACTTGAGGATTATCTTGACAGCCACCCAATGATCCATTCCTGGATCAGTCTGGTATCTGCTTGTGATGCTCAGAGCATACGATACATCGGGCCTAGTACATAACATAGCATACATGATAGATCCTATCGCGGATGCATAAGGAATTTTATTCATGCAAATCCTCTCGTCTTCTGTGCGCGGACACATAGACTTCGAAAGGTTTATCCCATGCCTGATGGGAAGGTAACCTTTCTTGGATTCCGACATGCTAAACCTTTCTAGCACTCTGTATATATATGTAGACTGTGAAAGACCAAGCAACTGTTTTGATCTATATCTATAGATTCTAATCCCAAAGATATAGGTTGCTTCTCCCAGGTCTTTCATGGAGAAAGTTTTGGACAACCAAATTTTAACTGACTATAAGACTGATATATCGTTTCCTATAAGTAATATGTCATCGACATATAACACTAGGAATACGATTGCACTCTCACTAACCTTCTTGTACACACAAGGTTTGTCAGGATTTTGTGAGAAATCAAACTCTTTGATTGTCTCATCAAAACAGATGTTCCAGCTCCTGGATGCTTGCTTTAGTCCATATATGGATCGTCGAAGCTTGCATACTTCGGTTTTATTAACCGATGTGAAACCTTCAGGTTGTATCATCTATACATCCTCAAGCAGGTTTCCATTAAGGAAAGCTATTTTCACATCCATTTGCCATATCTCATAATCATAATGAGCTGCTATGGCCAGGAGCATCCGAATGGATTTAAGCATAGCTACTAGCGAATAGGTTTCGTCATAATCAATTCCTTGTTTCTGACGATATCCTTTTGCCACCAATCTAGCCTTAAAGGTAACAACATTACCTTTCATATCAGTTTTCTTCTTGAAAACCCACTTGCACCCTATGGGCTTAATCCCTTCAGGTGGGTTAATCAAGTCCCATACTTGATTTTCGTACATGGAATCCATTTCCGACTTCATGGCTTCAAGCCATTTGTCCCTTTCTAAACTTATTAGAACATCTTCATAACTGATAGGTTGGTCATCGTTAATGAGTAACACGTGGTTTGATTCACTTATGAGAAATCCGTATCTCTCTGGAATATTGCGTGTCCTATCAGACCTACGAAGAAGTGGTGTTGTTTTAGGTTCAACTGATAGCTCATCATTATGAGTTATTTGTTGTGGGTCTAGACTAGGTGTCTCTGTAATGTCTATTGGAGTTTCTTGAACTTCTTCAAGTTCAATGCTACTCCCACTGTTTTCTTGTAAAAGAAATTCTTTTTCTAGAAATACAGCATGCCTTGAAACAAACACCTTTTGTTCCAAGGGATGATAGAATTGGTAACCTTTCGTTTCCTTAGGGTATCCAATAAACAGATATTTATCAGACTTAGCATCTAATTTGTCTGATACAGTCCGCTTTACATAAGCAGGACAACCCCATATCATTAGGTGAGATAAATGAGGTTTCTTACTATTCCACGTCTCATATGGAGTAGTAGAGACTACCTTGGTCGGGACTCTGTTTAGTAAGTTAACAGCTATCTTAAGTGCATAGCCCTAAATGGATTTTGGAAGAGTTGCATGATTCATCATAGATCTAACCATGTCCATCAAGGTTCGGTTACGCCTCTCAGATACACCATTATGCTGTGGTGTATATGGCGGAGTCCATTGAGACAATATCCCATTGTCCCTAAGATAATCTTGAAACTCTTGACTTATGTATTCACCACCCTGATCTGATCGAAGTATCTTAATACTTTTACCAAGCTGTTTCTCTACTTCACTTCTGAACTCTTTGAATTTCTCAAAAGCTTCAAATTTGTGTTTCATTAAGAACACATACCCGAATCGTGAGTGATCATCGATAAAGGTAATGAAGTAGCTATAGCCTCCTTGTGCAAGAGTTGACATTGGTCCACATACATCAGTATGTATTAGACCAAGCAATTCTCCCACTAGTTTACCTTTTCCAGAAAAGGGTAATTTGGTCATCTTGCCTTTTACGCATGATTCACATGTATCAAATGAACAGGGTTCAAATGATTCTAAAATTCCACATCGGTGTAATTTGGTCATGCGTTTCTTACTTACATGGCCAAGACGACAATGGCACATATAGGAGTCTATTTGATTATCTATTCGAGCACGTTTGTTGCTAAATTCGATATTGAAAATGTTACCGGATAAATCTAACGTGTAGATACCATTGCATAAAGTTTCGGTCCCATAAAGAACACCATTTAAAGTTATGTAACAGCAATTGTTACTAAAAGTTAAATGATAACTCTTTTCATTCAAGCATGAAATAGATACAATGTTCTTTATTAACGAAGGAACAAAATAACAATTATCCAATTCTAAGACAAGTCCAGTAGGAGCTTTAGCAAATATGTTCCGATGGCAACAACAACAATCTTTGCTCCATTTCCAACTCGCAAATTCGCTTCTCCCTTGACGAGTCTTCTTCTATTCCTTAGTCCCTGTATGTCATTACATATATGTGAGCTACACCCAGTATCAAGTACCCAGGTGTTCGAGGAAATAGAGTGACATTCAATAACGAAGATACCTGAAGAGGATGGGGCATCGGATGCCTTCTTCTTTAAGAACTTAAGATAAACCTTGCAGTTTCTTCGCCAGTGGCCCTCCTTGCCGCAGTGATGGCAAGTGCCTTTTGGTGCCTTTTCAATATTTTTGGCCTTTTTCTTCCTTCCCTTATTTTGTTCTTTGGGCTTCCTCTTGGAGCCTATCTTTGAGGAACCAACTAACAGTACCGTCTTCTGATCTTGCTTTACAGAAGGCTCTACAGTCTTCAGCAGGTTAAGCAACTCAGGAATGATAGTCTCCAGTTTGTTCATCCGATAGTTCATCACAAACTATGAGTAACTCTTGGGCAAACAATGCAGAATTAAGTCAATACTTAGTTCATGATCCATTGCAAATCCGAGTGTGCCTAGTCGCTCAATGTACCCCAACATCTTCAACACAAACTGTGAAACAGAAGTGCCTTCCTGCATCTTAGAGGTGAAGAGGAGTCTGGAGACCTCAAACCTTTCGGATCTCGCCTACTCGTCAAACATCTCATGAAGATGGAAGACGATGGTAAGAGCATCCATATGCTCATGCTGCTTTTGTAGCTCAGGTACCATAGCGGCCAGCATGATGCAACTCGCAAGTTCAAAATTGGCCACATGTTCTGATAGGCCACTAACTGGTCTGGAGTTGCATCTTCAGGAGGATGGTTGGGAAGTTGTTCTTCAAGGACATAAGCAAGCTTTTCTGCCTTGAGGACTATCCTTAGGTTTTGAAGCCAGTCTATGAAGTTTGGCCTAGTCAGCTTATTGGTGTCCAAAATGGAACGCAAATTCAGAGAAGACATGATCAGGTGATTATCCTAGAAACACAAATTGAGGTTATATGATGAGAATGATAAAGAATGCATCAATATACATTAATTAAATCTTATTTATTTTTCGAATTGAATAACCCTTTTTATCAATTCGGGAGATCGTAGGAAAATCTCCAAATAGGTTGATATCCAACCATAGATAAGAACAACCATGGCTAGAGTCCATCAAGTTATTCTTAGCTATGAAGGTAGGTAATTATACCGATTACATATTATACATATGTAACTATCACATTATGCTATCAACTAATTGAATGTTTGCATAAATCATTGGGTTGTTAACTCATTAACAAGTATGCAACAATATACATAGCACACAACTGCACCTCTCTTTACATCGACCTTGGCTGTGGCACAACAAATCGATGCTCCAAGCTTAAGGCTGGCCCATTAATCAAGAAATAGTTTTAATATGGTTGGAGCTCATTCAACCGTTTAGTCAGGCTTGGATGTGTCCAACAACCAAAACTAAGGATTGATCTCTGACTCCAACTATATTAATCATAAACTAATTCCATGGTTTGAACATGTTGAGGTTTAAGCCGGGCATGGATGTGTCCATCAACCCAAACGAGAAACAAAACTCCGGTTCTAACCATATTAATGGAAGGTGTTGGCCTTAATATTTTGTAAGGGGTTTTGGGTCTCATCCTTTTCTTTTATGCACATTCATGACATATAATTATGTCATGTTCTAACGATTTCCTTAATAAAGTATGTATGTGACTTAATTTATCAAGTCTCATTAATTGAATTAGGAACCGGATTTTCTAATTCTAATTTCATACTTTATTGAAGGAATTGTTTTGGGAAACAATTTCTTGAATTATCATAATCAATTTCGGAAATAATATGTTTAAGACTTTGATTTCTCTAAATCAAATCTTATTAAATTAAGAGACAGATTCCCTTAATTCAACCACATATTATTTTCATGATAGAGTATATTTAAGCAAATATACTCTATAGGAAACAATTTTCCTAATTAATTTTGGAGATAATAATATGTAAGAGCATCACCTCATAAATCAAATAAGGAAATTATCGTTTGAGAATCACCTCAAAAATTTCCAAGATTTGATCACATATTTTATTTATGGAAAATTAATATCAATAACTTAATTTGGATGGCTCCCCGAGCCTCAATCCAAATTAAACATTTGACAATTTAAATTCAATTTAGGAAATTTAATTATAACAACTAACTTTAAATTGGACGGCTCCTGGAGGCTCAATCCAAAATAAAGAATTTTGTAAATAATTTAATTTCTAATTATAAATTTAAATGCTAATTAATATTCCCATAATTTGTCTAGACTTTATTGAAAGAAAGTGCCCAAAATTGTGAGCTTTCCATAAAAGGAAAGTTTCCAAAAATAAAAGGTTTTCAGAATAATTGTATGTTTCTAGTACAAAGAAAACTTACGTTTTTCCAAAATAGGAAATTTCCAAAATTGGAAAGTTTCCAAAAATGGAAAGTTTTCACAATTATCATAAAATTTTAGAAACAGAGATATTTCAAAAGTTTGCGAAATTTCATGAGGATTTCCAAACTTTGAAATTCCTAAATCGAAAATTTACCATAATTGAAAAGTTTCCAAAATTGAAAATTTTCCAAAATTGAGATCATGATAAAGCTTTCCGCAAAACAATTATATGATTATGTCGAACACAAACCTCGGCTCTGATACGACTGTTGGGACCGGGTGCATGTTGACATGGATGCGGGTTCGTAATTTTAAAATTAATTACGTGCAGCGGAAGGTTTAGCATAAATAATTTCTCTAAATCATTTAACCACACATCTAAGCATGCAATTTTATCTTGTGTAGACATGATCATATATTTAAAATTTTACAAAAATATAAACTAATTTACATATTACCTCGCGTAGCTCGAAGGAAGGGATGAGATCCAACCGTAAGCGTCCCTTGGAAGCTCCGCCTTGATTCGCGTCCACGCCGAGTATCTTCGGGATCACTTCGCAAAGCCACGAGTTTCATGTTCTCGAGAACTATTAGATTCTCCTAGAACGCAACGAGAAAAACCAAGAGAGAAGTCAGAAGACTAACCACAAAAGGATGGCCGGAATCAAAATTCCGGCGAAGCAAAAAAAGATGCTTGCGGCAAACTCTAATTCCGGCAGCACCTTCTTCCGACAACAGGTGGTAGTCGGCAGGGAAAGGGCAGGGGCGGCCGGCTGGTGCTCCTTCTTGGGGCTGGTTGGCACACGACAAGAAGGGGAGAAGAGAAGGAGAGAAAGAGAGGGAGAGAGCCTATGCCTTCATCTCTTCGATTATCACCCAAGCCTTGCGTTGGGTCCTTTATATAGTGGCCTCTCAATCATCAAGCCTCTCAAATATGGAATAACTTATTCCATCATGCCAAGTTTGATTTTATATCATGGTTAAAATCATATTTTAATTCATGATAAAAAATCAATCAAGTCTCTTCTCTCCTATGGAATAAATTTCCTTATCATGGTAAATCAATCCATGATTGATTTTATAAAATAAACCAATCCATGGTTCATTTTAATTTCCAAGAAAAATAAACCAAACCTTGGTTTATTATATAAAAATTTATATCATCCATAATTTTATAAAACAAACCACACTTGGTTTATTTTATATATTGAACAAAAAACTTGGTTCTCTCCCTTTGTTGTGGCCGGTCAAGCAAAGAGGATGGAGGCCCTCTTTAGCCGGCCCATCCAAGCCAAGCTCCAATGAATTAAACTTATTTAATTCATCTATTAAGTCTTCAAAAGACTTAGCCATTTTACGCTTCCGATGTGTCTCTGAAAAATTCAGATTCGACTTATCGTTTGGCTCCTGATAGTTAAGGGAACTAGTTCATGTAGAGATAATCACTAGTTGTGAATTCATTTTCAGAATGTTAGTTGATAATTCAGATGTTTCATCTGCGGAGTTGATAATTCAGATTCTTTTTCAGAAAAGTTCAGATCCTGGGTCCACACCAATGTCAGGGTTGTATGCGATTACCCAGAGGTATTCCCAGAAGAATTACCAAGATTAGCTCCTGATAGAGAGGTGGAATTCGAGATCGAATTGGTTCCTGGTACTAACCCGATCTCCAAGAAACCTTACCGTATAGCGCCGGTTGAATTAAAGAAGCTTCAAGAACAGCTACAGGAGTTGCTCGATAAGGGACTTATTTGCCCTAGTCATTCTCCATGGGGAGCTCCGGTACTGTTTGAGAGGAAGAAAGACGAATCCATGCGAATGTGCATAGATTACCGAGCGCTGAACAACGTGACGATCAAGAACAGGTACCCTCTCCCGAGGATAGATGACCTGTTTGACCAGTTAAAGGGAGCCACCATTGTCTCTAAGATCGATCTGAGGTCTAGTTATCATCAAGTCAGGGTGAAACAGGATGATATTCCGAAGACGTATTTCCGAACGAGGTACGGACATTTTGAATTCGTCGTTATGCCCTTCGGCGTGACAAATGCTCCTGCTATGTTTATGGACCTTATGAATCGGGTATTCTCGCCTTTCCTCGACAAATTTGTAATCGTCTTCATAGACGATATCCTTATTTATTCGAGAAACCAAGAAGAGCACGCCGAGCACCTGAAGATGGTATTACAGATTCTTCGGGAAAAGCAACTGTACGCAAAGTTCTCCAAATGGGAGTTCTGGCTCGACCAAGTAGCCTTTTTGGGTCATATTATTTCCAAAGACGGGGTTATGGTAGACCCAACAAAGATTGAAGCTATGAATAACTGGAGCCGGCCAAAGAACGCTAGCGAAATCAGAAACTTTCTCGGGCTGGCAGGCTATTATCGAAAATTTGTGGAGGACTTCGTGAGAATTGCAGCCCCTCTAACGGCTCTCACCCGGAAGGATAAAAAGTACGACTGGACGGAAAACTGCGAAAGGAGTTTCTTGGAGCTAAAAAAAAGACTTACAGGTGCTCCAATTCTTACCCTTCCGGAAAGTAACCAGAGCTTCGACATGTACAGCGACGCCTCCAAACTGGGACTTGGAGCTGTACTTATGCAGAGTGGTAAGGTCATTGCCTACGCCTCTAGGCAACTCAAAGAACATGAACAGAACTACCCCACTCACGATCTAGAACTGGCCACTGTGGTCTTCGCTCTTAAGATATGGAGGCATTGTCTATATGGAGCGCAGTGTAGGATTTATACAGACCACCAGAGTCTGCGATACTTCTTCACTCAGAAAGACTTAAATATGAGACAACGCCGATGGCTTGAGTTGGTGAAGGACTACGACTGCGAGATCTTCTACCATCTAGGGAAGGTAAACAAAGTGGCTGATGCACTTAGCCGGAAGTCCAGTGCCACCTTGATGTCCATATCTATATTACCCCGCCCACTCGAAAGAGAAATTATGAGTTTTGGGGTCGAGGTCATCTCCGGACGGCTTTCTACCATGACAATATCACCGACGCTGTTCGAGGACATATTGGAAAAACAAAATGGTGATCCGAGTCTTCAGAGAATCAAGCAGGAGATCCTAGAAGGAAAGGGCGATGGTTTTTGTATCGCCGACGAGGGAGTATTATACCTTAGGGATCGTCTATGTATCCCTAATGATCCTGAGCTGCGGAGAGAAATATTAGCAGAAGCTCACGGAACCCCTTATTCGATGCATCCGGGATCCACCAAAATGTATCAAGACCTGAAGGCGAAATTCTGGTGGTCCGGTATGAAGAGAGATGTGGCTCACCATGTCAGCACTTGCCTGACCTGCCAACGAGTGAAAGCAGAACACCAATGACCCGGAAGAGTTCTGCAGCCACTTCCAATTCCAGAATGGAAATGGGAAGATATCTCTATGGATTTCATTTCAGGGCTTCCCAGGACTACGAATGGATATGATGCGATATGGGTAATTGTGGATAGGTTGACGAAGTCTGCTCACTTCCTAGCAATCATGATGACTTATTTGATTGAGCAACTAGCTCAATTATATGCTAAGAAGATAATCAGACTTCATGGAGTTTCCAAGACCATCATCTCAGATAGGGATGGTCGCTTTACGTCATATTTTTTGGAGTGCGTCCAGAAGTCTCTCGGCACTAAACTACGATTCAGCACCGCTTTTCACCCTCTGACTGACGGGCAAACTGAACGAGTGAATCAAGTACTAGAGGACATGTTGCGAGCTTGTGCCCTGGATTTCAAAGGGAGTTGGTGCCGATATCTATGTTTAGTGGAATTCGCTTACAATAATAGCTACCAAGCTACTATTAGAATGGCACCTTATGAAGCATTGTACGGGAGGAGATGTAGGTCTCCGATCTGTTGGTACGAAGGTGGTGAAAAGAAGGAAATGGGGCTCAAGACGGATTTCATCGACGGCACCACCCGAGCTATACAGAACATTCGACAACGGATAGAAGCTGCTCAGAGCTGACAGAAGAATTATGCGGATGTCCGGCGTAGACCACTGGAATTCGATATTGGAGATTTGGTATTCCTCAAAGTGGCTCCTATGAAAGGGGTAACGAGATTTGGGAAGAAAGGAAAACTAAGTCCGCATTATGTGGGACCGTACCAGATCCTGAAAAGAGTCGGCAGGGTAGCTTATGAGCTGGAGCTGCCCCAGGAGATGTTGACTATTCATAACGTGTTCCATGTGTCGATGCTTAAGAAGTGTATTCCAAACGCTGACCAAGTGATCGAGCCCAGACAATACAATTGCAGGAGGACCTAAGTTTTGAAAGCCGACCTATCCAGATCCTGGATCGGGAAATCAAAAATCTAAGGAACAAGGAGGTACCCTTAGTCAAGGTCCTATGGCAAAGTCAAGGGTTCGAGGAAGCTACCTTGGAACGCGAGGACGAGATGAGACACAAGTACCCGGAGCTATTCTAAGTTCGAGGACGAACTTTCACGAGGTATGGGGGATTGTAACGGCCCGTAAAATCTTTTTAATATTTTTCTTGAAAATATTAATCATGCCTATATGGATTCGTGAGTAACATAGGAACATTAGCATGAACCTTAGCATGATTCCTTATATGAATTAAAAACTAAGTACTAATGGGCCTTACATGGACTCTTCTAGTACCATGGTTATTAGTGAATTTTAGGTAGAATTTAACATAAATAGAAATGGGTTTCAAATAGGAATATTAGCATGACTCTTGGTGGGCCTTATGTGGTCCTTGCCAAAAATAAAAGAAAAAGGAATAAAAATAAAGTGCATGCACCAAGGATTGAACCTTGGACCTACTGTAGAGGCAAAGCCTCATCATGCATATACTAATCAATTCACCTAGCAAGGGAGTGCTAGTGGAAAAGGAAGAGGATTTTAGTTGGGCTAAAGGAAGTGAAGAGTCACCATGAGAGGAGGCACCATGCCTCTTCACTTGCCCCTTCACTTAGTATAAAAAAAAGAGGGGATGAGAAGTGAAGAGGTAACTTGGCATTTAAGTAATTGCTTTCTCTTTTCTTCTTCCACCAAGGCTCTTCCTCTCCCTCTTCTTCCTCCTTCTAGCCGAAACCTGCAAGGGGCTTTTCCCTTGGAAAAGCTTCACAAGAAGACTTCCTCTTGAATATCCAAGGCTTCCTACAAGGCCACAAGGGCTAGGGGTGGCCCAAGGTCAAGAAGGTTTTCTTTTGCTTTTCTATTCAGGGTTTATAACCAAGATAAAGAAAGGTAAGACTCCCTCACCTATGGTATAATAGTTTTGATGTTATCTTTCATGATTCAAGATGTTGTTTGGGATCTATATTGAGAAAACCATGAACTAGGGTTTCTAAAAGTTTCGGCCAAGTCATGTTTTTGGGTCTAAGATGATGTTAAAACCTCACTTATGTTCCCTAATGCTTTCTCATGATAAATAAAGAATAAATTATGATTTGGGAAATTTTTGTAGCACCCTAAGACCCTCTAGGGTTTCGGCCACCATCCATGTTTCATGGTTAGGATTAAATCCAACCCTCCAAGCATGTTTATTATGTTTCCCTATGATATAATGGATATTAATTGTGAATTATAAGAATTTTTCCATGGACTTATTACCCTTCTAGGGTTTCAGCCAAGGCATGATTTAGGGCTAGGACTTAGGGTTAGATCCAATCAAGGGTTCTAATGGCTTCTCATGGTATTGTATGTATTGGATTGGATATTTATGGTGAATTATAGAATTTCTCCATGTACTTGTGACATTCTAGGGTTTCGACCAAGATCAAGTTGTAGGGCTAGAACTTAGGGTTAGCCCTAATCATGGGTTCTAATGGTTTCCTATGACATTGTATGTAATGTATGTGCTTTTCTTTACTTATGGTACCTTACATTTTACTTGAATAATAGGATCTCTCTTCTTCCAACTTTCGG
The DNA here is from genome assembly GCA_024364735.1 of Boesenbergia rotunda. Lineage (NCBI taxonomy): Eukaryota > Viridiplantae > Streptophyta > Magnoliopsida > Zingiberales > Zingiberaceae > Boesenbergia > Boesenbergia rotunda. The sequence continues at coordinate 215,902 of JAGFNQ010000910.1, forward strand.
CCAAGCACCTCAATTAGGGTTTAGGTTGAGTTAGGGTTTCAAGAATACTTGTTTATGGCTTATTATGATGTATATATATGTTCAAGCATGTGGTATGAATTTTATGTTACCTAAAACCCTAACCTTATGTGCTATGCTTCATGATTTTGTATGCTTATGTTAGATACCATGTTTTAGTAGGGTTCATTCATGAATGTTTTAAGCTCTATACCATGAACACATGTGTTATGAAGAAGGCCTCATGTTTGTGTAGAATGATGCATATTTTAAGTTAAACGCCTATGATAGATATATGGTTAAGTAGACCTATGCATGTTCTATGTTGAATGCCATGAACCTAGGTAGTATGTATCATGTTCATATGAATCCTACTCATGCATGCTTTATGATAGATACTATGATTATGTATGCTACGTGATATGTACCATGTATGTAATGCATGCTTACCTTATGTACCATGATCATGCAAGCTTTATGAATTAAGATGATGTTTATGCCTCAAGGCATAATTATGTATGTATGTCATGTCTTATGAATGAAGATGATGAATGAAGATGATGTTTATGCCTTCAAGGCATTATGATGTTATGCATGAATTATGAATGATGAAATGCTGAGTATGCTTTATGCTATCATGTTTATGTTTTTAAATATGTTATGTATGTTCTATAAATGATGAAGCATGTGAAGCTATTTTACTTTATGAATGGGCTTGTACCGAGCCGAAGTAAGGGTCCAAGGGATGGGCTCCTCATGTAAGCCTCGGTGTGGGACTACCGCAGCTGTCCCCGGTTCTGGGACTACCGCAGCTGTCCAACTGGGATGGGCTCCTCATGAAAGCCTCGGTTCTGGGACTACCGTAGCTGTCCTTACCCTAGTAGGTCGAGATTAGCTACCTCGCATTTACTTAGGGATGCACACATATGATGTATGTATATGGTACAAGCCAGGGCCCCCATGATGTGATGATTATATTTAAGTATTTATAAGTATGATTTTCAAATAAGCATCCTTAGGTTATATGCATTTAACTCATGCATCCATTCATGTTATGCATCCATGTTAAGTATATTTTATGCTCATGTTTATGTCAAGTACCATGCCATGTTAAGTGTTTCATATGCTTATGTTTCATATTAAGAACCCTGCCATGTTAAATGTTCCATATGCTTATGTTTCATATTAAGAACCATGCCATGTCAAATGTTCCATATGCTTATGTTTTATGTCAAGAACCATGCCATGTTAGTATTTCATATGCTTAGGTTTTATATCAAGAACTTCTCTATGATAAGTACGTTATATGTTTTATTTTATGTGACGTATGGTTTTGGTGAGTAGGAAAGGGTCTTACTAAGCCTATGTGCTTATAATTTTATTTTCTTATACCGCAGATCAATCAAGAGGATATTAAGGGAAGCAGCAGGAGGGGCAAGAGTGTGTGTGTAGCAGTGACATGGCAAAGGAAAAAGAAAAAGATTCTCATATTTATACTTTGTCACATGTCTTATGTTTTGCATTGTCTTCTTAAGTTTCATGCTATACTTATGATAGTTATGCCTAAAGAATAACTTACTACTTATGTTGCTTATGGATGATTTATGTGATTTTCATATCATGATGTTACTATGATGTTAATATGCTAAGTTACCATGTCACTATGTTTAGGAATGATAGTTAAGACATGTCTACATAACTCAAGTGTTAGTTGCATGTATGTATAAAGTTTTAAATTATTCCGCTGCATTACGATGTTCATATGCCTATATGTATGTTGGCGTAATGCCGCCTCTCGCCACACCGTAAGGTGTGGAAAAAGGTTGGCGTTACACATAACCTCTACATGCCTATCAAAAGCTCTTATTGGAAGGGTCTTAGTGAAAGCATCAGCCAGGTTATCCTCTGATGTAATTATGGTGACAACAACTGCTCCTCGCTTTATGATCTCTCGTATCAGGTGGTACATGCGCTCTGTAAGGATGTATACTAAAAGTCTTGCTTTTTGTATAAGAACATCTACATTTTGAAAGAGAATCACAAAATCATAGGTTGCATACTTATATTAGTATGTGCACAAATGTTTGATACTTTGCATTGTAGATAACATGGTGTGTGGTGACGCACAGAAGTGTTAGGATGTATACTAAAAGCCTTGCCTTTTGGTTAGGATACATCTACATTTTAGAGAGAATCAGAAAATCACACAGTGCATGTTTATATTAGTATATGCACTAAACGTCTAATGCTTGGCATTGTAGATAACATGGTGCGTGATGTCGCACAGAAGTTCATGTTATCAAGATCCTTACTGAAGCATAAGAAAAAGGCTCACAACCGAGATGGAGTTGGACGAACCATCGGGATGATTGTAGTGTAATCAGGTGTGGTTTATCTTAACCATAGGATTACACTAGTGTACTTTATGTACAATGAGTAGGACCAAAAGGGAGGTCATCCAATTTTTGTACTGACTTAGTAAATTGGATTAGACCTCGGATAATATTATGGAGTACGATCTCTTAATCCCGAAATAATGACGGGCATATATTGTTAATCATTATATCTTTGATTTACCTATGGGTGAGATCCATTCTGTTAGATCGATAGGCCCGGTAAGTTGGGAAATAATATTAATAATATAATGTGCCATTGATTATTGACGGAATCCGTGTCCTGGTGAGTCAGGATGATGATGCCTTCTTGGTGAGCTCAAAAGGATCGTCATGTCAATTCTTGCAAGTGGACCATGGTCCGGCATGTCGAAAAGGTTGAGTGGTACTAATCAAGAATTAAGAAGATAATTAATTTAATTATCAGTAAATTAAATTAATTATCAGGCATACGATATCTTAAACACGGGGAGATGGACGACTCGTAATAGGTGGATCCCATATGAAAATATGGGAGTTGGTGAGGAAGTACAATGGGATCTTTTAGTAGAATGTATCTCCATTAATGGATCGAGTTTGGATCCATTAGCGGGCCAAGAACCAACTCCTCCTCAGGGACCCTATCTTAGCCCAATAAAGCCCTATAAGAGTCATGATACAAGGCTGGTTAATTAAGGAATTAATTTGGGATTAATTAATTTATTAATCTTGGATTAATTAAGGAATTAATCATGGAATAATTAAAGAATTAATCTTGGATTAATTAAGGAATTATTCTATATAAAAATTTTGGAATCAATCCATATTTAATTGGAAAATTTTTTCCAATTAATTATAACTAATCCCCTATATAAACCCCACCTCTCTCTCCCTCTCTCTAATTAATCTCTTCCTCTCCAACTCACGCCTAGGGCACCCGACGACCAAGGAAGGGGTCTTCCTCCTTTGCTCTTGGTTCTTCCTTTCTTCTATCACCGTGGGTGGCTGGCGATCACAAGGAAAAGGAGAGGCAACTCCTCCTTTTGTGGCGCGGCAAGAAGAAGTAGGAAGAGGGTGGCCGGAGTAGGTGATGTTGAGGCCGGCGGTGCCACTTTGATTCAAGGGTGGTAGGCGCAACTTGAGGGTAGAGGAGAGGAGAGCTCACTTTCCTATCTTCTTCCATCCTTCTAAGTCCTTCTTGGTGGCGTGATCACCTATCTTCCTTGGTGGTTGACGACGCTATGAGAGGGAAGATAGAAGGTGGCCGACGGCACCTCTTTGGATGATGGTGGTCGGCGCAAAGTAGGAGAAGAGGAAGAAGCAGCTTGTTCTTCCTCACGTGCTTGGAGCAGTGAGATAGGAAGAAGTAGAGGTAGTTGGCGCGGGCTGTGGTGAAGTAGAAGAATTCATCTTCTCGCTACATCACCTCCTCTTTGAAAGGTCGCCGACGGCTGGCCAAACCCTAACACTAGGGTTTGGTGTTTGGTGCAAAGCAAAGGAGAGAAAGGAAGGATTGATTCAAGGCCTTGGTGACTCCGTGTCTTGGTAGCTCGTCGCCCACACGACGTCTACGAGGGGAGGGTCATATGATAGAAGACTGCGAGATAAACGACAAGGTAAACGACGATGTATATTTCTCCCGAGCTTCGTTTTTATTATCGCATGTTTTAATTGTGCTATCTTGCTTTGTTTATTAATTTGATTTGATATCATAGTTAATAATTAACTAACTGGACCCCGATGATAAACACAAAAACCGACAATCCAAATTGTCGTCTTTTCCACAGTTAATTAATCCGAAAAGTTACAAGGCCTTAACCTCGGTTTAGGCTAAGTTGTGATTTGGATTAATTAACACGACGACGAACCGGTCGTTAGAAGGACGAGTCTCTATTCAAATTAAATTTTTTTTAATCCGTAGCCATAGAGATGTCTTTCAGATACGACCCTGTGGTTGTCTTGGAAACCGCCAAGCCATACCATCAATTGGTATCAGAGCGAGGTTTCCGGTTTTATGTGTTTAGGATTCGATTATTTTTCCTACACATTGTCATGTACATTGTTTTGCTCGATGATATTTGGATGTGCGTAGGCTAACTTTGTGTTGTAGGCACTAGATTCCAACTATTATAGCAATTGTGTTGTTTGTATGTGATTGGTTGTGCTTGATGTAATTATTTGAATCCTTGGGTTGACGAGGCTAGATAAACTATTTAATTTTTGTAATTAAATATGACACTTGTTTAGCCAAGCTTTCTATTTACTTTTGATCTAGATGATATGTACACTCCTTCGTGGAGTTTAGGATCAATGGATGAAATTAGTTAGCTAATCATCTCGGTTCGGGGACTCCTTCATGGTGGCTTGCGCATGGATAGGATGGAGTGGACGAGGTGATGACACGTCCGGAGGTGCATTGGAGACCAAGGCCATAATAGTTGGAAAAATCTAGGATTTTTCATTATTCTATTATTTTGGTTTGTGTGTGCTTGTTGTGTGAGTACATGTAAAAACCTCAACGCAAATAATTAAGTGGGAGAGGGACCCTAAGGGTCCCATGGCCTCCACTATAATTTGATATGTGATGCGAACAAGTCTACGCGTCGGCTCTGAGTGCCTTCCTCCCCATCAGATGGGCTTGTTCTGCGGATCACTGAGTCAGAAAAGACTAGATAATTATTGATGAGCGTGTGTACTACCCCATCGGAAGACACATAATCAGAAATAATTTTTCTTGGTGTCGTGTGGTGGTAAACACTTAGATACAAATAATAGTATCGTCCCCATCGGAGTCACTGCTATTATTTGTAGGGCCGAAGAGGACCAATTATTAATTTTACTTGTCAAAAGGTTAGGATGACAAGATAGTAAAGGTGCATTTGGTTCAAGTTATCAGATATAACCTTAGTTATGTGATTACCAAGTAATCACATAACCAAGGTAATGGGGAATGAAACATAACCTGAAGTTGTTTGGTTCAATTAGGTAATCAAATAAAATCTTGTTTGTTTGGAGGTAATAGTCTATGACATAATACAATATTTTACCATATTATCCTTTAGTTAAATTTAAGTATAATAATATTATATGCTTATAAATTTAAAATAAAAGGTAAGATGATATTATATACATATTCGTATCCTTGGTCGTCAACCGTGAATAATGGCCGGCCGCCGCCGGCGGTCGCCGGCCGCCGCCGGCGGTCGCCGGCCGCCGCCGGCGGTCGCCGGCCGCCGCCGGCGGTCGCCGGCCGCCGCCGGCGGTCGCCGGCCGTCGTTGTCGGTCGTCAGCCATGAATAATGATCGTTGGTCACCGGCGGCGGTCGTCGGTCACCTGTCTCCTATCATCGGTCGCCAGCGGCGGTAGCCGGTCGTCGATCGCCGGCGGCGGTCGCCGGCCGCCGACGGTGGTCGCCCGTCGTCATTGTCGGTAGTTGCCCGCGAATAATGCCTCTTTTGCTAAGGTAAATATTGGAGGATAATTTTGGAAAAATAAATTTCATAATCTGGGAATCAAGAAAAACCTTACTTTCCTAAGGTTTTCTGATTCCGGGTTGCATGCCCCTTTTGCCGACGTGTCGGGCATCGATCATTATTTGGGAATCGCTGATTATCTAAACCAAACAAGATTTTTGTTGATAACCTTGGATGGATAACCAAGGTTATCATGGATAATCCCCAACCAAACACACCCTAAAATTAATGGGTAAAACCTCCTCTCACAATTGTAGATTTCGTATACGTCCACACCATCATGGCATACGAAATTCTCGGTGTTTGAGGTGTTGGTAGATTTTGTAATAAATTGTTTTGAGGTGTCAATTTATTTCAAAAATCTAAAGTGTGTGATTGTTATGATTCTCAGGTGTTTTAAAATGGATCTAGACCCACAAGACCTAATTCAAAGAGAAATCCAATTAATGCCCCTAGTGATAAAATGGATTGGGAATTACATATGGATTTTGTCTCTACTGCCGAGGAACCTAAGTGTGATCTTGCCGAGTTCTATGCCGAAAAGTCTAGCGAGATTAACACCAATGTGGAGTTTGAATATTTTAGGAAATAGCTAGAAGTAGATGAGACGACCGAAGGTCATCCAAATCAGGCTTCTTCCATTACCAGTGAAAAAACATGCAAACTTGATGAACTCTTTGGTCAGAATAATCGAGCCGCTAGGCAGATGGTAATGAAGAACTTGACCACTACCATCTTGGTTGAGGGGATGCCTGTGAGGGAACATGTCCTTAAGATGATGGCTTGGTTGAAGGAGATAGAAATTCTTGGAGCTCAGATTGATGGGGAAACCTAGGTCGATCTTATCCTCCAATCTCTACCAGGGAGTTTTGAGAAGTTTCGCCTAAGCTACAATATGGACAAGCGTTCATATTCGTGGGCAGAACTTCTGACAGAACTCGATGTAGCAGAGGCTGTTTCTCTTCAGAGTTCACAGACTTTCATTGCTCAAGAAGTTCCTACTTCTAAACCGAAAGGAAAGAAGAAGAAGAAATGTTCTGAGGCAAAGAAAGTAGCAGGATTATAGGGACCTCAGGGATGCATAAAGAAGCCGAAAGGCAAGTGCTTTGTGTGCAAATAGTCATGACATTGGAAGATAGATTGTCCTCGCCATCAGAGTAGTACCGGAGGTATATTTTCTTCTTGTGTCGTTGTAACATGTTTAGCGATGATATCTACCTGTACCTGGTAGGTAGATACGGATGCCACTAATCATGTCTGCATTTTTGTGCAGGGGTTCAAGGAAACCCGACGGCTAGCTGAGGAGGATATTGCAAACTACATGGATGGCTATTGAGATGACTTTTGCAGTGGGAGTTTTCACTATTTCATTTATGTCTTTAGCATAGGTTGATATAGTTTTTGGTTTTATAGATCGTCTTTATGTACTTAATTTTGGAAAGAACTTTATTTAGTTTCTGGAATAAGATATTTTCTATTGCTTTTATTTGTTAAAAGTGGAATAGAAGGAATGTCTATTAAAGGACATAGATAGGCAATCAGTATATAAAACCAAAAGGACTCCCATGATGCAATTAGGTGTTTTATCATCTTAACTATAAATAAGAGAAAGGTTTCTTCCTAAGTAGAACCAAACATTTATTTTGGCCCTAAGTTTTGGTCTTGTTAATCTCTAATGAAATTCAAAGGTGGATGACCAATGAGCCCTTGGGTTCATTGGTAAATGGAAGACTTGTCTTCCTTAAAATCTTTGACTCTCATTAGGGAAGTAACAATACCAAAGAGGCTTGTCCTAAGCCTCGAGGCATAGAGCCAAGAGTATGTAAGAAATGGTTCATACTGATAAGTATAGGCCCTTAATCTATCTAGAATAGAGGTACCCTAGAATACTTTGTGTATTTGATTGTGACTAGATGGCAAGTACCTCTAAGGATAGTGATAGGAATTACTTATCAGACATTGGGATTCGATCCCAACTCCTTGCACCTAGTGTACCCCAACAAGATGATGCAACCATTGGAAGGAAGAAGGTCTCTTAAGCTAGTAGGTTAAGAAGATGATAAGCCTCTCCAAGATTAGCCAAATTTGTTCAAAGAAATATGTCCTGGATACGAAAGTATGTATGCTTGATTCTGACTAGATCAGTAGTCTCTTAAAGACCATAGAAATGTGGACTAAGCAAAGGCTTAGTCTAAGCCATGTTCAGATTATGAGTAGTAAAGAGACACCGACAAGTTGGAATCTTGTGCATATATTCGAAGGATATCCTAAGTGAACAAAAAGGTGGTTGATTAGTCCTAAGGACCAGAGGATGTTCATTGGGACGACTATCTGACTCTTGGAAAAAGGACTATGTAATAAACCACAAGTCCAGGTGTAGAGTAACTCTGAGTAAATTAAATAGAGGGGCATTCCAATCTTAGTATCAACTGTACAAGAGGAGATGCCATAGGGTACTGCACCTCGTGTCACTAAAGATAGACAAAGGGTATCTTGTCACAGTGGGAGGGTTGTTGTTCAACCTAAAAGATCTCAGGTTCTTGGAGAGTCTATGGATTGGGTCCTATGTGAACATGAGCTGGATCCCTAGACCTATGACAAGGATCATCTACTTTGAAGAGATAAATCCGGTAATATGGATTTGTTCAAAGGATGGATAAGATTGTATGTGACAGAAACGAAGTGGTATTCTTGTACTATACGTAGAAAATATTTTGTTAATTGGAAACAATAACAGAATATTATCATACGTAAGGGTATGGTTGTCCGCACAGTTATGAAGTACTTGAGAAAAGTAAGACACATCCTTGGGGATCAAAGATCTAAGAGATCTCCAGACAAGGATGATGTGCTTATCTCAAGCTTCATATAAAACATTGTCCTAGCTCATTCTAGCATGGATACCTCCAAATGATAGTTTTGTACTTTTCAGTTTTGGAGCTACCCTATCTAAGAGATATGTTTGGATTATCAAAGGTGAAAGAGTAGGTAATGACGGTTCCTCTAGGATCGGCTAGAGGAAGTCTCTTGTATGCTAGAAATGAGCCCAGATATCTGTTGTGCCGAGGGCATGGGTAACAAATATTGGAGTAGCCTGGGACAAGGAAATTGGAATACGGTAAAAACATGTATTAGTGCCGGAGAAGGACTAAGGACTATATGCTGATTTATCGGACAGACCAATTTCTATAGGTTATATGGATACATAATTCCAATCTAGGTAGTGGCATATATGAATATTCCTTGGGTTTTGTGTTTACTTTTAGGAGAAAGAACCATTGTATAGTAGAGTGTTGCGCGGTGTCTGCGTGATGGACCCTACTATAGAGCCTAGATATACTGGCAGCCTGTGAGGCAGCCAATGTAGCTACATGGTTCAGAGACCTCAAGATGGACTTCGATGTGATTCCTGGTTTGCTAGGGACAATCACATTTGATGTGATTAAAGTGGTGCAGATGCAAGCTCGAAGGAATCACGAGTCCATAAGGCAAGTAAACATATAGAGCGCAAGTACCACCCAGAAAAGAAATAGCTGTTGTTGCCTAGATTGCATCAGAGAATGACCTAGGTGGATCATTTCACTAAGGCCTTGGTAGCAAAAGCTTTTAGGCATGTGAAGGATCTAGAGGTTAGATGTATAACATTTTGAAAACAGCAAAGTCTTTGATTATAAGTGGGAGATTGTTAGGATGTATACTAAAAGCCTTGCCTTTTGGTTAGGATACATCTATATTTTAGAGAGAATCAGAAAATCACACAGTACATGTTTATATTAGTATGTGCACTAAACGTCTAATGCTTGGCATTGTAGATAACATGGTGCGTGGTGTCGCACAGAAGATCATATTATCAGGTTCCTTACCGAAGCAAAAGAAAAAGGCTCACAACCGAGATGGAGTTGGACGAACCATCAAGATAGTTGTAGTGTAATCAGGTGTGGTTTATCTTAACCATAGGATTACACTAGTGTACTTTGTGTACATTGAGTAGGACCAAAAGAGAGGTTATCCAATTTCTGTACTGACTTAGTAAATTAGATTAGACCTCGAATAATATTATGGAGTACGATCTCTTAATGCCGAAATAATGATGGGCATATATTGTTAATCATTTTCTCTTTGATTTACCAATGAGCGAGATCTATTCTGTTAGATCGATAAGCCCGGTAAGTTGGGAAATAATATTAATAATATGATGTGTCATTGATTATTGACGGAATCCGTGTCCTGGTAAGTCAGGGTGATGATTCCCCCTTGGTGAGCTCAAAACGATTGTCATGTCAAATCTTGCAAGTGGACCATGGTCCGGCATGTCGAAAAGGTTGAGTGGTATTAATCAAGGATCAAGAAGATAATTAATTTAATTATCAATAAATTAAATTAATTATCGGGCATACGATATCTTAAACACGGGAAGATGGACGACTCGTAATAGGTGGAGCCCATATGAAAATATGGGGGTTGGTGAGGAAGTACAATGGGATCTTTTAGTGGAATGGATCGGGTTTGGATCCATTAGCGGGCCAAGAACCAACTCCTCCTCATGGTTCCTATCTTAGCCCAATAAAGCCCCATAAGAGTCATGATACAAGGTCGGTTAATCAAGGAATTAATTTGGGATTAATTAATTTATTAATCTCAGATTAATTGAGGAATTAATCATGGAATAATTAAAGAATTAATCATAGATTAATTAAGGAATTATTCTATATAAAAATTTTGGAATCAATCAATATTTAATTGGAAAATTTTTTCCAATTAATTATAACTAATCCCCTATATAAACCCCATTCTCTCTCCCTCTCTCTAATTAATCTCTTCCTCTCCAACTCACACCTAGGGCACCCGGCGACCAAGGAAGGGGTCTTCCTCATTTGCTCTTGGTTCTTCCATTCTTCTATCACCGTGGGTGGCTGGCGATTACAAGGAAAAGGAGAGGCAACTCCTCCATTTGTGGCGCGACAAGAAGAAGCAGGAAGAGGGTGGCCGGAGTAGGTGATGTTGAGGCCGGCGGCGCCACTTTGATTCAAGGGTGGTAGGCCAACTTGAGGGTAGAGGGGAGGAGAGCTCACCTTCCTTTCTTCTTCCATCCTTCTCAGTCCTTCTTGGTGGCGTGATCACCTTCCTTGGTGGTCGGCGGTGCTAAGAGAGGGAAGATAGAAGGTGGTCGGCGGCACCTCTTTGGAAGATGGTGGTCGGCGCAATGTAGAAAAAGAGGAAGAAGCAGCCTCTTCTTCCTAACATGCTTGGAGCTGTGAGATAGGAAGAAGTAGAGGTAGTTGGCGTGGGTTGTGGTGAAGGAGAAGAATTCATCTTCTCGCTTCATCGCCTCCTCTTTGAAGGGTCGTTGATGGCAGGCCAAACCCTAACTCTAGGGTTTGGTGTTTGGAGCAAAGCAAAGGAGAGAAAGGAAGGATTGATTCAAGGCTTTGGTGATTCCGTGTCATGGTAGCTCGTCGCCCACATGACGTCCAGGAGGGGAGGGTCATAAGATAGAAGACTGTGAGGTAAACGCGAGGTATATTTCTCCCGAGCTCCGTTTTTCTTATCGCATGTTTTAATTGTGCTATCTTGCTTTGCCTTGTCATTTTATGTAAGTTAGTTTATTATTTTGATTTGATATCATAGTTAATAATTAACTAACTGGACCCCGATGATAAACACAAAAACCGACGATCCAAATCGTCGTCTTTTCCGCGGTTAATTAATCCAGAAAGTTACAAGGCCTTAACCTCGGTTTTGGCTAAGTTGTGACTTGGATTAGTTAACACGACGACGAATCGGTCGTTAGAAGGATGGGTCTCTATTCGGATTAAATTTTTTTTAATCCATAGCCATAGAGAGGTCTTTCAGATATGACCCCGTGGTTGTCTTGGAAACCGCCAAGCCATACCATCAAGATGATCATGTTATCAGTCCCTTGTAGAGTATAAGGAGAGGCTCACAATAGAGTTAGACATGGACAATCCATCGGGATGGTTGTAGCGTAATTAGGTGTGGTTTATCTTGACTATAGAATTACACTAGTGCGCTTTGTGTGCATTGAGCAGGACCAAAATAGAGGTGATCCAATTTATACTGACTTTATAATTGGATCAGACCTCAGTTATATTATGGAGTACATGCTCTAAATCCCAAAATAATAACGGACACATATACTTAATTATTGTTTCTTTGATTTATCAATGGGCGAGATTTATTCAGGTAAATCGATAGGCCCGGTAAGCTGGGAAATAATATTATTTACATGGTATGCCGTTGATTATTAACGGAATCCGTATCCTGGTGAGTCGGGATTATGATGCCCCCTTGATGAGCTCATAAGGTTCATCATGTTAAATAATGCAAGTGGACTATGGTCCAACATGATGATAAGGTTGAGTGGTACTAGTCAAGGAGTTAGAAGTTGATTAATTAAAATTGTCAGTAATTTAAATTAATCGATGGACATTCGATATGTTAAACACGAGGAGATGGATGTACTCATAATAGGTGGAGCCCATATGAAAATATGGGGGTTGGTGAGGTGATTCAATGAGGGACCTTTAGTGGAATGACTCCTCATTAATGGATCGGGTTTGGATCCATTAGCGGGCCAAGACCCAACTCCTCCTCATGGTCTCTATCGTAGCCCTATATGTTAGATCGATTCGGTACACTAGGGGGGGTGAATAGCAATTCTTCAAACTCTTCTCCCTACGTTGTTAGTTGCGCAAGCGGAAATACAATAAAACAATAAACTAACAACAAGAACAATGCTAACAAACCAGATTTAATTGGTATCCACCCGTAAGGGTGACTAATCCAAGAATCCTTCGGTGGATCATTCCCCGGATAACCTCCGGCTAGCCCTTGTCGCTCCTTGTGGGTGGAGAAATCTCGCCACAGGACCTCGACAATATCTGGACTCTAGAGACTACTAACAAGCCTTAACCAAGCTTGTTTCGTCAAGGGTTTTGATGACTGCCCAATATCAAATGTCACAATGAGCCTCAAATTTAGATATTTATAAATTAAAAACCCTAGCTCAGAAAATTAAAATGTAGTATAGGGGCCTCAAGTCATATTTTCCAAGGACTAGTCAAGTGTGTTTAATTCAAGCTTGAAGTCGTCGTTTAGGTTTTTGGGTTTTCAGATTAAAATGGGGGTTTGTTTTGCAATAAGGAATGAAAATTCAAGTTGAAATGAAATAGGCTTTACTAAAGCAAGTTTAAACTAGGAAATTGCAACACTAAACTTAACCTACTTGGAAATTGATCAATTCATTACTAAATTATGTAATTGAAGGACAAAAACTAATATCAAGTGCAGAACAACAATTTATCTATAACTAATTTCAGAAATGAAATGCTGAAACAAAGTGAATGCAAAAACAGGGTTGGATTGTTGCAGAGAATTGCCTGATCGGTCGACAGACTGATCAGATGCATGGCTGATCGGTCGACAGATTGATCAGGTGATGTCTTGATCGGTCAAACAGACCGATCAGTAGCTGAAATGCGAACTGATACAGAACTAAGCAACGAAAGAAACAAAATTTAGAATGAAATCTAAACAACAGATCTATCCTTCACCGAGAATTCCTTCTTGCCGTCACAAAAGAGTCGAACTAAGAACCCCCTAGCTCGAGAATCAGCAAGATCGGATTGGTCTGATCAGATTAGCTTCAGTTTGGTGCGCATCTGGAGATTTCCATCGATCCTTTCCTTGTTAGCTTACTGGATAGAGAATTTGGCTCAGAACTTCTTGGATACCTTTGAAGAACCCCTCCGAAAGCTCCGGTCGCTCCAATCAACGAGGGACAACAATCAGAAAGAATCGATCAATGGTAACTTATCTCTTGGCGAAACCCTCGCATGAGCCTTGCAGAATTGGATTTGGCTAGCAATCTTCATAGAGAATCCGTCTCTTTGACTCGAAATCTTTAAATGAAGGGTTGATCTGAAGTTGTCAGCGCGATCTGAGAAGAAAACAGATGAAGAACTCGAAGAAACTGGAAGAACACTGGCGACACCCGACGACGAGCTCGGGCAGAGAAATTTCTGATTTAAATGTCCCATTTGAATTTGAACGACTGTGATCATCCTCGCCTCATCCAATGGTCAGATCAAGCCAGATCAAGCCCAAACTCTCCAGATCTCAATCAAAGGTCAGGATCTTCCTCTCAGTAGCTCGGATCCTCCAGATCTACAGTGGATGGCTCAGATCTCACCATTTCTTGATTGGATGGCCCACATTGATCCATCTCTTGATCCCCTTGATCGAAGCCAATTCTGAGATCAAGTCTGATCCAATATGATCTAGGTTCATGATCAGTCGAAGCCTACAAAAATTAAATATAAATTCAATGTCAAATCATCTCAAATATACAAAAATTTGTATCCAAAGACAAAATAGAAGTAATGTAACGCCCGCCCTTATATCTACCCTAAAGGCGGGGTTACGGGTCCGTACATTCATATCATTTATCATGTTAAGCATGTATATCAAGTACAACACAATTATAATACAAGAAGTGTAGTAAGCAGGCTTATTAAAGACTAATTTACCAAGCAAGGTTTTTTTTCATATCATCCATGCAATTACAACATAATAGAGAGAGATCATTTAACTTCATAATTTACTGATCTAAACATGGTTTGAACAAGATAGAACATAGGAATATAGCAAGAGTTATCTAGTCTTAGACCCATGCAAGAGAAGCATTCATAAGCAACAGGAAATAATAAATATCTAGCATTTTACTTAGCATGCATACTACAAGAATTAGACATTAATGATAGTGTTATCTAACATGACATAGGTTCCATATCTCTAACTTAATCAACAGTAGAGTAGTCATAATCATCACACATTCAAAGTATAGTAATACAATTTCAATCTTTTATTGGAAGCAGTTTAGATTCTAGACAAAAAATAAGGTATATAAGAATCTTTCGTCCTTTCCCGAGCCATCACCACACACATCCTCTAGCTTTCCCTCTGCCTCTTCCTTTAGTTCAAGTATTTCTTACCGCTATCTGCAGCATAAGAAAAACAACATGAACTAGTAAGCAAAACATGCTTAGTAAGAATCCGGGCCTACTCGCAAAACCATATCGATACATCATATCATGCTACTCAGTAATCAAGGTAGAACAAGATTATAAGCATCATAAGCATCTCATCAAAGCATCATAAACATCACATCAAATATCTCTAAGTACTTTACAGAACAAGATTATCACATAATGAGAAAATGCTTTTTCAAAGGGTTCCATAAAGGTAAGTACTTAAAAATACAATATCATCCAGGGCCCAGTTGTAGTACCACATCAAGCGCGTTCCCTAATAAATTGGGGTAGCGAGCCACCAACCTAATTAGGGCAGGACCCTTCCGTCCTACCAATGCCATGACCTTCAGTTAACATGCACATTGGATTTGTTTAACGACCCACTTCCGAGTCGGGTACACAACTTTCAAAGTAAAGTAATTTATCATGCAATTACTCATTATGTATATGCCTAAAGGTACTCCTAATCACATCTTAAAGGGACACACCACTCATCAAGGGTGCTCTTGATCCCCTAGGGACACACCACACATTTGGGTGCTCTTGATCCCAGTTTCAATAGAGTATCCCTTTTTAAGCATATTATCAAACACATCATGTTCATGTCATAAGAGTGCCCCATGGGCTATAAGGCATGCTTTTATACCTAACAAGATAGGTCACATAATTTATACACACATCATATAAGTAGTAGCATGCTTCATGATTTCATTAAGTGCTTCCCAACCCTAGGACTAGGGTTGGCCGAAAGTTACAAGTAAGGGAATTTCCTTTTCTTTTTTTTTCATCCAATTAAAGCATACATTCATCACATATATATCCCTATCATGCATTCTATTAACATGGCCTACATTAGAGGTAAATGACCTTCCCTAAGCTAGGGTTCCATGTTGGGGCCGAAGGTTGCAAGTGAGGGGTTTGGTTTTCCAATCAAGCATTCATTCAAGCATTTCTACAAACACCTCAAGTACACTACATGTTAACAATTGAAACATGGTTTAAGCCTCAAAGTGGGGTTAGCATCCACTAACCCTAAATTACAAGGAGTGGCCGAAATATTGTAGGGTAGGGTAGGCTAGGTTTTTGACATCCAATCTTCACACAAACATTTACACAAACATTTTATCTACAATACTAATCATGGGAAACATCATAGGATAGCAAGCCACACAAAAGCCCTAACTTTTCTTCTTTGGCCGAAACTTATAGGGTACCAAACCCTAATTTTTGTCTTCTCAAAAATTTGGAAAACAATACACATCCATATCCTAAGTTCCTAGGGGTATCCTCATGCATCAAGAAGCAACCAAGCCCTTTGTCTTGGTGGTGGCCGAAACTTCCTTAAGGAAGTTCTTGTGATTTTTTTTCTAAGAATCAAACAAGCATTCATTCAACAGCAATTATGCCACAGGCGAGAGGACACTTACATCCTAGCGCTGGAATTTCACCTTCTCTTAAACCGTAGGGTACCCTACACTTGGAGGGTATGTGAAAATCCTTTTCTTCCAAATTTTCTCTAGGACTCCTTGGACTTGGTAGAGAGCAATGGCACTTGGACCCTCCTTCTTGTAATTGCCCTAGGGTTAGAATTTCGAAAATGAAAGAGGGGATGCTAGGCTCGGCAAGGAAGAAGAAGGGAGGAAGAAGAATGAGAAAAAAAAACTTCTTTCTAACTTCCATCTCTTACTCCTATTTATACACCTCTTGTGAAAAGACATGTCTCTTCATTGCCCAAGCCTTAACAAGCATGTCTCCCCTTCTCCTAACATGAAACACCCATTAGAGCATTTGGTTAGGAAGGAGTTAGTGCAAGTGATAGGTTCAAGGTTCGATCCTTGCTTCCTCCACTTTGCACTTTCTTTTTATCACCTCTTACTAATTCATTTCCAAGCCCAATAAACCAAGCCCAATATATATTTCATGAATATGATATTTCATGCATTCATGACATTTCATTAAGGAAAATAATTTCATGACATTTCATAGAATGTGATTGCATGAAATTTATATCATTTCATTATAAACATTTTTCATACGTCGTCATGATATTACATTAAAATTTGGGGTGTTACAAGTAATTCATGAAACCTAATGTAAATGTAAACGTAAGCATATAAAAGAGGATCAAAACATGGGTTTGAGAGCCTAAAATGTTTTACAAAATAGTAATTATCAACTCCCCACACTTGCCCTTGGGTGTCTTGCACAAGCTAACTAAACATGGACCCCCTAGAACATTCTCAATCATAATTAGAAGCAATTGAAAGGAAATTATCTAGGGTTGTCACTTCTCAAAAATCTAAACTCAATGGACTAGAATCTTGTCCTTAGTCAACAACTTAGCATACTTCATCCTTCATGACTTATTGAGATGAACTAAACATACAAACCTCTCAAGGGAATATTTAGTGGCACTCTTCCTAAGTTCTACATTTTTTTATGAAAGTAGAGCTCACTCCAACACAACCATGGTTCTTGCACTACCATAAGCTTGCTTATGCTCTACTCTCCACCATCATTCTTGATTTGGATCCACACCTACAAAAGCTTATTCAAACAAATTTAGGAGACATGTAATGATAAGAATGAAATAGAGGATAAGAAAATGGAAAAGTTAAGAAAGTGGAAGACTTGGACACTAAGGAATATAACCTAATGAACTTTGCCATCTCCTTTTGTATTATCCTGCATAAATCGCAGCTAAATTGACTAAGGATCAGTCAGTGTCTCTGATTTCACTGAAGTCTGTAATTCACCCTCTACTGATCGGTCCAGGGATCGATCAGACTATTTTTGATCGGACAAGAGATCATTCAGGCTCTTCCTTATCTTTCTGGCCTTCTTCTGATCGGTCTGGAGACCGATTAGTCCCTGCTCTGATCGTTCTAGACTGCCTTAGATCAGACTGAGCTCCTTTTGATCGGTCAGAGTGACTGATCAGTCTCTTCCCTGATCGGATTGGTGACTGATCAGGGTTTAATCAGTAGCTGAAACTGAGCTGAATCCTTAACTGCCTTCTGCCTGAATCACTTCTTTTCAATCAATACTAAATCTCAAACTCATCTAGCTCCTTGTTAACAACTTCCACTTCAGAAATCTAACCCATCTCCTGATACTTTATGTTTATTTTTTTTCTATTTTTCAGCTATTTTTTTTACTTTTTCTTTTTCTGCTGCCAATGTTTCTATTTTTTTCTTCTCTTTTTGCAGAAACTTCCTTCAGACCACTACCCTCATTTCAGCTAAAGCTTCAATTCTTTGGCACACCAGCTCACAACTTGATACTCTTCTTATTGTTATTGTTTTCTGAATTGTGCAGCTTCACTTCATCTAACTCTTTTCTTCAACTTGATCAGCTGCTGTTTTTGCTTCTCAATACTTTCCTTCAATTATTCTGCATCCAACTAATCCCACTTCATTCCAACACCTTGTTAACATTTGACTCTACATTTTTAATCTTGAGAATTTATAGTAAAGAAACTACTATTTTAAATCACTTTGGTACATCCAAGGCTGAGGGAAACTTGCGGCATTAAGATGTCCTTACTGATTTCAGCAAAAACTTCGCAGTAACTTGGCATTCACTTCCCTTCAGAATTTTCCCCATAAATCTTGAAACATAAAATAGTAGTTGGGAATTAAGATGCTTTAAATGTTACCTTCACTAACCTATTTTTGCAACTCATTCTTGATACAAGACTCCATCAAGTTTTCTAATTTTTTTTTCTATTTTTGAGTTGCATCCTTAATACTTCCTTCATCCCTTTAGAATCATCAAAACAAATAATTCAACCAAAAGTAAGCTTCCAATGCATCAATCCTTACCAAAACATTACAAAACACTAGCCACCTCCCCCACACTTAGCTTTTCGACCGTCTCGGGCAAAGTAACATCAAGAAACAATTCTAAGCAACCAAGTCCATGGAGAACATGGGTATAAACAGAAATATAGGGGAAAGAAGATAGAATATAGAGAAGATAACAAAGAATATTGCCAAAATTGATATGAAAAAGGAAAGAAAGTGATTACTTCTATAAATGTGGCCCAATCATAGAAATATAGCTTTGAAAGAACCTAAGCAAGTTCTAGAGTACAATCACATGTGTGTATCACAAAAATTAGGCCAAATCTTCACTAGGTAAAAAAATTCATCTCAAGTCATCAATCTAGAGTCCATAACTAAGTAGTACTCAAGCATCCAAGAATTTTCATCCATTGGCTCAAATCCTAAGTTTTAACAACCAAATTTAATTTTCTTTCAAGGGACTCTAAAATGATATAAAGAAAATCTAGAGGGATACATTTATTCCTAATCATGCAAGAATAAAGTGCCAAAAAGGATAGAATGGTATCTACAATGACTTTTTATTCATTCTACACTACCTAAGCATTTATTGACAAAAACTCACTTTAATAGAAATATTTACTTCTAGAGAACACAAAAATGATATATACAATGAAATAGAAGTGCAAGATAGAAAAACTCCCCTTTAGGTTGGGTAGATCGCATCTTTGATGTCCAATCCATCCACATCTAGCTCCTTCGCTTCTTCAAAATATTTCTTGAGCTGGTGGCCATTAACTCTCCAAACAAAACCATTAGTCTCATCTTTTATCTCAACAACACCATAAGGGAAAACATTAGTAACAAGAAACGGACCTTCCCACCTAGACCTCAACTTACCTTTAATCAATTTGAGCCTTGATTTGTACAATAGAACCTTGTCGCCAATTTGGAATTCTTTCTTCACTATATGTTTATCATGAAAATTCTTAGTCGTCTCCTTGTAAATCCTTGAGTTTTCAAATGATTCTAGTCTTATCTCCTCAAGTTTTTGAAGTTGAAGCTTCCTTTCTTCTCCCACTTTAGTAGCATCAAAGTTGCAAGCTTTCACCGCCCAATAAGCTTTATGTTCTATCTCCACGGGTAGGTGACAAGCTTTCCCATAAACTAGCCAGTAGGGATACATTCCAATGGCTATCTTATATGCTGTCCGATAGGCCCATAATGCATCATCAAGTCTCTTGCTCCAATCTTTCCTATTAGGCCCAACAGTCTTTTTTAAAATTACTTTGATCTCTCTATTTGATATTTCAACTTGTCCATTAGTTTAGGGATGGTAGGAGTAGACACTTTGTGCACAACCCCATACTTGCTAAGTAAAGCCTTCATGTGTTTGTTGCAAAAATGAGAACCTTGATCACTTATGATAGCCCTTGGAATTTCAAACCTACAAAAAATGTGTGACCTGATAAAACTAACAACAACACAAGAATCATCAGTCCTGGAGGGAATGACCTCCACCCATTTAGAAACATAATCAACAGTAAGTAAAATATACAAATATCCATAATATGCAGGAAAAGGTCCCATAAAATCTATCCCCCATACACAAAAATCTCACAAAAAAGCATAGTTTGTTGGGGCATTTCATTCCTAGCTCCTATGTTACCTGTACTCTGACATCTATCATAATTTTTATAAAATAGATATGCATCATGAAATAATGTAGGCCAATATAAACCACACTCTAAAACTTTCCTAGCTGTCCTCTGTGGTCCAAAATGTCCCCCACAGGCTGATGAATGGAAAAATGTAAGAACTGAATAAAATTTATGATCAGGTATGCATCTTCTAATTATTTGATCACTACAAAATTTTCACAAATAAGGATCATCCCACACATTGAATTTAGCATCACTTATGAATTTATCTTTTTGAGCTTTAGTAAATTGTGCAAGAAAAACATGAGCTACTAAAAAGTTAACTAGATCTGCATACTAGGGCGACTCACCCCAATAAAAGGTGCTCATCTCTGAAATCATCATCAATAGTGGTAGGGTGTCCATCTCCCTCTATTCTGCTCAAATGATCCGCCACCAGGTTCTCCTTGCCACTCCTATCTCGGATTTCCAAGTCAAACTCTTGAAGTAGAAGCATCTATCTAATTAATCTGGGCTTAGCATCTGGCTTCTTCAGAAGCTACTTCAGAGCTGTATGATCAAAAAACACAATAACGTGAGAACATAACAAATATGATCTAAATCTGTCTAAAGCAAAAACAATAGCAAGGAGCTCTTTTTCTGTGGTGGTGTAGTTGGCCTGGGCAGCATCTAAAGTCTTGGAAACATAGCAGATGACATGTTGTGCTCCCTCCACCCTCTGTGCAAGTATAACTCCTATAGAAAAATTAGAAGCATCACACATTAGTTCAAAAGGTAAATTCCAATCAGGGGGTCTAATAATAGGAGCTGAAGTAAGAGCCTCCCTTAATCTCTGAAAAGCTTCTTGGCATTTTTCATCAAAATAAAATTTCACATCTTTCTGCAAAAGTCTAGTCAAGGGCCGAGCAATCACACTGAAGTCTCTAATAAATCTCCTGTAGAATCCTGCATGACCAAGAAAAGCTCGAACATCCCGTATGCATACGGGGTAAGATAAAGAAGATATAACACTCACTTTAGCAGGATCTATCTCAATGCCTTTCCTAGAGACTATATGACCTAAGACAATACCATGCTCTACCATAAAATGATATTTTTCAAAATTAAGAACAAGATTAGTTTGAATGCATCTATGTAAAACCCTAGACAAATTATCCAAACAAGTGTCAAAAGATGTGCCAAATACAGAAAAATCATCCATGAAAATCTCCATGCAGTGTTCTAATAACTTACCAAAAATACTCACCATACACCGCTGGAAAGTTCTTGGAGCGTTGCAGAGTCCGAATGGCATCCGACTATAAGCAAATGTGCCGAAAGGACAAGTGAAGGTGGTCTTCTCCTGATCCTCTGGGTCTATGCAAATCTGAAAATATCATGAGTACCCATCTAAGAAGCAGTAATGAGACTTCCCTGGCAACCTCTCTAGCATCTGATCAATAAAAGGCAAGGGATAGTGGTCTTTCCTCGTGACTTGATTCAACTTCTTGTAGTCAATGCAAACTCTCCATGAATTCTTTACTCTGGTGGGTATTAACTCATTGCTCTCATTTTTCACCACTGTCACTCCTGATTTCTTAGGCACCACATGGATAGGACTAACCCACTTACTGTTAGAAATAGGGTATATGATACCTGCCTGAAAGAGTCGAGTCACCTCTTTCTTTACAACATCCAAAATTAGTGGGTTTAGCCTTCTCTGTGGCTGCCTGACTGGTTTGACATTCTCTTCCAAAAATATCCTGTGCATGCAAATGGCTGGGCTAATACCAGGTATATCAGCTAAAGTCCACCCAATGACTCTCTTGTGCTGTCTCAGAACTTGTAATAATTTGTCTTCTTTCTCTGAATCTAAGTTTTGGGCGATGATGACAGGTAAATTCTGCTCCTCTCCTAGATAAGCATACTTCAAATGATTTGATAATGACTTTAACTCAATCTAAGACTGCTCAGTAGGTATGGGTGATCCCTGGGGCTCAGTGCAATCCCCTACACTCTCACACCTAACCTCTAAATCTTCTGAAATATCAATCAAAGTAGGTGATCCCTGGGGCTCAGTGCAATCCCCTACACCTATAGAATCCTCTCCAGCTATAAATAAATCTGATACACCCTCCAAATCAGCCTCCTCTATAGCAAATGTCTCCTCAGCCTCCTTTGAACTAAATTACCCTATGAAAAATATCAAGTGAAGCTCCCTCAGCAAATGAATCTGTATCATCCAACTCATCTAGAATGTCAATGCACATAATAGAGTGATCCTCTCTGGGGTGCTTCATAGCATCGAAAATCCTGAATTGGATTACTGTGTCTCCTATCTCCATAGACAATGTGCCTGCATATACATCAATTTTAATCCTTGCAGTCTTCAAAAATGGCCTCCCAAGAATGAGTGGAGATCTATGTGCTAGATAGTCCCCCTCCATGTCCAAAATATAGAAATCCGCAGGAAAAATCAGCTCCTTCACCTTCACTAACACATCTTCAATAATACCAGCTAGGTGGGTCTGACTCCTGTCTGCTAACTGAATAACCACTCCTGTAGGCTGCAGAGGTCCAATACCAAGCATCTGGAAAACTGATCTAGGCATCACATTAATAGAGGCTCCCAAGTCTAACATAGCATCATGAAAGAGAGTCCTCCCAATCTCACAAGACACAGTAAATATGTAAAATACGGTGATTTAAAAATCCGGACCAGAAAAATTTTTGGGATTTTTCTGAATAGAGTATAGGGTTTCCGGCCCTACGAGAGGAGCCCAAGGGGTTTTATTGTAAAAACTTAAAACTTATCAAGGTTTCATGAAAGAAAACCTCAAATAAGTTGGCTTAGGTAAATTTACCTAAAGTTAAGGGGTTAAGCTGATAAAATATTTAACATTAGAGACTTAAGGTGTATTACAAATAAGTTAGAGGGTTTAAACTGCTAAAAAAAACCCTACCCTAATGGCACTATTTGGATTTTGGAGAATTTAAGGGCTTTTATGCAAAAAGCCATCCCTATATTTCCTTATTTCTTCCTCTTCGGTCGGCCGCAGCCAAAACCCGGAGCGCTGACTTACCTTCTTCCTCCCCTCCGCATGCCCTAGCCATGGTCGGCGCCGACTTTTGCCTCTCCTCATCGCGCGACCTAGCCGTGGGTGAAGCCCACAGCTGATTCCCTTCCTCCTCATTCCCTATGCACGCGATCGAAGACACTGGACCACAGCCTTCTTCTCCTTGGTTCTCCTACGTGTTGTCTCCTGCATCGGATCCGGAAGAGGCGCTTAAGACTGGGCCGACGATTGCTCTTTTGTGCAGGTGGTGCCACTTTCCGAGTCGTGAGCCCTCGATCAATCTTTGTCCATGAGATGTTCACTTGGCACGTGACAAGCAAGATCTGCTCTAGGCCGGCTGGGTTAGATTGGTCATCGGAGATGAGGACTACATACTGACTTTTCCCCATTGTGTTGCTTTGGTCGTTTGGTACTGAACCTAAGCAATGGAGATGGATTTCCAGTGGCATCTTCCTTGCTTTCACTGATTCAAGACATCATCAGGTATGGATTGGGTGTATAGGTTCTTGGATGAACTAGCTTATTGATTTGATTATGGTGTTATCGCAGCTCGGTTTTGGAATTGGTTTCGGTTCTGTTTTGGATTTGGAGATCTCTTTGAGTTTTTAATTCTACCATGAACTTGGTTTTGGGGTTTTGGGTTTTCCTACAGTGTGGTATCATGAGTTCCTTGAGTTCCTCTTACGCCACTATGGGGTTGTTTAGTCGGCTTTGGGGGAAGTTACTCATTTAAGTGGAGTGCTATCATTTTGGTATTGATCGTAGATAGGATCGGAATGTAGTTTACTAACGCAATCTATTCGTGTCCCTATCAATTTGTTTTGATCAAGGCATGTGTGCTTGCGTGAGCATGTAGTTTGTTGTTGTGTAGCATGTTTGAGCTTGAAATTGGATTCGTGAAGCTTACTTCAATTTCTAGCAGTAGTGGGAATTCTGTTGTTGGGTGTTTGGAATCTTGACCTAACTCTTGGAGGAAGATTATGCCCTGCTTTAGGGGTATCTACTGCTGCCAAAGGTTTAGGTTTGATTATTGGTGATTAGATTCATTGTTGCATGAAATGTGGCTAGATTTTGGAATTATGCAGTAGGGATCTTTCATTTAGTTTCTTTGGGTATGTAGTTGCCTCTTGTCATATATACCTATAATCTTGGAGCTATGGGGATTGAGGATTTAATTTGTATTGAGGTGGTCTTTGGGTTAAATTTGGGATTAAACCTAATAACCTAAACTTGATTAATTTGGGTTTCGAAAACCTAACATGAATCTAAGTTAGGTAACTTGGATAATTATGACTATTCATTTAATTATGATTAGTTAAATGAAACAGGATAATTAGGACGATCCTAATTGAGATAACTCGTTTAGCTATAAATTATGTATTATTATGACTAAACGTTATGCCTTTGACGCAGGACATTGATTGGGTTTATCGTTGCTGATTATCGGATGAGAGGTTCTTTCTGATACGAGCATCTCTCTTTTGAGGCGGGTACCTTTGACTTATCTTTTAGATATTGTCATATTGCTATGCATGGTCTGTTATAGATAACAGTATGTTTATATGCTATATCTGCCTTAGTATACCTGTATTTGATATATGTTGCTTATCCTTAAGGTTATCTCCGTTTAGATTCATACAGTCTCAATAGTTGCCATGTATATATATATATGTGCATAGATGTAGTGATATGTTCCCACTTGCATTTTGACATTGATAGATCACTGGTTACTTTTTCAGTATACCTAGTAGATTACTTGTATCCCATGATATAAGATTCAAACCTATACCTAGCACACTGAGGTGTTAGTTGAGGACTTGGTGCGTGTTATATGTGTTTGGGTCATGCACCATCCTTGCATTATTCCATGCTGACGATCATCGGCTCCTATGTAGTCTGAGCCCATTGTCAGTTACATGAGGATATGCACACACATCCACTCAGGGGTAGTGGCTACCATAGGGTGTGTGTATTTACCCTGTATTACTCCGCACGGTCACTATTTGGAGGGTGGTTCCGGTGTGTGGTAGCAGCCAGGGATCCCTTCTCGTCCTGAGACACAAGAAGATGAGAGTTAGACTCCCCCATTGCTTGTGGTAGGAGAGTGACCTCCGCCAGCATCCTGTCCACTCGGTCACTCAGGAGCAGTGATTGCAGGGTACGTATAGTTGTCATAGCTCTACCCACTTGGACGTCCATTTATGACAGGTGGACGATGATCTGACTGGTGTCAGGGGTGACACATATCATTGCACCATGTGCATATTTTGCATCTTGCATTGTTTGCTGCATTTGATTGATGCATTATGATTGACATACATATATCGGATACCCGTTTACCTTGGATTATGTATTATATTTGTTCTTTAGGGATTTATTCCACCCCTCTGCAGGATAGATGGATTCTGGTATGTACCTACATTCAGTACCTTCAGTGTATGCCTTTCTATTGTACATATGAGACTGTATCAGCGTAGATTCTTATTGTTAGTATAACCTACTATGCATATCTATTTAGGTATCCGCTGAGTTTATTTGGACTCACATCGTTGGCTATATTTTTATTTTCAGGCTGAGGTACATGGAGTCGCTAGAAGAGCCTAGCAGCCAGTCCCTACCCATCGTGACGACATGATTTTGTTTTGTACTTTGTAGTGCATTGTTATATATTCCTTTTAGCGATTTGTATATGTCATATGTGTCGTGTCCCCTAAGGGGTTTTTGTGTATTGGTTGTTTGGTCGTAAGTCGGACCGGTCCGCAGTCAGGTATGGTTTATTATGTTTTATTGTTATAGTTATCTTGCTTCTATGTTGGGTCTATATATATTTTGAGGCCTGAGGCCAAATATACACTGCGTGGGATGTTTGTATGTGTAAATTGTCCGCCGGACAGGGGAGGTGCTGCCCGATTTTTTATTGGATTAGCGGCTCCTAAGTCTCGGGGCGTGACAAAATACCCCTGGATCTTCACATTTCTGAGGGATAGAATGGATAAGGGCTGAGACATTCTTCCCTAAACTGACCAACTCATTTTCCTTCAGCTTCTGCTGATGAACACACAAATCCTTGAGAAATATAGCATACTTGGGAATTTGCTTGATCATGGTCAACAAAAGCACATTAATCTCCATCTTACTGAAAAGATTAACAAGCTCATTGTACTCCTTGGCCTTCTCCTCCTCTACTTGCTTTTTGGCTTGAGTCTTGCGTTGTGGAAAGGGTAAGGGAACCCTTGATTCCTCTACTTGAGCCGAAACTTTTGAAAGTGAATTTTGAGCAAATTTTTCAAGGGAAGTAGCTGCTGTAGGTTCATGAATTTTACTAATTTCTCCTTCACTTTCCACCAAAATCACAGGATCTATTGAAGAAGGAGTTAAGCTTGAACTCGGATCACAACCAACTGATTTAGTAAACATTTTAGGGCTGAAATGAGCTAGAATATTAGCTGCTGTAGTTTCTTTAGAAAAATCAGTCTTTGGAACATTTGAACTTGAAGCAACCTTCCCACTCCTCAAAGTGATGGCACTAATATTCCCCTTTAGATTGGGAGTAGCTTGAGAAGGTAATTGACTTGATCCTTGGGCTTGCAATTGGTTCATTCCACTAGCCAATTGTCCAATGTGTCTCTCAATGTTTTATAAGGTAGAATCATTTTTTTGTTGATCTTGTTGTTGTTGCAAAATTTGTTGTTGTTGGAGAATTTGTTGCATCATCTCCTCTAGCCTTTGTTGTTGAGCATTCACCCCACTAGAACCTCCATAGCCCCCTTGATTAGCATGAGTCTTCGGTTGGCCTTGAAATGAAGGTTGAGGTTGCTGAAAATTGTGTCCTTGCTGTAAACTTTGAAAATAGGGCTGTTGGGGCTGATTAAATAGTTGATTTGGCTGCTGAAATTGCTGAAAGTTGGGCTGGGAACTTGGTTGAAATTGTTGAAAATTGTAGCTCTGAAAATTCTGAGTTTGGGGCTGAAATTGTTGGTTGAAAGGCTGAACATGTTGGGACTAAAATTGTTGACTTGAGGACTGGAAATTTTGATTGTATGGTTGAAATACTTGTTGTGAAGATTGATATCCTTGCTGTGAAGGTTGAAAAGGTTGCTGAAAATTCAGATTCCCTTGAAAACCTTGCTGATTCCTTGAAAAGGCTACTGATTTTGCTGAAAGGGCTGCTGAGATTGTTGGAAAGGCTGATTACTTTGCTGAAAATTTTGGAAATTCAATTGAGGTTGTTGTAGGGTCTGTTGTGAAGGGTTTTGTTGATAGAATGAGTTTCCATACTTCAAATTTGGATGATCCCCCCAACCCGGATTGAAAGTAGATGAATAGGGATTGTTCTTTTGATGGAATTGTCCTCTAGTCAAAGCCGCTAGTAATTCGTCTTGTTGAAGATTAGGACACAAATCCGAGTTGTGTTCTTGACTTGAGCAAATGCTACACAACCTCATCACTTGATTTGTAGATAAAGGTACCGAAAAATTCTGATTTTGGCTCACATTGTTTAATGTCATTTGCTTAATCAAAGAAGTAAGCTCCATCAAAGAACTTTTGATCTCCTTTTGTTCATTAGAAACCATTTGGACCTCATTCACTCCTCTAGTGGAATGAGCTGTACTTCCAAATTGTTGTGAAATTTCTGCCATGTTTGAAATTAATTCTCTAGCCTCGAAAACTTAAGGGGCTAAAATGCAAGTTGAACAAGCTTTGGGGAGGAAGAAGAAAAAAACTATGAAGTTGGAGGGTCTAAATGTAAAAATCCACTACTATTATAACATTACCTTTCCCCACTTCCTCACTGAGCGTGGACCAAGCCGATCACACCTTTTTCTTCCTCCCCTTCTTGCGATCAGATCGGCGACAACCTCTCTCTCCCTCCTTCTCTTCTCCTCCTTCGTTTCATCGGTCTACTTCTCCTGCTCCTTTCTTCTTGTTCTTCTCCCAAATGGGCGTCGTTTGCCTTCCTGGGGGAAACTCGTAGAGGAGTCAAGAGTTTGGGCAACCGATCTTCTTCTTCCTCATGCGATCGGCCAGCGAGTGGTGAAGTCGCCAGAGATTGGCCGGCATCGGGCAAGTTGTAGCACCCAGGCAGACGAGGACGATTGATTGACCTTGGTCAATTAGGATCTGGGATTTGGGGATTGGCGTTCCTCTCCGAATCCAAATCCGGCGGCAAACTGTAGAGGGATTGGCGTGTGGGCTATCTCGGTAAGTTATTGATTTCCCTACGATTTACATCTGGATTGTCTCTAATTCACTCTGATAACACCACCATTCGGATCGATTTAGAGGCACCCCTTGAAGCAATCATCTGCTCACCCCAGGAAACCGATCTAGGGTTCAAAGGAGGGCTGTGGTGGTTGCTTTCTGGAGGTCATTGATCTGGCCAGATCTAGAGCCAAGAAGGTCACGCACATGCCAACATCAGGTAAGGATTGTTTGGTGTTGTTCAATCAGGGATATGATGATGATGCTGTGGTTGAATCATAAGCTAATTGGATGGTAGTTTCCAATAGGTTTTATTTTAGTTCTGTTTTGGAATTTGGATTGTATCTTGGAGGTTTGAATCTGCAGAACCTGTGCCATACGATACTCAGTGGGATTAGGTGAGCTTTGGATTCAATCGTGGTGTTAGTAGAATCCTGATCTGTTGTTTACCTATGTTTGCTGTGAGGATCAGTTCGAGTATTGATCTCCACTTTGGTCAGATTTGTTTATTAATGTGAGTATGCTTTTGTGAGCTCAGACCTAATAGGGATTAACCATTATTGGGTTTAAGTTAGGGTTGGAACTAAATTAAACTTAATTTTAATCACGTTGAGTAATTAAAAATCTATTATGTAATTAAATGAATGAGATAATTAGGACTGGTCCTAGATCAGTTGATAGTTGGTTTGACTAGTTACCATTTTTTGAAGATAGCTAAACTTATGTCTTTTGATACAGGACATGATTCGTTACGGATTAGAGTTCTCTTCGCTTTCAGACCACTCTATCAGGAGGCGAGTACTTCGGACTTATCTATTTTAGATATTGTCACAGATTTTATGCATAGTTAGTTATAGATAGCAGTAGAGTTTTATTTACTTCCTGCTTCCATATATTTACACTTGATATTAGCTGTATGTTTAGACGATAGATTTATCTCTATACTGCTTTGAGGTTGGATCTCTTTACTCTTTATTGTTGCATGTGATGTATATTATGATTAGAGATAGGATACCTTATACCCACACTAGGGCTAGGATATGGTGCATACCGGTTAGTTGGACCTCTGCATATCATGTTGATGAATGGTAGACTAGCTAGGTAGGTGTGGTGTATAATATTGCCACACATCATTCTTGCATGTGCATGGGCTGGCAGCATAGAGATCCCAGTCATGTGGTTGAGACACGTCATCTGTTATGACGGTCATGAACTGCACACATTGCCATACGCAAGTAGTGGCTATCGGAAGGTCCGCACAGTTGCCCTTTCGAGACTCTACATGGTCACTCCTGAGGAGTGAGTCCGGTGCATCATAGCAGTCAGGGACCCCTCGGGTGTGTGCAGTAGTTTGTCGTATCTCCGCTCGATCACTCATAGGCAGTGTTGCTGTAACGCCCGCCCTTATATCTACACTCGGGGCGGGGTTACGTACAATCAATCATATATTTTTTTTCCTCTAGCATAAAATTTAAAACAACAATGCAAGGACTAAGTATTGAGCATGCTTGTTTAGAACTATTAAGTAATATAGGAGTGCTAAGCATACTAGTCAATACATGTCACTCAAATGTCATGCTTGCATCATTAGAACATTATTTGAAATATTTCAATCACGAGTTATTCTATAACATGATAGGTTCACATATTATTTCACACCATAATATAATCCAATAAAATCAAGTATATGAAAATTCCAAGTGTAACTATTATCATGCAATATCTATCCTAATCACCATCATTCATTGTCAAGGAGCATAAACATAAGCATAATAATGTAGATATAAAAGTCTTTCTTCCCGAGCCACCACCCCACACATCTTCAGCCTCCTGCCTCTTCCTTTAGTTTAAGTGTTCCTTACCCTTATCTGCAGCATAAGACAACACATAAACTTGTAAGCTCAGATGCTTAGTAAGGATCCTGTCCTACTCGCAAATCCATACGAAAGAATATAACATGTACACATAATAAATCATAAGCATGAGTTCATCAAAGCATACTAAACATCCAAGTTTCTAAGCATGCAGTATAAAGTATCTTAAGCATACCCTTCACATATAATAAATGTTTTCAATGAATGTTTTCAAAACAATTCCATAATGGTATTACTTAAAAATACATCCATATCATATTGTGCCCTGTTGTGTACCACATATCGCGCGAAACTATTGCGCGTTCCCTAATGAATTGGGGTAGCGAGCCACCAATTAATTAGAGCAGGACCCTTCCGTACTACCGGAGCCATGACCTTACGTTAACATGCACCCCGGATTTGTTTAACGACCCCCTTCCGAGTCGGGTACACAACTTCAAAAGTAAAATACTTATCATGCTTTTACATATATGCTAAGGAGTATTCCAAATCACTCTTACAGGACACACCACTCTTTAAGGGTGCTCATGATCCCGTAGGGACACACCACACAACATAAGGGGTGCTCTTGATCCCATACTTAGTAGAGTATCCGTTCAAGCATTTTAACATATCACATGCAATTTCATAAGTGTGCCCCATGGGCTATAAGGCATGCTCATACATACATCATATTTCATGCATGTTCATACATACATCATATTTCGCACATGTTCATACATACATCATATTTCATACATGTTCATACATACATCATATTTCATACATGTTCATACATACATCATATTTCATACATGTTCATATACATATTATCTTACTAAACATAATTAGGTCCCGTAGGGTAGTTTAACCTTCACATACATTTCTGGCAACTTATTAAACATAAAGTACATCATGGGATAATTATGCAACCCTAAACCCTAGTCCTTCTAGGGTTGGCCGAAGCTCAATGGTAGGGTAAACTAGTTTCACACAAACATTTACACAAACACTTTGTCTACACTACCAAACATAGATACATCATAGGAAATCATACAATCCCTAAATCCCAATTCTTTTCCTCCATGGCGAAACTTGTAGGGGGGTGCAACCCTAATTTTTCTTCCTTTTTGTTCATACCATCATGAAGAAAATCAACATACATATATACTCTAAGTCTCAAAGGTCTTCTCATGTATCAAGGAGTGACCAAGGCCTTCCCCTAAGGGGGTGGCCGAAACTTACAAAGGGGAAAAAGTCCCCATTTTCGAAACAATCCAGGAGACAAACATACAATAACCATTACACTGCAGGCGAGGGGATACTTACATCCTTTCGCTTGAATTTCTCCTTCTCTTACTCTTTAGGGTACCCTTAATTGAAGTGAGAGTGAGAATTTCCTTTGCTAAGACTTTCTCTAGAACATTTGGCCCTAGTAGAGAGCAAGGTCCTTGGGTGGGATCTCCTTCCTTCCAAACCCTTAGGGTTGGAACCCTAGGGTTTACTTTTTCGAAAATGAAAGGGCAAGGGGAAGTGAATTTCGGTGATGAGAGTGAAGAAGAAGAAGAGAGGAAGTTATTCCAACTTCTCTTCCTCTTATTTATACTTTTCTCATGAAGAGACATGTCTCTTCACTTCCCTAGCTTTTAACAAGCATGTTTCTTATCCCTTCTACATGAAATATGGCTTGGTGTGTTGGTTATGACATGATTAGTGCAACTAGGAGGTTCAAGGTTCAATCCTTCCTTCCTCCTTGCTACCATTTCTTTTTATCACATTTTGCACTAATCCATATCAAAGCCCATTAAGCTAAGCCCATCATGAAATTTCATAATAATAATAATATTCCATGAATTCATCATATTTCATAATATTTCATGAATTCATAATATTTCATAATAATAATAATATTTCATGAATTCATAATAATAATAATATTTCATGAATTCATAATATTTCATGATATTTCATATGGGAAAATTTTGGGGCGTTACAGTTGCTGGAGCATGGTAGCAGACACTAGTGATATGCGATGATCATGATCTGTGCACATTGATACTAGTGAGTAGTAACTATTGAAGGGTGTGTATAGTTGCCCTATCGAGACTCTGCACGGTCACTCCTGAGGAGTGAGTCCGGTGCATCGTAGCAGTCAGGGACCCCTCTAGGTGTGTGCAGTTGTTCTGTCGTGTCTCCGCCCGGTCACTCTTGGGTAGTGATGCTGGTGCATGGTAGTGATGATCCCCAAATAGATGTCATGAATGTGGGTCTCAAATTTAGATGTTTCAACTACTGAAAACCCTAGTTCACAATTTAAATGTAGTAAAGGGGCCACAGGTCGTATTTTTGCTAGGGCTAGTTAAAGATGTTTGATTCAAGCTTGAGTTTATGTGTCGTCAATATTTTTGGGTTTCAAGTAAGAATTGGGTTTTGTTTGCAATTAGGAAGGAAAATACAATGAAAAGTAAATAAACTTAACTAAGCGAACTCAAACTAGGTAATAGCAATTAATGACTCAACCAATTATGAACTTAATCAAACCAATGTAGATTTGCAAATTTGGAGAATAAAACTAATGGCAAGTACAATATCACAATAAAAGTTGTATTTAATTTTGGGAATTAAAACTCAAAGCAACCGAATGTGAAACAAGTTGTACACTAGACTTTGGCTGAATCTCCACTTAACACAAAATCCAGAAATGACACAATCTTGATACGCAAGGGAGAAAGAAAGCTTATGTGCCGAAACAATACCAAGTAGTTTTGAGTTGTTACTTGATACAAAAGGCAGAACTACAACTGATGTGAAGCAACTGATGTGAAGCAAATGAATGTGAAGCAAACAAATCGAATGCAAAATTCAGAAACAAATGAATACAGAAACAAATAAATGTTAAACAAGAGTTCAGAACCCAAACTGATGTGCAGCAAACAAATCGAATGCAGAAATGAAATGCAGAATTTCATAAACTGAATGCAGAGATGCAGTAACAAATTGAGTGAAGAAACAAACACATTAAACTGAGATCAAGTGCACAAAACTAGTGTTCAGATATGATTTAGAAGAGCTAATGTTCACTTGACACAAACTTCAGCAATTATGAAACGAAACTTGCAGAAATAAGCTGAAACTGATACACAGGAAATAAGTTGATACGCAGAAATACCTGAATTGAGAAAAAATTGAGATTAAGTGCAATTGTTCACTAAACAAGCAACCTATCTAATACGAATGCAGAAATGAAAAGCTAATAATTGCAGAAACAATTCAGAAAACTAAGCAACTCTGATACAAAGATCAGAAACTGGAATTAATATGCAGAATTTGAAACTACTGATAAGAAACAAGAATTCAAAAAGAAACTAAGCTTCGATCCCTTCCTTAGTTCAAGCCCTTCTTGCTGTCACACAAGAGTAAGCCAAGAACCCCCTAACTCAACAAATCGCTGGAAAATCCGACTCTGTGATCGATTCCACTCAAAATCTGCTCTCGGCTGAATCTTCCATTCGATCTCCTCGATCTTGCTGTGTAGGATTGCAGTGATGACTTGGGGACGATCAGAGCAATCCAGAGAAACCTCCGACTTGCTCAGGTGGATGAAAAATGGCACAAAACCGAGATCTGATCAGTTGAATGGCAGAGCTGATGATACCCTCACTTTGCTCTATTCAGTGGCGAAATTGAGCTGAAATCCTCACGGAGGCATCTTCCCGACGATCTAGAACTCGATCCAAGGTGGGAATCCAAGCGGTCGCACGATCGGTTGAGAAGAATTGAAGAAGAAATTGTGAAGAACTCGAAGAAGCTAAGTTGCGGCGAAGTCGCGACAACGGATCTGATCGGGGAAGAGGCTGTTTTATCTGTTAGAATTAGACGGCAGCGATTTTCCTTGCTCCATCCAATGTCCAGATCTCCTCAGATCTGAACCAAATTTTCCAGATCTTGATCAAGGGTCAGGATCTGTCTCTCAGTAACTCGGATCTTCTAGATTTGCAACGGATGGCTCAGATCTACCTGATCTTTGAATGAACGGTCTAGATCCTCTTGAACTTGATCCAACGGCTGAATGATCTTTGATTTGGATGAAACCTTCAGATCTTGACCTGAGTGCTTGATTATCTTTAACCATTGCATCAAAAGATCGCAGGTGGCTCAGATCTAGCCGTTTTTGAATCGGACGGCCCATATTAGTCTGATGCTTGATCACTCGATCCAGATCCACTTCCGACTCAAGTTTGACCCAGCATGACCTAGGTTCATGATCCTTCCAAGCCTATAAAAGTAGATTCACAATTTAGTGCCAAATAAGTTCAAATGTACAAATATTTACAATTAAGCCCAAAATAGAAGTAATTCATAGAACCTAGGGTAAATTCAAGATTAAGCAAGTAAAATATGGGTCAAACATGATTTTTAGAACCTGAAATAATCAACAAAATAGTACTTATCAACTCCCCCACACTTAAACTTGAGCGTCTCGCGAAAACTACTAAATATGTATCCCTTAGATTCTTTCCAAACATAGTTAGAAGCAATTGAAAAGAAATTACCTAAGGTTGTCAATTCTCAAAAATCTAAGCCCTATGGATTAGTATCTCGTCCTTAAATCAACAACTTAGCAATTTCATCCTTAATGATTTATTGAGATGAATTTAACTCACTAAGCCTTTCAAGGGAAGTGTTGGTGGCTCTCTTTTTGAGTTCTAAGTTCATGATGAAAGTGGAACTCACTCAAACACACATGCTTTTTACACTACCATAGGCTTGCTTGTTATCTACTCTCCACCATTATTCATGATTCGGATTCACATCTATAAAAATTTATTCGAACAAGCTAAAGACATATGAAATGGTAAGAATGAAATAAAAGTTAAGAAAATGGAAAAAATTGATGAAGTGGAAAACTTGGATGCTCAAGAAGATTTCCAATGCACTTTGCCCTCTTTATAGTCCTCTAGTGAAATCAGAAGTGTGGTGGAGTAAGGCTTGGATAATGCCTTTGATTTGGATGAAAAGAATCTCATTGGTTTCATTGTGCCAACCTTGTTCTTTTTTTTTCTTCTTTCATCTCTTTTTTTATGATTAGCTGCTGATTCCTGTTTGTGTTGGCAGCTAAGTCTTGTTCATTTGGAGACTTACTGACCAGACTACTTCTCTGTGAAGTTTCCTTCTTTTCTTCTAATTATTTTCTTATCTTGCAATTCGGCTTCCAAACTGTTTTTGTTTCTGTTCTGCTCTCAATTCTTCTAATGGAGTCAAACTTCATTTGGAAACACTTCAGACCAGGATTTGTGTCATAGAAACTTGAGACATCAAATAACAATTAGGGAATTAGATGCTCCACATATAACCTTCACTAACTAACTCTTGCAACTCAGTCTTGATACACATTAACTTCAAGTTGGCACACTTCTACTTACACTCTTTTTTTTTCTGTTTCAAGTTTCAGCTCCACGCAAGTAATTTCATATTACAGATTCATCAAGTTCTTCATCCTTGCAATTCTTTGATTTCTTAACAGCAGTTAGCATCAAATAGTAGTGGAGAGTTTGAATGCTTCACTTGAGATCACAGCACTGCACTACACTGCAATTTCTTTCTCTGTTCTGATCTGAAAATCCTAGCAGCCACATTTTTTTTCTATTCTGATCAGCAGTAGATGTACTCAACACTTTTTGATACATTTATATACTTAATGCCTTGATTCATAACCCAGAAAACCCAGATTTAGTTTCAAGTTGATACAAGACTGCTTTTATTGTAAATTTTTTAGCTCTTTTTCAGCTTCTTTTTTTTTCTTCTTCATAACTGATTTAATATTCCAAGATCAAACAGGCAACTTCCAAGATTTCCAGATTATTCAGATATCGAAACTCTTCTTCCACTTAATATGCTTGATAACTTTGCTTCCTCACTGTTTTATTTAGTCTTTTTTTTATAATGGCTAACTTCCTCATCTCCATCAAGAATTCGACCATGTGTCATCTGTTTTTACAGCCCTGCTACTCTCCAAAAATTCTGATAGCTGGTGAAGCGTTTTGTTCTTAATCCTTGTCAGCAACCCTTGCATTGGTTTCAGATTAGTACAACTGCAAGTAAATTCAGATTAGTTTCAATCCAACAAATTCTTATTTGTACAGCTGCAATTCAGACATTCTGATTTTGTACAGCTACAATTCAAACTTCTAGCAAAGTGTTGCTGATTTTTCTTAACTTCCATAATTCCAACATCCCAATTCCTGATCCAAACCATTTCTGACACAAACATGCTTCACAGAATTTTTTTTTCTTCTTCCACTTTGGCACAGATTTTTTTTTTTCATTTGCGTGCCACTTGGATCTTCAAATTATAATCAGGAATCTAGATGCTTCAATTGTTTTCCTCCTTAACTACTTCTTCCCACTTGTTCTTGATACCAAACTCAATTCAACTTGGCACCTTTTTTTCTTCAACCGCAGAAAATTTTTCCTTCTTGAAATGAAATGCATCTTTGATACAAAATAATTTCAAAACACTAGCCACCTCCCCCACACTTGATCTTTTGTCCGTCTCGGGCAAAGTAACATCAAGAAACATCCCAAACAAACAAGTCCATGGAGAAGTATGGTTAAGAGTAGAAAATATAGGAAGGAAAATAGAATAGAGTATGTATCAACTATGATTATTGCCAAAAAACTGATATGGAAAGGACAAACAAATTGATTAGCCTCTATAGATGTGATCCAATCATAGAAATATGGCTTTGAAAGAACCTAAGCAAGTTCTAGAGTCCAATCACATATGTGTGTCACAAGATAAGGCTAATTCTCACTAGGTACAAATAATTCATCTCAAGTCATCAATTAAGAATCCATAGCCAAGTAGTACTCAAGCATCCAAGAATTCATCCATTAGCTCAAACCTTAAGTTTTAACAACCAAATTTAATTTATTTTCAAGAGACTCTAAAATGATATGAAGACAACCAAGAGGGATACATTTATTCATACTCATTAAGAAAAAATGCCAAAAGAGATAACATGGTATTTACAATGTCCATTTATTCATTCTATTTTACCTAAGAATTTATTATCAACAACTCACTTCAAAAAGAAAAATTTACTTCTAGAAAAATGAAAATGATATATAGAATGAAATGTAAGTGCAAGAAAAGAAAACTCCCCTTAATTTGGGTAGATAGCGTCTTTGATGTTCACTCCGTCTACCTCTAGCTCATTTAATTCTTCAAAGTACTTTTTGAGCTGGTGACCATTGACTTTCCAAACAAAATCATTAGCTTCATCTCTAATTTCAACAACTCCATAGGGAAAAATGTTAGTTACAATAAATGGACCATCCCACCTTGACCTTAACTTACCTCTTATCAATTTAAGCCTTGATTTGTATAATAAGACCTTGTCACCAATTTGGAAGTCTTTTTTCAAGATGTGCTTGTCATGGAAGTTTTTGGTCTTTTCCTTATAGATCCTTGAATTTTCAAATGCTTCTAGCCTAATCTCTTCAAGCTCTTGAAGTTGAAGATTTCTTTCTTCTCCCACCTTGGTAGCATCAAAATTACATGCCTTTACTGCCCAATATGCCTTGTACTCTATTTCCACGGGAAGATGACAAGCATTTCCATACACTAAGCGGTAGGGGGGCATGCCAATCGGTGTCTTGAATGCCGTTCTATAGGCCCAAAGTGCATCATCTAGCCTTTTGCTCCAATCTTTTCTAGTGGGCCCAACGGTCTTTTTCAAAATGGATTTGATCTCTCTGTTAGAAATTTCAGCCTGTCCATTTGTTTGGGGATGGTAGGATGTAGAAACCTTATGTACAACCCCATATTTACTAAGCAAGGCCTTCATGTGTTTATTGCAAAAATGAGATCCTTGGTCACTTATTATTGCCCTTGGAATTCCAAACCTGCAGAAAATGTGTGACCTGACAAAGCTAACAACAACACAAGAATCATCAGTCTTGGAGGGAATGACCTCCACCCATTTAGAAATATAATCTACAGTAAGTAAAATCTACAAAAAACCATAAGATGCAGGAAAAGGTTCCATAAAATCAATTCCCCAAACATCAAAAATCTCACAAAAAAGTATAGCGTGTTGGGGCATCTCATTTCTTGCTCCTATGTTCCCAGTTTGCTGACATCTATCACAATTTTTATAAAACACATATGAATCATGAAATAGGGTGGGCCAATACAATCCACACTCTAGCACCTTCCTAGCAGTTCTTTGGGGTCCAAAATGCCCCCCACAAGCTGATGAATGGAAAAATGTAAGGACAGAAGAAAACTCATGGTCTGGTACACATCTCCTAATTATTTGATCATTACAAAACTTCCATAAATAAGGATCATCCCATACATAGAATTTTGCATCGCTTTTAAGTTTATCTTTTTGAGCATTAGAAAAGTGTGTAGGGAAAACATGTGCAGCTAAGAAATTAACTAGGTCTGCAAACCAAGGTGTCTCACCATGTACTGCAAGCAGGTGCTCGTCTCTAAAATCATCGTCAATGGTGGCAGGTGATCCATCTCCTTCAATTCTGCTTAGGTGATCTGCAACTAGGTTTTCTTTGCCACTTCTGTCTTTGATCTCCAAGTTAAATTCTTGGAGCAGGAGCATCCATCTGATCAGTCTAGGTTTAGCATCAGGCTTTTTCAACAAGTATTTTAGAGCTGCATGATCAGAAAAAATAATAACATGTGAGCACAATAAAAAAGATCTGAAACGGTCTAAAGCAAAAACTATGGTAAGAAGCTCCTTCTCAGTGGTAGTGTAATTTGCTTGGGCGGCATCCAGGGTCTTGGAGGCATAGCATATGACATGAGGTGCTCCCTCCACCCTCTGTGCTAGAACAGCTTCCACTGCAAAGTTAGAGGCATCACACATTAATTCAAATGGAAAATTCCAATCAGGTGACTTAATAATAGGAGCAGAGGTAAGAGCCTCCCTGAGTCTGTGAAAAGCTTCTTTGCACTTATCATCAAATCAAAATTCAACATCGTTCTACAAAAGTTTTATCAAGGGCCGAGCAATATCGCTAAAGTCTCTAATAAATCTGCGGTAGAAAACTGCATATCCAAGGAAAGCACGAACGTCCCGTACGCATACGGGGTAAGATAAAGAAGAAATAATACTTATTTTTGCAGGATCTACCTCTATACCTCTCCTAGAGATTATGTGTCCAAGTACAATACCATGCTCTACCATGAAGTGACATTTTTCAAAATTAAGCACAAGGTTAGTCTCAATGCAACGGTGTAAAACCCTAGACAAATTTTCTAAACATGAATCAAAAGACGTGCCAAAAACTGAAAAGTCATCCATAAATACCTCCATACAATGCTCTAACAACTCACCAAATATACTTACCATGCATCGCTGAAATGTTCCTGGTGCGTTGCAGAGTCCAAAAGGCATACGTCTATAGGCAAAAGTGCCAAAGGGGCAAGTGAAGGTAGTCTTCTCTTGGTCCTCTGGATCTATTCAAATCTAGAACTAGCCTGAATAACCATCCAAAAAATAATAATGGGACTTCCCTACCAGTCTTTCAAGCATCTGATCAATAAAGGGCAAAGGGAAGTGGTCCTTCCTCGTGACCTTGTTGAGCTTTCTATAATCAATGCAGACTCTCCAGGAATTCTTAACTCTGGTGGGCACTAGTTCGTTACTTCCATCTTCCACCACTGTCACGCCAGATTTCTTGGGTAACACGTGTATGGGACTAACCCACTGACTATCAGAAATTGGGTAAATGATACCTGCCTATAGAAGTCGAGTGACCTCTTTCTTTACAACGTCCAAAATGAGTGGATTAAGTCTCCGTTGTGGCTGCCTCATGGGTTTAACATTTTCTTCCAAGAATATTCTGTGCATACAGAGAGCTGGGTTGATACCTGGTATATGTGATAAAGTCCACCCAATCACCTTCTTGTATTGCCTCAGGACTTGCAATAATTTCTCTTCCTGCTCTAATTCCAAGTGTTGTGCAATAATAACTGGAAAATTATGCTCCTCTCCTAAGTACACATACTTCAAGTGGCCTGGTAGTGGCTTAAGTTCAATCTGGCCCTGCTCAGTGGGTATGAGTGATCCTTGGGGCTCTGTGCAATCCCCTACACTATCATACCTGTGCTATGAATCCTCTGGAATCTCAATAGAATTAGGTGATCCTTGGGGCTCTGTGCAATCCCCTACTCCTAGAAAATCCTCACCAGCTGGAAGTGAATCTGAAATAAACTATGAAATATCCTCAGTCTCAATAGCAAGTACTCCCTCAGACTCCTCTGCAAAAATATCTCCTCTAGAAAAATCATGTGAAACTCCCTCAGCCACTGAATCTGTATCAACCAGTCCATCCATAATGTCAATGCTCATAATAGAGTGATCTTCCCTAGGGTACTTCATGGCATCGAAAATACTAAACTGGACTACTGTGCCCCCCACTTCCATCGAAAGTGTGCCAGCATAAATGCTAATTTTTGTCCTGGCAGTCTTCAGAAAAGGCCTCCCAAGAATAAGTGGGGATCTATGTGCAAGATAGTCTCTTTCCATGTCTAGAATTTAGAAGTTTGCAGGAAAAATCAACTCCTTTGCTTTTACCAAAACATCTTCAATAACTCCTGCTGGATGGGTCTAGCTTCTGTCTGCTAACTGAATTACCACTCCAGTGGGCTGCAGAGGGCCAATACCAAGCATCTGGAAGACCAATCTGGGCATTACATTGATGGAGGCTCCCAAGTCTAGCATGGCGTCATGAAACATAGTCCTCCCTATCTCACATGATATAGTAAAAACTCAAGGGTCTTCACACTTTTGAGGTATGGCATGGATGAGTGCTGAAACATTTTTCCCCAAGCTGACCAACTCATTCTCCTTAAGCTTCTTCTTGTGAACACATAAATCTTTCAGGAATTTTGCATACTTAGGAATCTGTTTAATCTTGGCCAATAGGGGTACATTAATCTCTACTTTGCTAAACAACTTTACAAGCTCATTGTATTCTTTAGCTTTCTCCTCCTCCACTTGCCTTTTGGCTTGAGTTTTCCGCTGTAGAAAGGGCAAGGGAACCCTCATTTCTTCCTCTTGAACCGAAATTGTAGGGGCTGAATTTTGAGTTGCTGTCCCACATGATGTAGCTACTGTAAGGTCGGTTTTGCCTCTGATTTCTCCCACATTTTCCACCAAAATCACAGGATTACTTGATGAAGGAGTTGAGCCCAGACTAGGGGTGGAACCAACTGATTTTGAAGTGATTTCAGGGCTGATTGGTGCTGAAAATGTAGGTGCTGCCCTATTTTCAGAAAAATTAGCTCTTGGACCATTTAGAGTTGAAGTAACCTTCCCACTCCTCAATGTAATAGCGCTAATGTTTCCCT
Organism: Boesenbergia rotunda; assembly: GCA_024364735.1. Taxonomy (NCBI): domain Eukaryota; kingdom Viridiplantae; phylum Streptophyta; class Magnoliopsida; order Zingiberales; family Zingiberaceae; genus Boesenbergia; species Boesenbergia rotunda. The sequence goes on from JAGFNQ010000910.1 coordinate 257,735, forward strand.
TTGGATTGGGAGTAGCTTGAGAAGGTAGTTGGCTTGATCCTTGAGCATGAATCTGATTCATCCCACTAGCCAATTGTCCAATTTGCCTTTCGATGTTTTGTAGGGCGGGATAATTCCTTTGTTGTTGTAAAATTTATTGAAACATCTCTTCTATCCTTTGTGGTTGCACATTTCCCCCACTAGAACCTCCATAGCCCTCTTGGTTAGCATAGGGCTTTGATTAACCTTGAAATGATGAAGTAGGTTGCTGAAAAGTATTACACGGCTATGATTGTTGGAATTGGGGCTGTTGGGGCTGATTGTAGGGCTGAAATGGCTGTTGAAAGGGCTAATAATTAGGCTGGAATGATGTTTGAACTTGCTGAGAATTATAGCCTTGAAAATTCTAGTTTTGAAGTGGAAATGGTTCTGGTGAAGATTGAAACTGAGTGGGCTGAAAACCTTGATTTTGTCGCTGGAAATTTTGATTCAAAGGTTGAAAACTCTGCTGTGGTTGTTGGAATTGTTGTTGTAAGGGTTGATATTGTTGCTGAAAATTCAAATTTCCTTGAAAACCTTGTTGATTCCCTTGAAATGGTTGCTGGAATTGCTGGAATGTTGACTGAAATGGATGAATTTGGGGTTGGAATTGCTGATTTTGCTACTGAGATTACTGAGGTTGCTGGAAATTTTGATGAGGCTGCTGAAATTGTTGTTGTTGTAGGTTTTGTTGGTAGATAGAATTCCCATACCTTAGATTTGGATGATCCCTCCAACCAGGGTTATAAGTAGAGAAGTAGGGGTTATTCCTGGCTTGAAATTGTCCCCTAACCAATGCCGCTATTGTCTCATCTTGTTGGAGGTTGGGACATGAATCTGAATTATGTTCCTGGCTAGAGCAAATACCATATACCCTCATCACTTGACTTGATTGTGGAGGCACCGAAAAGTTGGGATTTTGGCTTGCATTATTAAGAGTCATTTGCTTCACCAATGATGTGAGCTCTACCAGAGAATTCCTAATTTCCTTTGGTTCATTAGAAGCCACCAGGACCTCATTCACTCCTCTGGTGGACAATGCTCTGCTTCAAAACTGCTGTGAGTTCTCTGTCATGTTCGAAATCAACTCCCTAGCTTGATCTGGTGTTTTGTTAACTAGGACTCCTCCATCTACAGCATCTATCTGTTGGGACCGGGTGCATGTTGACAAGGATACAGGTTCGTAAATTTTTAAATATTTACGTGCAGCGGAAGAATTAGCATAAATAATTTCTCAAATTATTTTTAACCACGTATCTAGCATGCGACCTTATGATGTGTGGACATTATCATAAATCAAAATTTTGCGAAAAAGTAAACTAATTTACTTAGTACCTCGCGTAACTCGAAGTAAGGGACGAGATCCAACCGTAGCGTCCCTTGGAAGCTCCGCCTCTATTCGCGTCCACGCCGAGTTCTCTTCGGGATGACTTCGCAAAGCCATGAGTTTTGTGCCGACGAGAACTACTAGATTCTCCAAAGGCACAACTAGAATATCAAGAGAGAAAAGATAGAAACTAACCACCAAGTAACGGAATCAAGATTCCTTGAAGGGAGGAAGAAGACGCGACCCGCTTCGTCTTGGTGGTGGCTCACGACTAGGGAAGATGGCGCCGGCCCTAGGGGGTTGCGCCGGCCCTAGAGAGAGAGAGGGGGTGCGTCGGCCCTAGAGAGAGAGAGGGGGATGCGCCGGCCCTAGAGAGAGAGAGAGAATAAGGGAGAGAGAGAGAGCTTCTTAATCTCTTGATTAATTGATTGAATTTAAGGCTTGCCTTTGGTTCCTTTATATAGTAGCCTCTCCCTTGCCAAGTCTCCCCTTTAACGGAATTTTTCATAAGAAATTTATCCTATAAATTTTCTTATGAATTATTCCGTTTATGCCAAGTTTTATTATAACTAACTTTATAATAAAACAAATACATATCTCCTTTTATTATGGAATAAAATTTACAAGAAATTTATAAATTTTTCATATCATGGAAAAATCAATTCATAATTTATTTTATAAAATTAAAATAAACCGATCCATGGTTCATTTTAATTTCCATAAAAAGAATAAATTTCTATAAATTTCTTTATATAAATTTCTTTATATAAATCTCTTTATATAAATCTCTTTATATAGATTTATTTATATATAATTTTATAAAACAAATCGCGCATGATTTATTTTATAAAATAAACCAATTAAATTGGTTTCTCTCTTTTATTGTGGCCGGCCAAACCAAAGAGGGTGGGCACCCTCTTTGGCCGGCCACACCAAGCCCTTCCCTCGCGAATTAAACGCATTTAATTCGCCCAATAAGCCTTCAAAAGACTTAGCCATTTTAAGCTTCCGATGCGCCTCTGATAAATTCAGATTCGACTTATTTCACTTGATTGGAAAATCCAATTTTCAACTCGTTTTAAATCCCTCGGATTACTCATAGTGCGTGTGACTAAATAGGCTTTTGATTTATATTGGCCGTCTATAATCAACTAATTATAGAACGATCATGAGTGACACCTAGTAGTACATCATGACCCCCAATTAATCGAAAGATCAACGGTTGACCTCAGAAGTAATTCTGAAACCATTCAGCAGCTCTAATGAATCGTGCCCCATTCCCTTCACCATCTTATACCCACTTGGTTCAGGACATGGTCTGTGTGTGTCAGTCCCCACTAGGCTGACTACGTCACACCTAGCCCAAGTAGTGTCTTTCTCGTCCTTTGGATTTCTAATTACTCTCATGTATTTAAGAGACTCATACTCTAAACATGACATGCTCTAGCCAGAGGCTTTGAGTAACAATCCGATGATAGGCCTGGGTATACATCTCCTCGCAAGGAGTGGTGAATCCTTTGTAGGCTGTTCAAACATCTTCGGGCACTTCGGTTTATACCCAATCATCCTGGGTCCACACCTCCTTGGAGATGCTTGCTTAAGATGTTAAAGTATTAGTCTCCATGACCAAGATGACTTGAACACCGCAAGTCAAAGGAACATCGTACTTAAGCTGCAGTAAGAACTTCACTGACATATCTATATAGATTACCATAGGAAGATTTACAGCTAGTCACCCCAATGAACTAGTTCCCTTAACTAGCATCCATGTTTATCTCTGGACATCCCAATGTCACCAGCCAGTGAGAATCAGCTGATTAGAGAATAACCCATGCTAGTCTCAATAGAATTGATAGTGTCCGTTTTTATCAATTCATCGACTAGGGATATTTTCAATACTTCACAATTGCACATGTAGAGATAATCACTTGTTGTGATCTCATCACAAATTCTCTTATGCTGTGAATTGTATTGCGGACATTCAGTAGATGAGTTTAAGATCCCAATCAAATACACAAACATGTATACTCAAATAGTGAATTTTCATTTATTAAAATAAATGTTTACAATCATAAGGCGATTGCCTTAGGACACTTCTCTCATATCACTAACAAACTCCCACTTGGCCTAATGCCAATCGCTACGGTATCCAATACCACAGGCTCTAACATGACCCTCAAACTTGCTCTGAGGCAAGGCCTTAGTTAAAGGATCCGCTAAATTCCTTTCAGTGGAAATTTTCTGAATTTGTATATCATTCCTACATATAATCTCTCTGATCAGATGATAGCGGCAAGCACGTGTTTGGATCGCTGATGAGACCTTGGTTCCTTTGCTTGTGCAATAGCTCCATTGTTGTCGCAGTAAACCGGCACTGCTTCATCAATGGTTGGAACCACACCAAGTTCGGAGATGAACTTCTTGATCCAGACTGCTTCCTTTGCTGCTTCCGAAGCTGCGATATATTCCGCTTCCGTGGTAGAATCCGCTACGGTGTCTTGTTTAGAACTCTTCCAACTTATTGCGCCTCCATTTAAAGTAAATACGTATCCAGACTGAGATTTGGAGTCATCTTTATCTGTCTGGAAACTGGCATCTGTATACCCACGTATTACCATATCTCCTTCTCCATATATTAGGAACACATCCTTAGTTCTTCTTAAGTACTTAAGGATTGTCTTGACAGCCGCCCAGTGATCCATACCTGGATCAGACTGGTATCTGCTCGTGACGCTCAGAGCATATGATACATCGGGCCTAGTACATAACATAGCATACATGATAGATCCTATCGCGGATGCATAAGGAATCTTATTCATGCAAATCCTCTCGTCTTCTGTGCGCGGACACATAGACTTTGAAAGGTTGATCCCATGCCTGATGGGAAGGTAACCTTTCTTGGATTCCGACATGCTAAACCTTTTTAGCACTCGGTCTATATATGTAGACTGCGAAAGACCAAGCAACCGTTTTGATCTATCTCTATAGATTCTAATTCCAAGGATATAGGTTGCTTCTCCCAGGTCTTTCATGGAGAAAGTTTTGGACAACCAAATTTTAACTGTCTGTAAAACTGATACATCGTTTCCTATAAGTAATATGTCATCGACATATAATACTAGGAATACGACTGCACTCCCACTAACCTTCTTGTTCACACAAGGTTCGTCAGCATTTTGTGAGAAATCAAACTCTTTGATTGTTTCATCAAAACGGATGTTCCAGCTCCTGGATGCTTGCTTCAGTCCATATATGGATCGTCGAAGCTTGCATACTTTGGTTTTATCAACTGATGTGAAACCTTCAGGTTGTATCATGTATTCATCCTCAAGCAGGTTTCCATTAAGGAAAGTTGTTTTCATATCCATTTGCCATATCTCATAATCATAATGAGCTGCTATGGCCAGCAGCATCCGAATGGATTTAAGCATAGCTACTGGCGAATAGGTTTCGTCATAATTAATTCCTTGTTTCTGACGATATCCATTTGCCACTAATCTAGCCTTAAAGGTAACAACATTACCTTCCATGTCGGTTTTCTTCTTGAAAACCCACTTGCACCCTATGGGTTTAATCCCTTCAGGTGGGTTAACCAAGTCCCATACTTGATTTTCGTACTTGGAATTCATTTCTGACTTCATGGCTTCAAGCCATTTGTCCCTTTCTGAACTTTTCAGGACATCTTCATAACTGATAGGCTTGTCATCGCTTATGAGTAACACGTCGTTCGATTCACTTATGAGAAATCCGTATCTCTCTGGAATATTGCGTGCCCTATCAGACCTACGAAGAGGTGGTGTTGTTTTGGGTTCAACGGATAGCTCATCACTATGAGTTATCGGTTGTGGGTCTAGACTAGGTGTCTCTGTAATGTCTATTGGAGTTTCTTGAACTTCATCAAGTTCAATGCCACTCCCACAGTTTTTTTGTAAAAGAAATTCCCTTTCTAGAAATACAGCATGCCTTGAAACAAACACCTTTTGTTCCAAGGGATGATAGAATTGGTAACCCTTCGTTTCCTTAGGGTATCCAATAAATAGACATTTATCAGACTTAGCATCCAATTTGTCTGATATAGTCCGCTTCTCATAAGCAGGACAACCTCATATCTTAAGGTGAGTTAAGTGAGGTTTCTTACTATTCCATGTCTCATATGGAGTAGTAGAGACTACCTTGGTCGGGACTCTGTTTAGCAAGTAAACAGCTGTCTTAAGTGCATAGCCCCAAAAAGATTTTGGAAGAGTTGCATGATTCATCATCGACCTAACCATGTCCATCAAGGTTCGGTTGCGCCTCTCAGATACACCATGATGCTGTGGTGTATACGGCGGAGTCCATTGGGACAATATCCCATTGTCCCTAAGATAATCTTGAAACTCTTGACTTATGTATTCACCACCCCGATCGGATCGAAGTATCTTAATACTTTTGCCAAGCTGTTTCTCTATTTCATTTCTGAACTCTTTGAATTTCTCAAAAGCTTCAGATTTGTGTTTCATCAAGAACACATACCCGAATCGTGAGTGATCATTGATAAAGGTGATGAAGTAGCTATAGCCTCCTTGTGCCAGAGTTGACATTGGTCCGCATACATCAGTATGTATTAGACCAAGCAATTCTCCCACTAGATTACCCTTTCCGGAAAAGGGTAATTTGGTCATCTTGCCTTTTAAGCATGATTCGCATGTATCAAATGAACCGGGTTCAAATGATTCCAAAATTCCACATCGGTGTAATTTGGTCATGCGTTTCTTACTTACATGGCCAAGACGACAATGCCACGTGTAGGAGTCTATTCGATTATCTATTTGAGCACGTTTGTTGCTAACTTCGATATTGAAAACGTCACCGGATAAATCTAATGTGTAGATACCATTGCACAAAGTTCTATTCCCATAAAGAACGCCATTTAAAGTTATGTAACAACAATTGTTACTAAAAGTTAAATGATAACCCTTTTCATTCAAACATGAAATAGATACAATGTTCTTTATTAACGAAGGAACAAAATATCAATTATCCAATTCTAAGACATGTCCAGTGGGGAGCTTTAGCAAATATGTTCCGATGGCAACAGCAGCAATTTTTGCTTCATTTCCAACTCGCAAATTCGCTTCTCCTTTGACGAGTCTTCATCTATTCCTTAGCCCCTGTATGTCATTACATATATGTGAGCTGCACCCAGTATCAAGTACCCAGGTGTTTGAGGAAATAGAGTGACATTCAATAACGAAGATACTTGAAGAGGATGGGGCATCGGATGCCTTCTCTTTCAAGGACTCAAGATAAACCTTGCAGTTTCTTCGCCAGTGACCCTCCTTGCCACAATGATGGCAAGTGCATTTTGGTGTCTTTTCAGTCTTTTTGGCCTTTTTTTTCTTTCCTTTATTCTGTTCTTTGTCCTTCCTCTTAGAACCTTTCTTCGAGGAACCAACTAACAGTACCGTCTTCTGATCCTGCTTCATAGAAGGCTCTACAGTCTTCAGCAGGTTGAGCAACTCAGGAAACTGGTCTGGAGTTGCATCTTCAGGAGGACGGTTAGGAAGTTGTTCTTCAAGGACATAAGCAAGCTTCTCTCCCTTGAGGACTATCCTCAGGTTTCGAAGCCAGTCCATGAAGTTTGGCCCAGTTAGTTTATTGGTGTCCAAAATTGAACGCAAATTCAGAGAAGACATGATCGAGTGATTAACCTAGAATTACAAATTGAGCTTATGTGAGAAGAATGATAAAGAATGTATCAACATACATTAATAAAAATCCTATTTATTTTTCAAATTGAATAACCCTTTTTATCAATTCGGGAGATCGTAGGAACATCTCCAAATAGGTTGATATTCAACTATAGATAAGAACAACCATGACTGTGGCCATCAAGTTATTCTTAGCTATGAAGGTAGGTAAATATACCGATTACATATCACATATATGTAACTATCACTTTATGCTATCAACTAATTGAATGTTTGCATAAATCATTGGGTTGTTAACTCATTAACAAGTATGCAACATTATACATAGCACCCAACTGCACCTCTCTTTACATCGACCTTGGCTGTGGCACAACAAATCGATGCTCCTAGCTTAAGGCTGACCCATTAATCAGGAAATAGTATTAATATGGTTGGAGCTCATTCAACCGTTTAGTCAGGCTTGGATGTGTCCAACAACCAAAACTAAGGATTGACCTCTGACTCCAACTATATTATTCATAAACTAATTCCATGGTTTGAACATGTTGAGATTCAAGCCGGGCATGGATGTGTCCATCAACCCAAACGAGAAACAAAACTCCGATTCTAACCATATTAATGGAAGGTGTTGGCCTTAATATTTTGTAAGGGGTTTTGGGTCTCATCCTTTCTTTTCTAAGCACATTCATGACATATAATTATGTCATGACTAACGATTTCCTTAATAAAGTATGTATGTGACTTAATTTATCAAGTCTCATCAATTGGATTAGGAACCGGATTTCCAAATCCCGATTTCATACTTTATTCAAGGAATTGTTTTGGGAAATAATTTCCTAAATTGTCATAATCAATTTCGGAAATAATATGTATAAGACTTTGATTTCTCTAAATCAAATCTTATTAAATTAAGAGAGAGATTCCCTTAATTCAACCACATATTATTTTCATGAAAATCTCATTTAAGAAAACTCTATAGGAAACCATTTCCTAATTAATTTTGGAGACAACAATATTTAAGAGCATCACCTCTTAAATCAAATTTCCAAGATTTGATCACATATTTTATTCATGGACAAATTAATTATAACAAATTGTTTTCTAAGGGTGGCTCCCCAAGGCTCAGATACCCAAAGAAAAGAAATTTGTCGTAAATCCAATTTGGACGGCTCCCCGAGGCTCAATCCAAATTAAGCATGACAATTTTATTCAAAATGGGAAATTAAATTATAACAACTAACTTTAAATTGGACGGCTCCCCGAGGCTCAATCTAAAATAAAGAATTTTGTTAATAATTTAAAACCAATTCGAATTTAATTGTCAATTAATGATCCATAAATTTGTCTAGACTTTCTTAAAAGAAAGTGCCCAAAATTGCGAGATTTCATAATAGGTTTTCAGAATAATTATAAGTTTCTGGTACAAAGAAAACTTACATATTTCCAAAATTGGAAAATTTCCAAAATAGGAAATTTCCAAAATTAGAAAGTTTCCAAAGATGGGAAGTTTTCACAATTATCATAAAATTTCAGAAACTAGGATATTTCAAAAGGTTGTAAAATTTCATGAGGATTTCCAAACTTTGAAATTCCTAAATCTAAAATTTATCATAATTAGAAAGTTTCCATAATTGGATAATTTTCCAAAATTGAGATCATGACAAAGTTTTCCGCAAAACAATTATATGAATATGTCGAACACTAACCAGCTCTGATACCACTGTTGGGACCGGGTGCATGTTGACAAGGATACGGGTTCGTAAATTTTTAAATATTTACGTGCAGCGGAAGAATTAGCATAAATAATTTCTCAAATTATTTTTAACCACGTATCTAGCATGCGACCTTATGATGTGTGGACATGATCATAAATCAAAATTTTGTGGAAAAGTAAACTAATTTACTTAGTATCTCGCGTAACTCGAAGTAAGGGACGAGATCCAACCGTAGCATCCCTTGGAAGCTCCGCCTCTATTCGCGTCCACGCCGAGTTCTCTTCGGGATGACTTCCCAAAGCCATGAGTTTTGTGCCGACGAGAACTACTAGATTCTCCAAAGGTACAACTAGAATATCAAGAGAGAAAAGATAGAAACTAACCACCAAGTAACGGAATCAAGATTCCGTGAAGGGAGGAAGAATACGCGACTCGCTTCGTCTTGGTGGTGGCTCACGGCTAGGGAAGATGGCGCCGGCCCTAGGGGGTTGCGCTGGCCCTAGAGAGAGAGAGGGGGTGCGCCGGCCCTAGAGAGAGAGAGGGGGATGCGCCGGCCCTAGAGAGAGAGAGAATAAGGGAGAGAGAGAGAGCTTCTTAATCTCTTGATTAATTGATTGAATTCAAGGCTTGCCTTTGGTTCCTTTATATAGTAGCCTCTCCCTTGCCAAGTCTCCCCTTTAACGGAATTTTTCATAAGAAATTTATCCTATAAATTTTCTTATGAATTATTCCGTTTATGCCAAGTTTTATTATAACTAACTTTATAATAAAACAAATACATATCTCCTTTTATTATGGAATAAAATTTACAAGAAATTTATAAATTTTTCTTATCATAGAAAAATCAATTCATAATTGATTTTATAAAATTAAAATAAACCGATCCATGGTTCATTTTAATTTCCATAAAAAGAATAAATTTCTATAAATTTCTTTATATAAATTTCTTTATATAAATCTCTTTATATAAATCTCTTTATCCATAATTTTATAAAATAAATCGTGCTTGATTTATTTTATAAAATAAACCAATTAAATTGGTTTCTCTCTTTTATTGTGGCCGGCCAAACCAAAGAGGGTGGGCACCCTCTTTGGCCGGCCACACCAAGCCCTTCCCTCGCGAATTAAACGCATTTAATTCGCCTAATAAGCCTTCAAAAGACTTAGCCATTTTAAGCTTCCGATGCGCCTCTGATAAATTCAGATTCGACTTATTTCTCTTGATTGGAAAATCAAATTTTTAACTCGTTTTAAATCCCTCGGATTACTCGTAGTGCGTGTGACTAAATAGGCTTTCGATTTATGTTGGCCGTCTATAATCAACTAATTATAGAACGATCATGAGTGACACCTAGTAGTACATCATGTCCCCCAATTAATCGAAAGATCAACGGTTGACCTCAGACGTAATTCTGAAACCCTTCAGCAGCTCTAATGAATCGTGCCCCATTCCCTTCACCATCTTATACCCATTTGGTTCAGGACATGGTCTGTGTGTGTCAGTCCCCACTAGGCTGACTACGTCACACCTAGCCCAAGTAGTGTCTTTCTCGTCCTTTGGATTTCTAATTACTCTCATGTATTTAAGAGACTCATACTCTAAACATGACATGCTCTGGCCAGAGGCTTTGAGTAACAATCCGACGATAGGCCTGGGTTTACATCTCCTCGCAAGGAGTGGTGAATCCTTTGTAGGCTGTTCAAAAATCTTCGGGCACTTCGGCTTATACCCAATCATCTTGGGTCCACACCTCCTTGGAGATGCTTGCTTAAGATGTTAAAGTATAAGTCTCCATGACCAAGATGACTTGAACACCGCAAGTCAAAGGAACATCGTACTTATGCTGCAGTAAAAACTTCACTGACATATCTATATAGATTACCATATGAAGTTTTACAGCTAGTCACTCCAATGAACTAGTTCCCTTAACTAGCATCCATGTTTATCTCCGGACATCCCAATGTCACCAGCCAGTGAGAATCAGCTGATTAGAGAATAACCCATGCTAGTCTCAACAGAATTGATAGTGTCCGTTTTTATCAATTCATAGACTAGGGATATTTTCAATACTTCACAATTGCACATGTAGAGATAATCACTAGTTGTGATCTCATCACAAATTCTCTTATGCTGTGAATTGTATTGCGGACATTCAGTAGATGAGTTTAAGATCCCAATCAAATACACAAACATGTATACTCAAATAGCGAATTTTCATTTATTAAAATAAATGTTTACAATCATAAGGCGATTGCCTTAGGGCACTTCTCTCATATCACTAACACTATTATGATCCTATCCATCTGCAATAAACCCTCGTAAAAATACTGAATGAGGAGGTGCTCCTTGATCTGGTGCTGTGGGCAACTGGAGCATAACTTGTTAAATCTCTCCCGGTAGTCAAAAAGAGTCTCCCCCACTACTTGTTGTATGCCACATATGCTCTTTCTGATGATTGCAGTTCTGGAGGCTGGAAAGTATTTTTCTAGAAATGCCTTCTTCATGGAAATCCAGCTAGACATGTGCCTAGTAGGTAAATAGTAGAACCAATCCTTTGCTACTCCAGTAAGGGAAAATGGGAATGCCCTCAGCTTAATATCTTCTTCTGAAATCCCCTGAGGCTTCATGGTGGAGCAGATTATATGAAATTCATATAGATGTCTATTTGGATCTTCTCCAAATAATTCTTGAAATTTAGGCAACAAGTGGATGAGTCCGGATCTAAGCTCAAAATCGCCAGTCAGCTCTAGATAAGCAATGCTCGAATACTGAAAGGTGTCATCTGGTGCTACAAGTTCTTTCATGGTCTTCTGGTGGTCTGCCATGATAATGCCTGAATGAGTAAGAATAGTCTGAAGAGGAGGAATATCAATAGCCTCTGATATTATGCCTTGGTTCCTCCTTGCTCTGAAAGTTCTCTCAATTTCAGAGTCAAATTCTTCGAGATCACCACCTGCTGACCTGGTTATAGAATAAACAAATTGCAGCAAATGTGTATGGAAAAATAAAAAAGATAAAGTAAATCACAAGATATAGAGATAAGCGTAAAAATGGATCAAGAAAAATATTAAATAAACACACAAGCTTAAACAAACAAACTCAACTAGTGGTCCCCAGCAACGGCGCCAAAAATTTGATGATCCCCAAATAGATTTCACGAATGTGGGTCTTAAATTTAGATATTTCAACTGCTGGAAACCCTAGTTCACAATTTAAATGTAGTAAAGGGGCCACAGGTCATATTTTTCCTAGGGCTAGTTAAGGATATTTGATTCAAGCTCGAGTTTATGTGTCGTCAATATTTTTGGGTTTCAAGTAAGAATTATGTTTTGTTTATAAACAGGAAGGAAAACATAATGAAAAGTAAAGAAACTTAACTAAGCGAACTCAAACTAGGTAATAGCAATTAATGACTCAACCAATTATGAACTTAATCAAACCAATGTAGATTTGCAAATTTGGAGAATAAAACTAATAGCAAGTACAATATCACACTAAAAGTTGTATTTAATTCTGGGAATTAAAGCTCAAAGCAACCGAATGTGAAACAAGTTGTACACTAGACTTTGGCTGAATCTCCACTTAACACAAAATCCAGAAATGGCATAAACTTGATACGCAAGGGAGAAAGAAAGCTTATGTGCCGAAACAATACCAAGCAGTTTTGAGTTGTTACTTGATACAAAAGGTTGAACTACAACTGATGCGAAGCAACTGATGTGAAGCAAATGAATGTGAAGCAAACAAATCGAATGCAGAATTCAGAAACAAATGAATACAGAAACAAATGAATGTGAAACAAGAGTTCAGAACCCAAACTGATGTGCAACAAACAAATCGAATGCAAAAATGAAATGCAGAATTTCATAAACCGAATGCAGAGATGCAGTAACAAATTGAGTGAAGAAACAAACACATCAAACTGAGATCAAGTGCACAAAACTAGTGTTCAGATAAGATTTAGAAGAGCTAATGTTCACTTGACACAAACTTCAGCAATTATGAAACGAAACTTGCAGAAATAAGCTGAAATTGATACGCAGGAAATAAAGTTGATATGCAGAAATAACTGAATTGAGAAACAAATTGAGATTAAGTGCAATTGTTCACTAAACAAGCAACCTATCTAATACGAATGCAGAAATGAAAAGCTAATAATTGCAGAAATAATTCAGAAAACTAAGCAACTCTAATACAAAGTTCAGAAACTGGAATTAATATGCAGAATTTGAAACTACTGATAAGAAACAAGAATTCAAAAAGAAACTAAGCTTCGATCTCTTCCTTAGTTCAAGCCCTTCTTGCCGTCACACAAGAGTAAGCCAAGAACCTCCTAGCTCAACAAATCGCTAGAATATCCGACTCTGTGATCGATTCCACTCAAAATATGCTCCCGGCTGAAACTTCCATTCGATCTCCTCGATCATGCTATGTAGGATTGCAGTGATGACTTGGGGACGATCAGAGCAATCCAGAGAACCCTCCGACTTGCTCAGGTGGATGAAGAATGGCACAAAACCGAGATCCGATCAGTCGAATGGCAGAGCTGATGAAACCCTCACTTTTCTCTGTTTAGTGGGGAAATTGAGCTGAAATCCTCACGGAGACATCTTCCCGACGATCTAGAACTCGATCCAAGGTGGGAATCCAAGCGGTCACGCGATCGGTTGAGAAGAATTGAAGAAGAAACTGTGAAGAACTCGAAGAAGCTAAGTTACGGGGAAGAGGCTGTTATATCTGTTAGCATTGGACGGCTGCGATTTTCCTTGCTCCATCCAACGGCCGGATCTCCTCAGATCTGAACCAAATTTTCCAGATCTTGATCAAGGGTTAGGATTTGCCTCTCAGTAACATGGATCTTCCATATTTGCAATAGATGGCTCAGATCTACCTGATCTTTGAATGAATGGTCTAGATCCTCCTGAACTTGATCTAACGGCTAAATGATCTCTGATTTGGATGAAACCTTTAGATCATGACCTAAGTGCTTGATTAGCTTTAACCCCAACTCGGATTGCATCAAAAGTTCGCAGATGGCTCAGATCTAGCCGTTTTTGAATCGGACGACCCATATTAGTCTGATGCTTGATCACTCGATCTAGATCCACTTCCGACTCAAGTTTGACCCAGCATGACCTAGTTCCATGATCCTTCCAAGCATATAAAAGTAGATTCACAATTTAGTGCCAAATAATTTCAAATATACAAAGATTTACAATTAAGCCCAAAATAGAAGTAATTCATAGAACCTAGGGTAAATCCAAGATTAAGCAAGTAAAATATGGGTCAAATATGGATTTTAGAACCTGAAATAATCAACAAAATAGTACTTATCAGGTAGCAGGCAAAGTTGATATAGAGATCAGTTGGCTTTCCCTTTCCGGCTTTGAGTACATGTCATGATAGGTTGTATGACCCGCGAGCAGTTGACTCCCTCTTTGTTGGCGTAGGGGTACATGTCATGATGGGTTGTGTGTCCCGCGAGCAGTTGGCTCCTCTCGTGCCTGGTGTTGGGGTTAGGGTTGTTGGAGCAGTTGGCTCCCTGACATCCTGTACACTCAGCCACCCAATGTAGGGGTAGCTGGAGTGCGTACAGATATCATGTGGACATGATGCATCATTGCATTGCTTGTTATTGTTTGCATTATTGCGTTTGCTCATATTGGCTAAATCTGGTTATAGTATATGTGTTTGATCTGCACCTTCACGAGGTATGTGTACATAGGGTCTGGTGACATTATCTTACCCGTGTGATATTTAGACCGTTACATCTTCAGGTTTGTATGGCTCTAGTGATCCTACTTTACTTGTGTGATATTTGGACTTTCACATCTTCAGGTTTGGCTCTGTTATGTATCCTCTATTCATTATTCTAGTTTTAGCATTTCCTACTCTTATTACTGTTACTGTTGCCAGTTTGACTCTTAGTGCTAGTATAACTTTCTATGCATATCAGATAGATGTATTCGCTGAGTTCTGGACTCACACCGTCAGCCTGTCCCAGTCCCTTTATTTCGGAAGCAACTCGTGTCTTGGTTTGTGTTGTATTTGTGGTTATACAGTATTTTTCATTTGCTTTCGCTGTGTCAATTTCTGTGGTATTATTTTTGTACGGCAGTATAGTTGTACTTTTGTGTGCCATGGAGGCCTTTCTTCTCTTTTGGTTTTGTCGTAAGTCGTACTGGTACGCAGTTTTTATCGTCATCTTCGTTTGCTTTATATTTAGTGGCTTGTTCTAGTCCTATAGATTGCGGTACAGGCGGGCTGAGAGAGTCATAAAGGTTGTGTTTTCGGATTGTCCATCGGGTCGAGGGAGAAGCAGTCCGGTCAGTATCGGATGGGCAGCTCCTCGGGGCGTGACAATTTATTTGGTATCAGAGCCCAGGTTGCGAGATACCTTATGGTCTTGTGGGTGTTGTCGGATTTTATGTTGGAGTCGTTTTTCTCGATGTGGACGTATTTGGGACATGGCGACAATGGGACAACTCCAGACGACTGAAAGAATATGGTAGGTTTTGCTAGTAGTTCTAGGAATAATGTTATTAATATTGGCCATATCTATACAGGTATGCCTCGTCGTATCGAGCTGACCACACCCAATCGATGTGGTGGCCTGGGGCGACCACGTAGGACGACTCGAGTGTCCGAGAGAGCTGTGACCGTTAGGTCGGAGATAGTGTCTCCAGTGAGATGACCTGGAGTAGAGGCACGCAGTCGGGGTCAGACTCCTCCAGAGATACTGGGTGGTCAGAGACCTCAACCATCGAGGGTACCACCACCGTATCTGACGGCACTTCCTGTAGTACCTCTGGTGGTATATACTTTTGCACCTCCGGTGGTATCTAGTGTAGCACCGCTGGAGCTATCACAGCAGTACTCACTACGGTGCCCTTAGTGGAGCAGACTACATCACAGTCCATTCAGTTGATACTTCAGACCCTTCAGCAGCTGCTACAGTCGATACGACCGGTTCTTCCATCTACGCGGTCGGTACCTTCCTCCGCACCACTAGCTCCTCAGACGGTTCTGCCAGCACTTCCGGGGGAACAGCCAGCATGTCTGTCAGTACAGCCAATGCAGCCAGCACCCTCAGCATTACAGCCAGATTATTCAGCAGTAACATCTATGGTACTTATGGCTCCTGCGGGCCAAACCATGGACAGGTCACGGATCCCGACTTTGGCTGCATCCGTGAAGGGTCGGTTCACCTTGTTCCACGGGAGTACTGACCCGTGCGTAGCTCGATCCTTGCGTGAGACTTTGGAGGACACCTTTCGATACATGTCCTGCTCAGACTGGGAGAAGGCTCAGCTAGCGGCCTGCCACATGCGCGATCAGGCATCAACTTGGTGGATGGCCCAGCAGACCATTTTATGTGAGCGATCGGTCACATGGGCTCTGTTCAGAGAAGCCTTTGAGAGGAAGTATTTTCCCGTCGCATTTCGGATGACCCGCCGACAGGAGTTTCTAGGTCACCGACAGGGAGATCAGTCTGTCCTAGAGTACGACGCAGAATTCAACCGTCTGGCGGAGTATTGCCCTCGGATGGTTGCAGATGACTCAGAGCGGATGATGCACTTCACTCAGGGATTGGCCGCGTATATTCAGATGTGTATGTCTTCATCTGTTATTAGTTCCTATTGAGAAGCGTTGGAGTGGGCTCTTATCATTGAGACGACTCATCAGAGGTTATACGGAAGTAGGAAGAAAGAACAGTCAGACTAGTACCTATTTTATGACCAGGAGTAGTTGGGGGTAGAAAAAGAGAAGGGCAAGAGAAGCCTGTGTTCACCGAGGATTTCTGAGGAGGATTCCCAACCTTAGAAGTCGGCACGTCCTCGACAGGATCCTTCCGGTCTTCGCAGCAGAACCGGAAGGGTACTCATACTAGGTTTCATTGTTTCCAGTGTGGTTCTAGGAATCATGGTAGGGCAGAGTGCCCTATGGAGCAGCCGGTGTGCTACCACTGCCAACTTCCAGGACACGAGAGCCGAGACTACCCTCGGAGAGTACAGCCGGAGTCTGTAGAGGTTGCCACTCAGGGTGATCGATCAGGACAGCATATCTCACAGCAGGGCGACCGAGAGACCCAGACCTCCTCGCGACAGCAGCAGGCAGCTCTCCCACCAGTTTGGGTGTACTATATGTATGGATGTGGCCCGGGCTATATCCCAGCGGCACCACAATTTCCTACGATAGGCAGTTATCAGCAGTCAAATCTAGCACCTCAGTCTCAGCAGCCTATTGCAGCTCCTATGATCCAGCCTCAACCTATTCAGGGGATGCCACCGCCGGGTCCAGAGATGGGTCAAGGTTATGCTGCCCCCAAAGCGGAGGCACCCCGGATCGATGGATCGTCTTATCATGGTATGATGTGTGTTTATTTTTTTCAGCATATTGATGATAGATATGGGTGGTCATCTTACATGCTTGACACAGACATTCTGGAGTGGGATTACTTGGGTGACCACGTGTAGATCGTGGCGTCTAGGGGCGATCATACTGGATGGCGACAGTGGGATCTGTGGATAGTGGGAATCCATTAGACTTAATAGGTTGCTACCCAACTCGGGAAGCATATGGTTGGTTTTGTCCAGCATAGGTTTTGGGTATGGATTGCTAGTATCTGCTATGCGTATATAACGAAATTTCGGGATCAAATTTTTGTTAGTGGGGGAGAATGATAAAAAAATGAAAACTTAAGGGGCTAAAATGCAAGTTGAACAAGCTTTGGGGCGGAAGAAGAAAAAAACTATGAAGTTAGAGGGTCTAAATGTAAAAATCCACTACTATTATAACATTACCTTTCCCCACTTCCTCGCTGAGCATGGACCAAACCGATCACACCTTTTTCTTCCTCCCCTTCTTACGATCAGATCAGCGACAACCTCTCTCTCCCTCCTTCTCTTCTCCTCCTTCGTTTCGTCGATCTACTTCTCTTGCTCCTTTCTTCTTGTTCTTCTCCCAAATGGGCGTTGTTTGCTTCCTGGGGGAAACTCGTCGAGGAGTCAAGAGTGTGGGCAACCGATCTTCTTCTTCCTCATGCGATCGGCCAGCGAGTGTTGAAGTCGCCAGAGATTGGCCGGCATCGGGCAAGTTGTAGCACCCGGGTAGACGAGGACGATTGATTAACCTTGGTCGATTAGGATCTGGGTTTGGGGATTGGCTTTCCTCTGCGAATCCAAATCTGGCGGCAAACTGTAGAGGGATTAGCATGTGGGCAATCTCGGTAAGTTCTTGATTTCCCTACGATTTACATCTGGATTTTCTCTAATTCTCTCTGATAACACCACCATTCGGATCGATTTAGAGGCACCCCTTGAAGCGATCATCTGCTCACCCCAGGAGACCGATCTAGGGTTCAAGGGAGGGCTGTGGTGGTTGCTTTCTGGAGGTCATTGATCTGGCCAGATCTAGAGGCAAGAAGGTCACGCGCATGCCAGCATCAGGTAAGGATTGTTTGGTGTTGTTCAATCAGGGATATGATGATGATGCTGTGGTTGAATCACAAGCTAATTGGATAGTAGTTTCGAGTAGGTTTTATTTTAGTTCTGTTTTGGAATTTGGATTGTATCTTGGAGGTTTGAATCTGCAGAACCTGTGCCATACGATACTCAGTGGGATTAGGTGAGCTTTGGATTCAATCGTGGTGTTAGTAGAATCTTGATCTGTTGTTTACCTATGTTTGCTGTGAGGATCAGTTCGAGTATTGATCTCCACTTTGGTCAGATTTGTTTATTAATGTGAGTATGATTTTGTGAGCTCAGATGTAACGCCCGCCCTTATATCTACTCTCGGGGCGGGGTTACGTACAACTCAATCATATAGTAATATATTTTTTTTTCTATTTCTATCTTCCAGCATGACATTAAAACAACAATGCAAGGACTTAAGGAAACTAGGTACTAAGCATCCTTGCAAAAATTATCAAGTGTCATTCTATAACATAACAACATCACTAGTAATGTAACTCATAACATAATCAAGTTTAAGAGACCTCCAAGGTAAACACTATCATGCCATGTCAATCCTAATCACTAATACTTATTGTCAAGGAGCATAACATAAGCATAAATATGTAGATATAGAAATCTTTCTTCCCGAGCCACCACCCCACACATCTTCAGCCTCCTGCCTCTTTCTTCCATTTAAGTGTTATCTGCAGCATAAGACAACACATAAACTAGTAAGCATAAATGCTTAGTAAGGATCCTGTCCTACTCGCAAAATCCGTACGAAAGAACATAACATGTACACATAATGAGTTCATCAAAGCATGTTAAACATCCAAGTTTCTAACATGCAGTATCAAGTACCTCAAGCATACTCTTCACATATTACAAATATTTTCAAAGAATGTTTTCAAAACATTTCCATAATGGTAGTACTTAAAAATACATCCATATCATATTGGGCCCTGTTGTGTACCAACTATCGCGCGGAACTATTGCGCGTTCCCTAATGAATTGGGGTAGCGAGCCACCAAGTCATTAGAGCAGGACCCTTCCGTCCTACCGGAGCCACATTAACATGCACCCCGGATTTGTTTAACGACCCCCTTCCGAGTCGGGTACACAACTTAAAAGTAAAATACTTATCATGCTGTTACATATATGCTAAGGAATACTCCATATTTACTCTTATGGGACACACCACTCTTCAAGGGTGCTCTTGATCCCCTAGGGACACACCACACATTCGGGTGCTCTTGATCCCATACTATTTGAGTATCCCTTCAAGCATTTTAACATATCACATGCAATTTCATAAGTGTGCCCCATGGGCTATAAGGCATGCTCATACATACATCATATTTCATGCATGTCCATACATACATCATATTTCATACTTGTTCATACATGCATCATATTTCATACATGTTTATACATACATCATATTTCATACTTGTTCATACATATATCATATTCCATACATGTTCATACATACTTCATCATGCATCATATTTCAACCACTTAACCTACCTTAGACCTGACAAGCATTGGTCACATAGGTCATACTCATATTGTAGGAAGTGGTAGCATGCTATCAATTAAGATTTCAATCAGACATCTCATTTAAACACCTCATACATAAACATATCAAAGCATGCTAACAATTAAGGTTTCCTTATCAACCATTCCATTTAACACTACAAACATACACATATGATCATCCCCAACCATAAACATATATCATAGGGTAGTTTGACCTTTACAAACCCTAGTCCTAGTGGGTTGGCCGAAACATCAAGAGTAGGGAAATATCAGGACTTTTGCATTAATCATTCACACATACATTTATTCAAACACCTCATACATAAACATATCATAGCATGCTAACAATTTAAGGTTTACATATCAACCCTTCCATTTAACACCACATACATATACATATGATTATCCCCAACCATAAACATATATCATAGGATAATTAATTTTCACAAACCCTAAAGTCTATGCCTTGGCCGAAAGTCCTATGATAGGGCAAGTTCAATTTTTTGGCAATGAAATATTCACACAACCATCTATACAACACCTTGTATACACTATCATACAATATACTAAGCATGGATACATTATGTGATAATTCAATCCTCACTAACCCTAATTCCTAGGTCTTGGCCGAAACCCATCTAAACCCTAACCCTAGTTTCATAGGGTAGGAGTATCAAATATTCATACAAACATATATTCAAACACTTGATCTACATTCCTAAGCATGAATCCATTATAGAAAATCATAAAATCCCCAAACCCTAATTTCTATCATGCTTGGCCGAAAGTTGTAGGGCACTAAAACCCTAATTCTTGTTATCACACATGATGGAAAAATAACATAAATTCATACCCTAAGTTCCTAGGGATATCCTCATGCATCAAGAAGCAACCAAAGCCCATAAGTGGGTGGTGGCCGAAACTTTGTAGGGTACCAAACCCTAACTTTTGTTTTTCCAAAAAATTTGGAAACATCACATATGAGTATAAAGTTCCTAGGGGTACTAGCATGCATCAAAGTATGATCAAAAGCCTTCTCTTGGACCCCCTTACAAGGAGTGGCCGAAACTTCCACTAGGGGAGTTCTTGTGAATTTTCCAAAGAACAAAACAAGCAAACATTCAATAGCGATTATGCCACAGGCGAGAGGATACTTACATCCTTTCGCTTGAATTTCTCTTTCTCTTACTCCGTAGGGTACCCTAGATTTGTAGGGCAAGTGAAAATCCTTTCCGAATCTTCTCTAGGGCTCCTTAGACTTAGTAGTGGCAAGAACCTTCAAAGGTCTTCTTCCTTCCAACTTTTCTAGGGCTAGAACCCTAGACTTGATTTTCGAAAATGAGAAGGAGAGGGGGAGAGGGTCTCGGTGGGGAAGAGTGAAGAGGAAGAAGAAAAGAAGAGAAGGAAGTTACTCCAACTTCCCCTTATTTATACTTTTCTCATGAAAAGACATGTCTCTTCACTCTTACACACTTAACAAGCATGTTTCTCATCCTCTCAACAAGAAACAATGCTTGGTGTAGTGGTTAAGACATGGAGAGTGCAACTAGGAGGTTCAAGGTTCAATCCTTGCCCCCTCCTTTTTATCACCTTTTGCACTAATCCATATCAAAGCCCATTAAGCCAAGCCCATCATGAAATTTCATAATATTTCATGTTTATGAATTCATAATATTTTCTAATATTTTTCCTGAATTCATAACATTATTTACATAATATTTTATAAATATTATTCACATAATATTTCATGATAATAATATTTCATGAATTCAATAATATTGCATATTTATGAATTCATAATATTTCATAACATTTCATGATACTATTTCATGAATTCCATAATATTTCATATTTATGAATTCATAATATTTCATAATATTTCATGATACTATTTCATGAATTCCATAATATTTCATATTTATGAATTCATAATATTTCATAATATTTCATGATACTATTTCATGAATTCCATAATATTTCATATTTATGAATTCATAATATTTCATAATATTTCATGATACTATTTCATGAATTTCACCATATTTCATATTCATGAATTTATATATTTCCTAATATTTCATATGGGAAATTTCGGGGCGTTACATCAGACCTAATAGGGATTAACCATTATTGGGTTTAAGTTAGGGTTGGAACTAAATTAAACTTAATTTTAATCACGTTGAGTAATTAAAAATCTATTATGTAACTAAATGAATGAGATAATTAGGACTGGTCCTAGATCAGTTGATAGTTGGTTTGACTAGTTACCATTTTTTGAAGATAGCTAAACTTATGTCTTTTGATACAGGACACTGATTCGTTATGGCTAGAGTTATCTTCGCTTTCAGACCACTATATCAGGAGGCGAGTACTTCGGACTTATCTATTTTAGATATTGTCACAGATTATATGCATAATTAGTTATAGATAGCAGTAGAGTTTTATTTACTTCCCGCTTCCATATATTTACACTTGATATTAGCTGTGTGTTTAGACGATAGATTTATCTCTATACTGCTTTGAGGTTGGACCTCTTTACTCTTTATTGTTGCATGTGATGTATATTATGATTAGAGATAGGATACCTTATACCACACTAGGGCTAGGATATGGTGCATACCGGTTAGTTGGACCTCTCCATATCATGTTGATGATTAGTAGACTAGCTAGGTAGGTGTGGTGTATAATATTGCCATGCATCATTCTTGCATGTGCATGGGCTGGCAGCATAGAGCTCCCAGTCATGTGGTTGAGACACGTCATCTGTCATGACGGTCATGATTTGCACACATTGCCATACGCAAGTAGTGGCTATCGGAGGGTGCACCCAGTTGCCCTTTCGAGACTCTGCACGGTCACTCCTGAGGAGTGAGTCTGGTGCATTGTAGCAGTCAGGGACCCCTCCGGGTGTGGGCAGTAGTTTGTCGTATCTCCGCTCGATCACTCATAGGTAGTGTTGCTGGAGCATGGTAGCAGACACTAGTGATATGCGGTGATCATGATCTGTGCTCATTGTTACTAGTGAGTAGTAACTATTGGAGGGTGCGTATAGTTGCCCTTTCGAGACTCTGCACGGTCACTCCTGAGGAGTGAGTCTGGTGCATCGTAGCAGTCGGGGACCCCTCCGGGTGTGTGTAGTTGTTCTGTCATGTCTCCGCCCTGTCACTCTTGGGTAGTGATGCTGGTGCGTGGTAGCAGGTAGAGTTGATATAGTGATCAGTTGGCTTTCCCTTTCCGGCTTTGAGTACATGTCATGATGGGTTGTGTGACCCGCGAGCAGTTGGCTCCCCCTTTGTTAGCGTAGGGGTACATGTCATGATGGGTTGTGTGACCCGCGAGCAGTTGGCTCCTCTCGTGCCTGGTGTTGGGGTTAGGGTTGTTGGAGCAGTTGGCTCCCTGACATCCTGAACACTCAACCACCTAGTGTAGGGGTAGTTGGAGTGCGTACAAATATCATGTGCACATGATGCATCATTGCATTGCTTGTTGATGTTTGCATTATTGCGTTTGCTCGTATTGGCTATATCAGGTTATAGTATATGTGTTTGATCTGCACCTTTAGGAGGTATGTGTACATAGGGTCTGGTGACCTTATCTTACCCGTGTGATATTTAGACCATTACATCTTCAGGTTTGTATGGCTCTGGTGATCCTACATTGCTTGTGTGATATTTGGACTTTCACATCTTCAGGTTTGGCTCTGTTATGTATCCTCTATTCATTATTCTAGTTTTAGCATTTCCTACTGTTATTACGGTTACTGTTGCCAGTTTGACTCTTACTGCTAGTAGAGCTTACTATGCATATCAGATAGATGTATTCGCTGAGTTCTGGACTCACACCGTCAGCCTTATTTTTCATTTTAGGTTGATCGTCTGGGGTGCCCGGCAGCCTGTCCCAGTCCCTTTATTTCGGAAGCGACTCATGTCTTGGTTTGTGTTGTATTTGTGGTTATACAATATTTTTCATTTGCTTTCGCTGTGTCAATTTCTGTGGTATTGTTTTTGTACGGCAGTATAGTTGTACTTTTGTGTGCCATGGAGGCCTTTCTTCTCTTTTAGTTTTGTCGTAAGTCGTACCGGTACGCAGTTTTTGTCGTCATCTTCGTTTGCTTTATATTTAGTGGCTTGTTCCAGTCCTATAGACTGCGGTACAGGCAGACTGTGTGAGTCGTAAAGGTTGTGTTTTCGGATTGTCCGCCGGGTCGAGGGAGAAGCAGTCCGGTCAGTATCGGACGAGCAGCTCCTCGGTGTGTGACACCTGATCTGGTGTCTTGTTCACTAAGGCTCCTCCTGTTGGGACCGGGTGCATGTTGACATGGATGCGTGTTCATAATTTTAAAATTAATTACGTGCAGCGGAAGGTTTAGCATAAATAATTTCTCAAATTATTTAACCACACATCTAAGCATGCAACCTTATCTTGTGTAGACATGATCATATATTTAAAATTTTGCAGAAACGTAAACTAATTTACTTGTTACCTCGCGTAACTCGAAGGAAGGGACGAGATCCAACCGTAAGCGTCCCTCGGATGCTCCGCCTCTATTCGCGTCCACGCCGAGTATCTTCGGGATAACTTCGCAAAGCCACGAGTTTCGTGTTCTCGAGAACTACTAGATTCTCCGAGAACGCGACAAAAACCAAGAGAGAAGTAATCACATCGGAAAAACTCACCACCAAGGTTGGCCGGAATCACCATTCCGGCGAGAAGGAGGAAGATGACTTGCGCCCAATCCCAAGGTGATGATGGCCGGAGAGGAAGATCATCCCAACGGAAGAACTTCGTCGCCTCGGTGCTTCTCCTTGTGCTCACGGCAAGAAGAAAGGGGGAGAGGCTTGTGGCCGGCCAAGAGGAAGAAGGGAGGAGAGGGAGAGAGCCCAAGCAAGAATACTTGGATTATTTCGAATGAATTCCAAGCCTTGCCTTGGGTCCTTTATATAGTGGCATCTCAACCGCCAAGTCTCTTTTTCCTTATGGAATAAATTTTCATAAGAAATTTATCATATAAATTTTCTATGACTTATTCCATCATGCCAAGTCTTGATTTTATATCATGGTTAAAATCATATTTTAATTCATGATAAAAATCAACAAGTCTCTTTTTTCTTATGGAATAAATTTTCATAATAAATTTATAAATTTCTTTATATAAATTTTTTATCATGGTAAATCAATCCATGATTGATTTTATAAAATAAAATAAACCAATCCATGGTTCATTTTAATTTCCATGAAAAATAAATTTTATATAAATTTCTTTATATAAATTTCTTTATCATGGTAAATCAATCCATGATTGATTTTATAAAATAAAATAAACCAATCCATGGTTCATTTTAATTTCCATGAAAAATAAACCAAACCTTGGTTTATATAAAAAATTTATATCATCCATAATTTTATAAAACAAACCACACTTGATTTATTTTATAAATTGAATCAAAATATTTGGTTCCCTCCCTTTGTTGTGGCCGACCAAGCAAAGAGGGTCGGGACCCTCTTTGGCCGGCCTATCCAGAGTTGGGACCGGGTGCATGTTGACATGGATGCGGGTTCGTAATTTAAAATTTTAATTACGTGCAGCGGAAGATTTAGCATAAATAATTTCCCAAATTATTTAACCGTACATCTAAGCATGTAACCTTATATTATGTAGACATGATCATATATTAAAATTTTGCAGAAAGTAAACTAATTTACTTAATACCTCGCGTAACTCGAAGGAAGGGACGAGATCCAACCGTAGCGTCCCTTGGAAGCTCCGCCTCTATTCGTGTCCACGCCGAGTTTTCTTCGGGATGACTTCGCAAAGCCACGAGTTTCGTGCCGACAAGAACTACTAGATTCTCCAAAGGCACGACAAGAATACTAAGAGAGAGATAGAAAAACTAACCACCAAACGAAGAACGGAATCAATATTCCAGGCGGAAGGAAGGAGTTGCGCCCGCTTCTTCTTCTTCTTCAGCAGCTTCTTGGTGGTGGAAGCTCACGGCAAAGGGGAGTGCTCTAGGGCCGGCGGCAGTAGAAGAGGGAGAAGGAGAGAAGGTGAGAGAGAGAGAGCTTATTTCTAGAACTCTTAGATTAATCTCCAAGCCTTGCCTTGGTTCCTAGTCTCCTTTTTATGGAATAAATTTTCATTAAAAATTTATCCTATAAATTTTTCTATGAATTATTCATCATGCCAAGTTTTTATCATAATTTAATTTCTGATAAAAATAACCACGTCTCCCTTTTCTTATGGAAAGAAATTTCTTTATATAAATTTCTTTATATAAATTTCTTTATATAAACTTCTTTATCATGGTAAATCAATCCATTATTGATTTTATAAAATAAAATAAACCAATCCATGGTTCATTTTAATTTCCATGAAAAATAAATCCGTTTATATAAATTTCTTTATCCATAATATTATAAAACAAACCGCGCTCGATTTATTTTATAATTTGAGCCAAACAATTTGGTTCTCCCCTTTTAATGTGGCCGGCTAAAAAAAGAGGGTGGGAACCCTCTTTGGCCGTCCAAACCCAAGCCATGACCTCACGAATTAAACTCATTTAATTCGTTCAATAAGTCTTCAAAAGACTTAACCATTTTATGCTTCCGATGCGTCTCTGAAAATTCAGATTCGACTTATCTCTCTTGATCGGAAAATCTAATTTTTCAACTCGTTTTAAATCCCTCGGATTACTCGTAGTGCGTGTGACTAAATAGGCTTTCGATTTATGTTGGCCGTCTATAATTCATCAATTATAGAACGATCATGAGTGGCACCTAGTAGTACATCATGATCCCCAATTAATCAAAAGATCAACGGTTGACATCAAAAATTATTCTGAAGCCTTTCAGCAGCTCTAATGAATCGTGCCTCATTCCCTTCACCATCTTATACCCACTTGGTTCAGGACATGGTCTATGTGTGTCAGTCCCCACTAGGCTGACTACGTCACATCTAGCCCAAGTAATGTTTTTCTCGTCCAACGGATTCTAATTACTCTCATGTCTTTAAGAGATTCATACTCTGAACATGTCATGCTCTGGCCAGAGGCTTCGAGTAACAATCCGACGATACGCCTTGGGTATACATCTCCTCGCAAGGAGTGGTGAATCCTTTGTAGGCTGTTCAAACATCTTCGGGCACTTCGGCTTACACCCAACCATCCTGAGTCCACACCTCCTTGGAGATGCTTGCTTAAGATGTCAAAGTATAAGTCTCCCTGACCAAGATGACTTGAACACTGCAAGTCAAAGGAACATAGGACTTACGTTGCAGTAAGAACTTCACTGACATGTCTATTTGTAGACTACCATATGAAGTTTTATAGTCAGTCACTCCAATGAACTAGTTCCCTTAACTAGCATTCATGTTTATCTCCGGACATCCCATTGTCACCAGCCAGTGAGAATCAGCTGATTAGAGAATAACCCATGCTAGTCTCAACAGAATTGATAGTGTCCGTATTTATCAATTCATCGACTAGGGACAATTTCAATACTTCACAATTGCACATGTAGAGATAATCACTAGTTGTGAATTAATCACAAATTCTCTCATGCTGTGAATTGTATTGCGGACATTCAGTAAATGAGTTTAAGATCTTAATCAAATACACGAACATGTATAATCAAATAGTGAATATTCATTTATTAAAGTAAATGATTACAATCATAAGGCGATTGCCATAGGACACTTCTCTCATATTAGTAACAAACTCCCACTTGGCCTAATGCCAATCGCTACGGTATCCAATACCACAGGCTCTAACATAACCCTCAAACTTGCTTTGAGGCAAGGCCTTAGTTAAAGGATCCGCTAAATTCCTTTCAGTGGGAATTTTCTCAATTTGTATATCATTCCTACTTATAATTTCTTTGATCAGATGATAGCGGCGAAGCAAGTGTTTGGATCGCTGATGAGTCCTTGGTTCCTTTGCTTGTGCAATAGCTCCATTGTTGTCGCAGTAAATCGGTATTGCTTCATCAATGGTTGGAACCACACCAAGTTCCGAGACAAACTTCTTGATCTAGACTGCTTCTAATGCTGCTTCCGAAGCCGCAATGTATTCCGCTTCCGTGGTAGAATCCGCTACAGTGTCTTTCTTGGAACTCTTCCAACTTATTGCACCTCCATTCAAAGTAAATATGTATCCAGACTGAGATTTGGAGTCATCCTTATCTGTCTGGAAACTGGCATCTGTATACCCACGTATTACCATATCTCCTTCTCCATATATTAGGAACACATCCTTAGTTCTTCTTAAGTACTTAAGGATTATCTTGACAGCCGCCCAATGATCCATTCCTGGATCAGACTGGTATCTGCTCGTGACGCTCAGAGCATACGATACGTCGGGCCTAGTACATAACATAACATACATGATAGATCCTATCGCGGATG
This sequence comes from Boesenbergia rotunda, assembly GCA_024364735.1. Taxonomy (NCBI): domain Eukaryota; kingdom Viridiplantae; phylum Streptophyta; class Magnoliopsida; order Zingiberales; family Zingiberaceae; genus Boesenbergia; species Boesenbergia rotunda. Next base: position 285,881 of record JAGFNQ010000910.1, read on the forward strand.
CATAAGGAATCTTATTCATGCAAATCCTCTCGTCTTCTGTGCGCGGACACATAGACTTTGAAAGGTTGATCCCATGCCTGATGGGAAGGTAACCTTTCTTGGATTCCGACATGCTAAACCTTTTTAGCACTCGGTCTATATATGTAGACTGTGAAAGACCAAGCAACCGTTTTGATCTATCTCTATAGATTCTAATCCCAAGGATATAGGTTGCTTCTCCCAGGTCTTTCATGGAGAAAGTTTTGGACAACCAAATTTTAACCGACTGTAAGACTGATATATCGTTTCCTATAAGTAATATGTCATCGACATATAATACTAGGAATACGACTGCACTCCCACTAACCTTCTTGTATACACAAGGTTCGTCAGGATTTTGTGAGAAATCAAACTCTTTGATTGTCTCATCAAAATGGATGTTCCAGCTCCTGGATGCTTGCTTCAGTCCATATATGGATCGTCGAAGCATGCATATTTTGGTTTTATCAACCGATGTGAAACCTTCAGGTTGTATCATGTATACATCCTCAAGCAGGTTCCCATTAAGGAAAGTTGTTTTCACATCCATTTGTCATATCTCATAATCATAATGAGCTGCAATGGCTAGGAGCATCCGAATGGATTTAAGCATAGCTACTGGCGAATAGGTTTCGTCATAATCAATTCCTTGTTTCTGACGATATCCTTTTGCCACTAATCTAGCCTTAAAGGTAACAACATTACCTTCCATGTCGGTTTTCTTCTTGAAAACCCACTTGCACCCTATGGGCTTAATCCCTTCAGGTGGGTTAACCATGTCCCATACTTGATTTTCGTACATGGAATCCATTTCCGACTTCATGGCTTCAAGTCATTTGTCCCTTTCTGAACTTTTCAGAACATCTTCATTACTGATAGGTTCGTCATCGCTAATGAGTAACACGTCGTTCGATTCACTTATGAGAAATCCGTATCTCTCTGGAATATTACGTGTCCTATCAGACCTACGAAGAGGTGGTGTTGTTTTAGGTTCAACTGATAGCTCATCATCATGAGTTCTCGGTTGTGGGTCTAGACTAGGTATCTCTTTAATGTCTATTGGAGTTTCTTGAACTTCATCAAGTTCAATGCCACTCCCACTATTTTCTTGTAAAAGAAATTCTTTTTCCAGAAACACAGCATGCCTTGAAACAAACACCTTTTGTTCCAAGGGATGATAGAATTGGTAACCCTTCGTTTCCTTAGGGTATCCAATAAATAGACATTTATCAGACTTAGCATCCAATTTGTCTGATACAGTCCGCTTCACATAAGCAGGACAACCCCATATTTTAAGGTGAGTTAATTGAGGTTTCTTACTATTCCACGTCTCATATGGAGTAGTAGAGACTACCTTGGTCAGGACTCTGTTTAGCAAGTAAACAGCTGTCTTAAGTGCATAGCCCCAAATGGATATTGGAAGAGTTGCATGGTTCATCATAGATCTAACCATGTCCATCAAGGTTCGGTTATGCCTCTCAGATACACTATTATGCTGTGGTGTAGATGGCGGAGTCCATTGAGACAATATCCCATTGTCCCTAAGATAATCTTGAAACTCTTGACTTAAGAATTCACCACCCCGATCGGATCGAAGTATCTTAATACTTTTGCCAAGCTGTTTCTCTACTTCATTTCTGAACTCTTTGAATTTCTGAAAAGCTTCAGATTTGTGTTTCATGAAGAACACATACCCGAATCGTGAGTGATCATGGATAAAGGTAATGAAGTAGCTATAGCCTCCTTGTGCAGGAGTTGACATTGGTCCACATACATCAGTATGTATTAGACCAAGCAATTCTCCCACTGGATTACCTTTTCTGAAAAAGGGTAATTTGGCCATCTTGCCTTTTAAGCATGATTCGCATGTATCAAATGAACCGGGTTCAAATGATTCCAGAATTCCACATCGGTGTAATTCGGTCATGCGTTTCTTACTTACATGGCCAAGACGACAATGCCACGTATAGGAGTCTATTCGATTACCTATTCGAGCACGTTTGTTGCTAACTTCGATATTGAAAACGTCACCGAATAAATCTAACGTGTAGATACCATTGCACAAAGTTCTGGTTCCATAAAGAACACCATTTAAAGTCATGTATCAATAATTGTTACTAAAAGTTAAATGATAACCCTTTTCATTCAAGCATGAAATAGATACAATGTTCTTTATTAATGAAGGAACAAAATAACAATTATCCAATTCTAAGACACGTCCAGTAGGGAGCTTTAGCAAATATGTTCCGATGGCAACAGCAGCAATCTTTGCTCCATTTCCAACTCGCAGATTCGCTTCTCCCTTGATGAGTCTTCTTCTATTACTTAGCCCCTGTATGTCATTACATATATGTGAGCTACACCCAGTATCAAGTACCCAGGTGGTTGAGGAAATAGAGTGACATTCAATAACGAACATACCTGAAGAGGATGGAGTTGGTGCAGAAAGCACCAAAGTCAAATCTGTGTTTTGATAATGGCAACAGGGTTCAAAAGTTAAATCTTACTTGTTATCTAACATGTCACTCTAGTGTGCAGGGTAAAAAGCCCTAGCGAAGGACTGCTAGGCACTGGCGAAGGAATGCGAGGGACTGAAGCCCTAGCGAAGGACTGCTAGGCACTGGCGAAGGAATGCCAGGGTAAAAAGTCCTAGCGAAGGACTGTTAGGTACTGGCGAAGGAATGCCAGGGTGAAAAGCCCTATCGAAGGACTGCTAGGCGCCAGGCGAAGGACAGCTTAGGACTAAAGCCCTAGCGAAGGAATGCTAGGCACCGGGCGAAGGACAACTCAGTATCCAAGACCTGGCAAAGGACCGCCGGGCAAAAGTCCAACCAGAGGAGTGGTTGGCATCAGGTACATTCTCCCGAGAGGAGTAGGTGAGGACGCGTTCCCCGTCGAAGGAACAGTAGGCGTCGGTTCGACCTAGGGTTCCATTTTTGAGGCCCAAAGTCAGAACCAAGACAGCTAATGCTGTATAAACATAATACTCTAATGCTTTATATTATTTTGGACTAACCATGGATGTAGGACCGAAGGAACGTGTGTCTGCAGCTCAGAATGCCCAAAGGAGAGAGGCAAGTAGCTGAGAAGGGCGACTTCAGTGTCCCGGGCTCCCCCAGGAGCAACACAAAACAAGCGAAGCAACAAAGGCTTCGGCTAACCACTGGCCGGGGAGCCCCCAGCAGCCAGGGCGCCCCGAACGCCCAGGGCGCCCCGCGCCTACGGCAGCGAAGTCGATTACCCTTATCCAACCGAGAAGCCCGCGCTGAAGGAGTCAAGCAGGGCGCCCCCAGCGTCTAGGGCACCCCCAGTGTCAAACCTCATCCCTATTCGAGTGGGATAGAGGTTGACCGAGAGAAGCTCGGATCGCGTGACACGTGGGGGGCGCCCCCGACGTCCAGGGTGCCCCGAGGTTCTATAAATAGCACCCAACGACCAGGCTTTCGGAAACAACTTCGATTCAACGCTTCTACGCTCTTCTGCTCTCGCGCCTCGCTCCGGAAACCTCCCAACTCGAGCCGAGGACGTCCCGCTGCTCCGAAAAAGACAACCTACATCGGACATCGGTAAAAGAAGAGTTTTCTTTTTATTTATTAAGTTTACTGTGCTATATTTGTAACTCAAAACTATAAACTATTTTTTTGCGCCTTATATAGAATTGCCCAAAGTAAACGATCAATGATCGTGGGCCTTGGAGTAGGAGTCGACCTAGGCTCCGAACCAAGTAAAAAATTACTGTGTTCGCGTGTTTTGTTTTTATCTTTCGCTGTGCAAATTCTCTATCTTAAATCCGAACGCTTTCCGATATTCACCCCCCCTCTATCGGTTCTCTCGATCCAACAAGTGGTATCAGAGCGGGGAAGTTCAAATTTGGTGTAACCACCAGTTTGAAAATTTTTCGGATTTTTATTTTCTTTTTCTCATTCGAATTTTTTTTAATATTTCGTTCGAATTTTCTTTTTCCCGTTAATCGAGGTTGGTGCAACACCCCTCGTTATTTCATTTTAATCATCCCACACTACTAATCCAAGACCAAGTCTTGGGAAATCTTTTAGAGTTATTTTTTTTCAGATTAAATGGCCATGCATGAAGGATTAAATGACCAAAAAGACAAGAAGAAAGAAAGCACTCCAAGCAACCTGGGACGAATCTTCCTCAGAAGAAGAAGAAGAAGCACCCCAGTCAAACCTACTAGCCCTGACCGCCTCAGAAGAAGTCGGGACCGAGTCAGAATCTGAACAAGACGACGGCAGACTAACCTTTTCAGAAGATGAGGAAATCAAGGTAAGTGGTTTCAATAGAAGTCAATTAAACGAACATATTTCTTATCTTTCTCGAGATTTGGCGAAAGCCAAACTCCGAGTCGAGTCCCTTCGACAGGAAGTAAAACTCCTGAAAGAGGGAGCTGACTCTAAATCCTCAACCAAGAATGTTCAAGAAGGAACTCCTACTCAAGTTGAAAAACTTGAGAAAGAGAACTCCTCCTTGAAAACTCAGGTTAAGGATCTTAGAGCTGCCTTAGAACGATTCACTTCTGGTTCCAAGGGTCTTGACATGATTCTTGGAAAACAGAAGTCCGTTCTAAATCGATCCGGACTTGGTTATAGAGCCAAATCCTGACAAAGATCTTACTTTGCTGTACTGAATCAATCCAGAGGTAAAATTCAGTCATGGGTACCTAAACTGTACCTGAACAAACCAACTGGATCAAATCAGTATTGGATCCCCAAGGACAAGATTCACATCTTGCCTAATCATTACCGTGGCTTTACTCCAGGGGGAGCCAAATTAAAAACTATTTTTATTGTTAAATAGAATTTAATTCTTGCAATTTGCCTGATTGATTGTTTATTTAATTTCTGTAATTTACCATGCTTAAACTTAGGTTAGTATAAGGACTGAACAAACTTAACTGAAACTTGACAACATAGTATTGGGTGGAGGTGAGATGATAGTACGTTAGGGAAACCAATTCTAATATGATCAAGTTTACTTGGTCTCTTTAGACTGGTGAAACTAGCCGAAGCTACCAATCCAAAATCCAAACTAGTTAGACCAGAACTTTTTTAAAAATTAATTTTGAAAATGAAATTTCATTAAACGGCTTTGTCAAGGAAAGGGTTGATGATCCAATAAGGCTATTTCCAAAGAAGGCCTAGTGCCTCGCCAAGACCTGGAAGCCAATTTTTGAATTTCAAATTCAAATTACTTTTTGTCAAATTCAAATCTAACACAATTTTCAGTTAAGCATAGATTCAAACATCCTTTCAAAATAAACTTAACTGTTTTCAAAAATTAATTTAATAGGTGAGACAGACTAGGCTGTGAAACTCAATTTAAGCTATTCCTGACTCTAATTGGATCCAAATCAATAAAACTCTTTATGTGTAGGAACATAAAGATTTGGACCAATAGATGTTGGATAGCGGTTGCTCCAGACACATGACTGGAGATAAATTGAAGTTCACCAAACTCAAGTTCAAGAACCTAGGCTCAGTGGCATTTGGTAACAATGCTACACTCAAGGTAATTGAGTCAGGTAATATTAGCTTAAATATGACTTTATTATTAAGAAAGTCCTTTTGGTTGAAAACTTTAAGTTTAACTTGCTTAGCATAAGTCAGTTATGTGATTCTGATTATATAGTCACCTTCAACAATTCTAACTACCTGATTAGAAATGTATAAGACTCAGAAATCATACTTAAGGGCACTGGGAATAATAATGTATACACTATAAACCTTCCCTCAGTACCCAAATGTATGTTAACTCAGCTAGAACAATCGAACCTCTGGCATAGGAGACTAGGTCACACTAATTTGAGGACTATCTCAAAAGTCACCCAACTTAGCCTAATCAAAGGAATCCCCAAAATTAAAAACAATGAAAACCTAATATGTGATTCATGCAATCAAGGTAAACAAACCAAATCTAATCACAAACTAATCCAATCTGACCTAACTCAAACCACACTTGAGCTTCTGCACCTTGACCTATTTGATTCACATGGAGCCAATTCACTAAGCGGGAACCGATACTGCTTAGTAATAGTTGATGATTATTCTAGGTTTACCTGGGTTAGGTTTCTAAAAACCAAAGATGAAACCCTAAACCTATTTAATGATTTCTGCAAATTAATTGAAAATCAAAACGATACTAAAATTAAAAGACTTAGGAGTGACCACGGGGGAGAATTTGAAAATCAACGGTTTGAGGAATTTTGTAAGATCAATGGGTATTTACATGAATTTTCATGTCCTAGAACCCCCCAACAAAATGGGATAGTCGAAAGAAGAAATAGAACATTACAGGAAGCCGCTAGGGCTATGCTCAACGAATTTAACTTAGCAAACCAATTTTGGGCAGAAGTGATTAGTACGGCTTGTTACATCCAAAATAGGGTTCTGATTAACAAGCGACACAACAAAACACCCTATGAGCTATACTACCATAGGCTCCCAAATCTACACTACCTAAGGGTCTTTGGATGCAAAGTTCATATCCTAAATACCAAAGACTACTTAGGGAAATTTCAGTCCAAATCAACCCTAGGTATCTTTCTAGGATACTCAACCACAAGTAGAGCCTATAGAGTTTACAACAAACAAACTAAGAAAATTGAAGAAACAACTAACTTAATATTTGATGAAGAAGTCAACTCAACATCTGATAATCCAGACCTAACTTCATCAAATTCTGATCAAGAAAATAATGAACAAACAAGTGAACCTTTAATTGAACCCTTAACCGAACTAACTATTGAACCAATTAATGAGTCAACTGAAACAATTATCGAACCAACAAATGAACCAGCCCTAAGAGTCGAATCAAATAGTGAACCAAACTAACCAACCGGACCTGAGGCTGAACCATGTTCTAGGAGAACCAAGAAACCCAGACTTAGTCACCCAACCGATCAAATTGTGGGTGATCCAACTCTAGGAGTCAGGACTAGGTCCTCCTATAGAAACCTTAGTCAAATAGCTATGATATCAAAAATAGAACCCAAAACTATAGATGAAGCCCTACCTGACCCTGATAGGATCATAGCTATGCAAGAAGAATTAGCCCAATTTGAGAGGAACCAAGTCTGGGAACTAGTGCCTAAACCTGAAGGCGAATCCATCATTGACACTAAGTGGGTCTTTAGGAATAAGCTAAATGATCAAGGAGAAATAGTTAGAAATAAAGCCCGCTTAGTAGCTAAGGGATTCAGCCAAGTAGAGGGATTAGATTACGATGAAACATATGCCCTAGTAGCTAGACTTGAGTCCATTAGAATGTTGTTAGCCTTTGCATCCAATAAAGGATTTAAGCTATACCAAATGGATGTAAAGTCAACTTTCCTAAATGGATTCATTAAAGAAGAAGTTTATGTAGGACAACCCCCTGGGTTTGAGGACTTAGACAAACCTGACCATGTTTACAAATTAACTAAAGCACTATATGGGTTAAAACAAGCACCTAGGGCATGGTATGAACGTTTATCAACTTACTTAACTTCTAAAGAATTTAAACAAGGACAAATTGACTCAACTTTATTCATTAAAAGCCTAAGAAATGATATATTTATTGCCCAAATTTATGTAGATGACATAATCTTTGGATCCACCAACACAAACTTCCTAAAAGAGTTTGTCAAGATAATGGAAAATAAATTTGAAATGAGTTTAGTTGGGGAACTTACCTTTTTCCTAGGACTACAAATCAAACAAACTAGAGATGGAAACTACGTCCATCAATCCAAATATGCTAAAGAGTTAATAAAGAAATTTAAAATGGATAACTCTAAAAGCATAAGTACCCCCATGGCCACTAATGTAAAAATAGATAGTGACCCTGATGGTAAGCCAGTAGACCTCAAACTATATAGAAGTATGATAGGTAGTCTACTGTACCATACAGCTAGCAGACCTGACATTCTTTTTACTATAGGGATGGGTGCTAGATACCAAACCTGTGCTAAGGAAACACACTTAGCAGCCCTAAAAAGAATACTAGGATATGTAAAGGGCACCCTAAATGTAGAGATTTGGTATCCTAGAACCTCAACCTTCAATTTGTCAGGATACTCGGATTCTGACTATGCTGGTTGTAAATTGGATAGAAAAAGCACAAGTGGAAGCTGCCAACTATTAGGAAATAGTCTAGTAAGTTGGTGCAGCAGAAAACAACATTGTGTAGCTCTGTCCACAACTGAAGCAGAGTATGTAGCCTTAGGAGAGTGTGTAGCACAACTTTTATGGATGATGCACACTCTTAAGGACTTCCAGCTCAACTACACCCAAACTCAAGTATTTATTGACAATATAAGTTCAATTAATCTAACTAAGAACCCAATCCAACATTCCAGAACAAAACACATAGAAGTTAAACATCACTTCGTAAGAGACCATGTAGCCAGGGGGGAGATAGTACTTAAACATATAAACTCAAAATCTAACTTAGCTGATATATTCACAAAACCCTTACCTGAGTCTGAGTTCAGCTCACTAAGAAGGCAGTTAGGATTGTGCTCTGTACAATAGAGTAACTCTACTTTTGAATTTGTTTGCCTTATTTAATTTAAAAATCAGTTTCTAAAAGAATTTTGAAAAACTGTTGTTTTTAAAATCAGTTTTAAAAATCCTTTCGGACTTAGTTTTTTTTAAAAACTACCCCCCTTCAAAACTAGGGCTTTTTCGCAAATGGACTTAGCCTAGGCCCTAACCCTAGAACTGCATGCACCTATAGATTTAGAAGCCGGCATCTCATAAGCACTTTAGGGTACTTTTGATTGATAACCTAGAAAGGGTTGAGATGCTTAGGTCTTTGCCTTAATTCAAGATGCATTAAGTCAGTGCATCTGTAGTAATTGGGGCACTAAATACAACTTACACAGCAATCAAGTTAAGTGTCAAGTTTAGAAAATCTAACTTGAACAGAAACACTTAACTTGACTAACCCTAGCGAAAACTACTGCTTATAACAGTTAGTAAGTAGCTAAATGGGTTAGACAGGTCCCTACAAGAGAAAATCAACTGATTTGGTCTAAGTCTTGGTTCAGTACAGCAAAATCATGGAAATATTTTCCTTTATGAAAGTCATTTCCCTTGTACAATTTAATTTCTGCTATATTTATCTGTTTTTGATATATGGCAAAGGGGGTGAGATAAGAAAGGAGAGAATTTAAATTTTTTTTAAAAAAAAACTCTTTTATTTTTTTCTCTCCTTTATTCAAAAAGTACTTAACCTAGCTTTTCAAAATTTTCAAAAGTACTTAAGCTTTTCAAAGTTTTTTTCTAAGTACTTAAGCCTTTCAAAATTTTTTTAAAGTATTTAAGCCTTTATAACTAGTAAAGCTTTTCAAAATTTTCTAAGTACTTAAGCTTTTTAAAATTTACTAAATACTTAAGTTTTGTTAAAAATTTTTAAGTTAAAAGCTTTGAAAGACGTTTGAGTACTTTAAACTTAAAGACTTCAAAATTATTCAAAGTACTCTAAACTCATGCTTTAAAAAATTCTTCTATGTACTTTTAAAACTTAAGTTGTCAAAAGATTTCCAAGTACCTACACTTAAGTTTTCAAAAGTGCAAAAATCATCTTTGAAAATACAGAAGCTTTCTGAAAAATTCTAAGTAAAAAATTTTCCCTTAAACCTAGAACCCCACGAATTTTTGAAAAATCTAGGGGGAGATTCCTTCCAGAGGGAGGGAACAAAATTTAATATTTTTACATGCTTTGATTAAACTTAACTTTTTGAACTAGGGTTGCCATAAATCAAAAAGGGGGAGATTGTTGGTGCAGAAAGCACCAAAGTCAAACCTGTATTTTGATAATGGCAATAGGGTTCAAAAGTTAAGTCTTACTTGTTATCTAACATGTCACTCTAGTGTCCAGGGTAAAAAGCCCTAACGAAGGACTGCTAGGCACTGGCGAAGGAATGTCAGGGACTGAAGCCCTAGCGAAGGACCGCTAGGCACTGGCGAAGGAATGCTAGGGTAAAATGTCCTAGCGAAGGACTGCTAGGCACTGGCGAAGGAATGCCAGGGTGAAAAGCCCTAGCGAAGGACTGCTAGGCGCCAGGCGAAGGACAGCTTGGGACTAAAGACCTAGCGAAGGACAGCTCGGTATCCAAGACCTGGCAAAGGACCACTGGGCAAAAGTCCAACCAGAGGAGCGGTTGGCATCAGGTACATTCTCCCGAGAGGAGTAGGTGAGGACGCGTTCCCCGTTGAGGGAACAGTAGGTGTCGGTTCGACCTAGGGTTCCATTTTGGAGGCCCAAAGTCAGAACCAAGACAGTTAAGGCTGTATAAACATAATACTCTAATGCTTTATATTGTTTTGGACTAACCCTGGATGCAGGACCGAAGGAACGTGTGTCTGCAGCTCAGAATGCCCAAAGGAGAGAGGCAAGTAGCTGAGCAGGGCACCCTCAGTGTCCCGGGCACCCCCAGGGGCAACACAAAACAAGCGAAGCAACAAAGGCTTCGGCTAACCACTGGTCGGGGCGCCCCCAGCAGCCAGGGCGCCCTGAACGCCCAAGGCGCCCTCAGTGCCCAGGGCGCCCCGCGCCTATGGCAACGAAGCCGATTACTCTTATCCAGCCGAGAAGCCCACGCTGAAGGAGTCAAGCAGGGCGCCTCCAGCGTCCAGGGCGCCCCCCAGTGTCAAACGTCATCCGTATTCGAGTGGGATAGAGGTTGACCGAGCGAAGCTCGGATCACGTGACACGTGGGGGGGCACCCCCGACGTCCAGGGCGCCCCGAGGTGCTATAAATAGCACCCAACGCCCAAGCATTCGGAATCAACTTTGATTCAATGCTTCTACGCTCTTTTGCTCTCGCGCCTCGCTCCGGAAACCTCCCAACTCGAGCCGACGACGTCCCGCTGCTCCGAAAAAGACAACCTACATCGGACGTCGGTAAAAGAAGAGTTTTCTTTTTATTTGTTAAGTTTACTGTGCTATATTTGTAACTCAAAACTGTAAACTATTTTTTTGCGCCTCATATAGAATTGCCCAAAGTAAACGATCAACGATCGTGGGCCTTGGAGTAGGAGTCGACCTAGGCTCCGAACCAAGTAAAAAATTACTGTGTTCGCGTGTTTTGTTTTCATCTTCCGCTGTGCAAATTCTCTATCTTAAATCCGAACGCTTTCCGATATTCACCCCCCCTCTATCGGTTCTCTCGATCCAACAGATGGGGCATCGGATGCCTTCTTCTTTAAGGACTCAAGATAAACCTTACAGTTTCTTCGCCAGTGACCCTCCTTGCCACAGTGATGGCAAGTGTCTTTTGGTGTCTTTTCAGTCTTTTTGGCCTTTTTCTTCTTTCCTTTATTCTGTTCTTTGGCCTTCCTCTTAGAACCTTTCTTTGAGGAACCAACTAACAGCACCGTCTTCTGATCCTGCTTCACAGAAGGCTCTATAGTCTTCAACAGGTTGAGCAACTCAGGAATGGTAGTCTCCAGTTTGTTCATCCGGTAGTTCATCACAAATTGTGAATAACTTTTGGGCAAACAATGCAGAATTAAGTCAATACTTAGTTCATGATCCATTGCAAAACTGAGTGTGCTCAGTCACTCAATGTACCCCAACATCTTCAACACAAACTGTGAGACAGAAGTGCCTTCCTGCATCTTAGAGGTGAAGAGGAGTCTGGAGACCTCGAATCTTTCGGATCTCGCCTGCTCGTCAAATAACTCATGAAGGTGGAAGATGATGGTATAAGCATCCATATGCTCATGCTGCTTTTGTAGCTCAGGTACCATAGCGGCTAGCATGATGCAACTCGCAAGTTCAGAATCGTTTACATGTTTCTGATAGGCCACTAACTGGTCTGGAGTTGCATTTTCTGGAGGACGGTTGGGAAGTAGTTCTTCAAGGACTAAGCAAGCTTTTTTGCCTTGAGGACTATCCATAGGTTTCGAAGCCAATCCATGAAGTTTGGCCCAGTCAGCTTATTGGTGTCCAAAATGGAACGTAAATTTAGAGAAGACATGATCGAGTGATTATTCTAGAAATACAAATTGAGCTTATGTGAGAAGAATGATAAAGAATGCATCAACATACATCAATTAAATCCTATTTAATTTTTCAAATTGAATAACCCTTTTTATCAATTCGGGAGATCGTAGGAACATTTCCAAATAGGTTGATATCCAACCATAGATAAGAACAACCATGGTTGTGGCCATCAAGTTATTCTTAGGTATGAAGGTAGGTAATTATACCGATTACATATCACATATATGTAATTATCACTTTATGCTATGAACTAATTGAATGTTTGCATAAATCGTTGGGTTGTTAACTCATTAACAAGTATGCAACAATATACATAGCACCCAACTGCACCTCTCTTTACATCGACCTTGGCTGTGGCACAACAAATCGATGCTCCAAGCTTATGGCTGACCCATTAATCAAGAAATAGTTTTAATATGGTTGGACCTCATTCAACCGTTTAGTCAGGCTTGGATGTGTCCAACAACCAAAACTAAGGATTGACATCTGACTCCAACTATATTTATCATAAACTAATTCCATGGTTTGAACATGTTGAGGTTCATGCTGGGCATGAATGTGTCCATCAACCCAAACGAGAAACAAAACTCCGGTTCTAACCATATTAATGGAAGGTGTTAGCCTTAATATTTTGTAAGGGGTTTTGGGTCTCATCCTTTCTTTTCTAAGCACATTCATGACATATAATTATGTCATGTACTAACGATTTCCTTAATAAATTATGTATGTGACTTAATTTATTAAGTCTCATTAATTGAATTAGGAACCAGATTTCCTAATTCTAATTTCATACTTTATTCAAGGAATTGTTTTGGGAAACAATTTCCTAAATTGTCATAATCAATTTCGGAAATAATATGTTTAAGACTTTGATTTCTCTAAATCAAATTTTATTAAATTAAGAGACAGATTCCCTTAATTCAACCATATATTATTTTCATGAAAATCTTATTTAAGAAAACTCTATAGGAAACCATTTTCTTAATTAATTTTGGAGACAACAATATGTAAGAGCATCAAATAACGAAATTATCGTTTGAGAATCACCTCAAAATTTCCAAGATTTGATTACATATTTTATTCATGGATTTATTAATTACAACAAAATATTTTCTTTGGGTGGCTCCCCGAGGCTCAGATACCCAAAAAAAAGGAATTTATTGTAAATCTATTTGGTCCGCTCCCCGAGGCGTAACCAAATTAAACATGTCAATTTTATTCAAAAATAGGAAATTAAATTACAACAACTAACTTTAAATTGGACGGCTCCCCGAGGCTAAATCCAAAATAAAGAATTTTGTTGATAATTTAAAACCAAATCGAATTTAATTGTCAATTAATGATCCATAAATTTGTCTAGACTTTCTTTGAAAGAAAGTGCCCAAAATTGCGAGATTTCATAATAGGTTTTCAGAATAATTGTAAGTTTCTGGTACAAAGAAAACTTACATATTTCCAAAATTGGAAAATTTCAAAATAGGAAATTTCCAAAATTAGAAAGTTTCCAAAAATGGGAAGTTTTCACAATTATCATAAAATTTCAGAAACTAGGATATTTCAAATGTTTGCGAAATTTCATGAGGATTTCCAAACTTTGAAATTCCTAAATCTAAAATTTATCATAATTGGAATGTTTCCATAATTGGAAATTTTTCAAAATTGAGATCATGACAAAGTTTTCCGCAAAACAATTATATGATTATGTCGAACACTAACTGGCTCTGATACCACTGTTGGGACCGAGTGCATGTTGACATGGATGCGGGTTCGTAATTTTAAAATTTAATTACGTGCAGCGGAAGATTTAGCATAAATAATTTCCCAAATTATTTAACCGTACATCTAAGCATGCAATCTTATATTATGTAGACATGATCATATATTAAAATTTTATAGAAAGTAAACTAATTTACTTAATACCACGGGTAACTCGAAGGAAGGGACGTGATCCAACCGTAGCGTCCCTTGGAAGCTCCGCCTCTATTCGCGTCCATGCCGAGTTTTCTTCGAGATGACTTCGCAAAGCCACGAGTTTCATGCTGACAAGAACTACTAGATTCTCCAAAGGCACGACAAGAATACCAAGAGAGAGATGGAAAAACTAACCACCAAACGAAGAACGGAATCAAGATTCCGGGAGGAAGGAAGGAGTTGCGCCTGCTTCTTCTTCTTCTTCGGCAGCTTCTTGGTGGTAGAAGCTCACGGCAAAGGGGAGGGCCTCTAGGGTCGGCGGCACTAGAAGAGGGAGAAGGAGAGAAGGAGAGAGAGAGAGGATTTATTTCTAGATCTCTTAGATTAATCTCCAAGCCTTGCCTTGGTTCCTTTATATAGTAGCCTCTCAATCGCCAAGTCTCCTTTTTATGGAATAAATTTTCATAAGAAATTTATCCTATAAATTTTTCTATGAATTATTCCATCATGCCAAGTTTTTATCATAATTAATTTATGATAAAAACAACCATGTCGCCCTTTTCTTATGGAAAGAAATTTCTTTATATAAATTTCTTTATATAAACTTCTTTATTATGGTAAATCAATCCATTATTGATTTTATAAAATAAAATAAACCAATCCATGGTTCATTTTAATTTTCATGAAAAATAAATCGATTTATATAAATTTCTTTATATAAATTTCTTTATCCATAATTTTATAAAACAAACCGCGCTCGATTTATTTTATAATTTGAAACAAACAATTTGGTTCTCCCCTTTTAATGTGGCCGGCCAAACAAAGAGGGTGGGAACCCTCTTTGGACGGCCAAACCCAAGCCATGACCTCACGAATTAAACTCATTTAATTCGTTCAATAAGTCTTCAAAAGACTTAACCATTTTATGCTTCCGATACATCTCTGAAAATTCAGATTCGACTTATCTCTCTTGATCGGAAAATCCAATTTTTCAACTCGTTTTAAATCCCTCAGATTACTCGTAGTGCGTGTGACTAAATAGGCTTTCGATTTATGTTGGCTGTCTATAATTCATCAATTATAGAACGATCATGAGTGGCACCTAGTAGTACATCATGATCCCTAATTAATCGAAAGATCAACGGTTGACCTCAGAAATTATTCTGAAGCCCTTCAGCAGCTCTAATGAATCGTGCCTCATTCCCTTCAACACCTTATACCCACTTGGTTCAGGACATGGTCTATGTGTGTCAGTCCCCACTAGGCTGACTACGTCACACCAAGCCCAAGTAATGTCTTTCTCGTCCAACGGATTCTAATTACTCTCATGTCTTTAAGAGATTCATACTCTAAACATGTCATGCTCTGGCCAGAGGCTTCGAGTAACAATCCGACGATAGGCCTTGGGTATACATCTCCTCGCAAGGAGTGGTGAATCCTTTGTAGGTTGTTCAAACATCTTCGGGCACTTCGGCTTATACCCAACCATCCTGGGTCCACACCTCCTTGGAGATGCTTGCTTAAGATGTCAAAGTATAAGTCTCCCTGACAAAGATGACTTGAACACCGCAAGTCAAAGGAACATAGCACTTACGCTGCAGTAAGAACTTCACTGACATGTCTATATGTAGACTACCATATGAAGTTTTACAGCCAGTCACTCAAATGAACTAGTTCCCTTAACTAGCATTTATGTTTATCTCCGGACATCCCAATGTCACCAGCCAGTGAGAATCAGCTGATTAGAGAATAACCCATGCTAGTCTCAACAGAATTGATAGTTTCCGTATTTATCAATTCATTGACTAGGGACAATTTCAATACTTCACAATTGCACATGTAGAGATAATCACTAGTTGTGAATTCATCACAAATTCTCTCATCCTGTGAATTGTATTGCTGACATTCAGTAAATGAGTTTAAGATCTTAATCAAATACACGAACATGTATTCTCAAATAGTGAATATTCATTTATTAAAGTAAATGATTACAATCATAAGGCGATTGCCTTAGGATACTTCTCTCATATTACTAATAAACTCCCACTTGGCCTAATGCCAATCGCTACGGTATCCAATACCACAGGCTCTAACATGACCCTCAAACTTGCTTTGAGGCAAGGCCTTAGTTAAAGGATCCGCTAAATTCCTTTCAGTGGGAATTTTCTCAATTTGTATATCATTCCTATTTATAATTTCTCTGATCAGATGATAGAGGCGAAGCTCGTGTTTGGATCGCTGATGAGACCTTGGTTCCTTTGCTTGTGCAATAGCTCCATTGTTGTCGCAGTAAATCGGTATTGCTTCATCAATGGTTGGAACCACACCAAGTTCCAAGATAAACTTTTTGATCCAGACTGCTTCTTTTGCTGCTTCCGAAGCCGCAATGTATTCCGCTTCCGTGGTAGAATCTGCTACAGTGTCTTGCTTGGAACTCTTCTAACTTATTACGCCTCCATTCAAAGTAAATACATATCCAAACTGAGATTTAGAGTCATCCTTATCTGTCTGGAAACTGGCATCTGTATACCCACGTATTAACATATCTCCTTCTCCATATATTAGGAACACATCCTTAGTTCTTCTTAAGTACTTAAGGATTGTCTTGACAGCCGCCCAATGATCCATTCCTGGATCAGACTGGTATCTGCTCATGACGCTCAGAGCATACGATACGTCGGGCCTAGTACGTAACATAGCATACATGATAGATCCTATCGCGGATGCATAAGGAATCTTATTCATGCAAATCCTCTCGTCTTCTATACGCGGACACATAAACTTTGAAAGGTTGATCCCATGCTTGATGGGAAGGTAACCTTTCTTGGATTCCGACATGCTAAACCTTTTTAGCACTCGGTCTATATATGTAGACTGTGAAAGACCAAACAACCGTTTTGATCTATCTCTATAGATTCTAATCCCAAGGATATAGGTTGCTTCTCCCAAGTCTTTCATGGAGAAAGTTTTGGACAACCAAATTTTAACCGACTGTAAGACTGATATATCGTTTCCTATAAGTAATATGTCATCGACATATAATACTCTGAACATGTCATTCTCTGGCCAGAGGCTTCGAGTAACAATCCGACGATACGCCTTGGGTATACATCTCCTCGCATGGAGTGGTGAATCCTTTGTTGGCTGTTCAAACATCTTCGGGCACTTCGGCTTATACCCAATCATCCTGGGTCCACACCTCCTTGGAGATGCTTGCTTTAGATGTCAAAGTATAAGTCTCCATGACCAAGATGACTTGAACATCGCAAGTAAAAGGAACATCGCACTTAAGCTGCAGTAAGAACTTCACTGACATGTCTATATGTAGACTACCATATGAAGTTTTACAGCCAGTCACTCCAATGAACTAGTTCCCTTAACTAGCATTCATGTTTATCTCCGGACATCCCAATGTCACCAGCCAGTGAGAATTAGCTGATTAGAGAATAACCCATGCTAGTCTCAACAGAATTGATAGTGTCCGTTTTTATCAATTCATCGACTAGGGACAATTTCAATACTTCACAATTGCACATGTAGAGATAATCACTAGTTGTGAATTCATCACAAATTCTCTCATGCTGTGAATTGTATTGCGGACATTCAGTAAATGAGTTTAAGATCTCAATCAAATACATAAACATGTATACTCAAATATTGAATATTCATTTATTAAAATAAATGATTACAATCATAAGCGATTGCCTTAGGACACTTTTCTCATATCACTAACAAACTCCCACTTGGCCTAATGTCAATCGCTACGGTATCCAATACCACAGGCTCTAACATGACCCTCAAACTTGCTTTGAGGTAAGACCTTAGTTAAAGGATCTGCTAAATTCCTTTCAGTGGGAATTTTCTCAATTTGTATATCATTCCTACTTATAATCTCTCTGATCAGATGATAGCGGCGAAGCACATGTTTGGATCGCTGATGAGACCTTGGTTCCTTTGCTTGTGCAATAGCTCCATTGTTGTCACAATAAACCGGTATTGCTTCATCAATGGTTGGAACCACACCAAGTTCTGAGACGAACTTCTTGATCCAGACTGCTTCCTTTGCTGCTTCCAAAGCTGCAATATATTCTCCTTCCGTGGTAGAATCCGCTACGGTGTCTTGCTTGGAAATCTTCCAACTATTGCGCCTCCATTCAAAATAAATACGTATCCAGACTGAGATTTGGAGTCATCCTTATCTGTCTGGAAACTGGCATCTGTATACCTACATATTACCATATCACCTTCTCCATATATTAGGAACACATCCTTAGTTCTTCTTAAGTACTTGAGGATTGTCTTGACAGCCGCCCAATGATCCATTCCTGGATCAGACTGGTATCTGCTCGTGACGCTCAGAGTATACGATACATCGGGCCTAGTACATAACATAGCATACATGATAGATCCTATCGCCGATGCATAAGGAATCTTATTCATGCAAAACCTCTCGTCTTCTGTGCGCGGACACATAGACTTTGAAAGGTTGATCCCATGCCTGATGGGAAGGTAACCTTTCTTGGATTCCGACATGCTAAACCCTTTTAGCACTCGGTCTATATATGTAGACTGCAAAAGACTAAGCAATCGTTTTGATCTATCTCTATAGATTCTAATCCCAACGATATAGGTTGCTTCTCCCAGGTCATTCATGGAGAAAGTTTTGGACAACCAAATTTTAACTGACTGTAAGACTGATATATCGTTTCCTATAAGTAATATGTCATCGACATATAACATTAGGAATACGACTGCACTCCCACTAACCTTCTTGTACACACAAGGTTCGTCAGGATTTTGTGAGAAATCAAACACTTTGATTGTCTCATCAAAACGGATGTTCCAGCTCCTGGATGCTTGCTTTAGTCCATATATGCTTGCTTTAGTCCATATATGGATCGTCGAAGCTTGCATACTTTGGTTTTATCAACCGTTGTGAAACCTTCAGGTTGTATCATGTATACATCCTCAAGCAGGTTTCCATTAAGGAAAGATGTTTTCACATCCATTTGTCATATCTCATAATCATAATGAGCTGCTATGGCCAGGAGCATCCGAATGGATTTAAGCATAGCTACTGGCGAATAGGTTTCGTCATAATCAATTCCTTGTTTCTGACGATATCCTTTTGCCACTAATCTAGCCTTAAAGGTAACAACATTACCTTCCATGTCAGTTTTCTTCTTGAAAACCCACTTGCACCCTATGGGCTTAATCCCTTCAGGTGGGTTAACCAAGTCCCATACTTGATTTTTGTACATGGAATCCATTTCCGACTTCTTGGCTTCAAGCCATTTATCCCTTTCTGAATTTTTCAGAACATCTTCATAATTGATAGGTTCGTCATTGTTAATGAGTAACACGTCGTTCGATTCACTTATGAGAAATCCATATCTCTCTGGAATATTGCGTGTTCTATCAGACCTACGAAGAAGTGGTGTGTTTTAGGTTCAACTGATAGCTCATCATTATAAGTTATCGGTTGTGGGTCTAGACTAGGTATCTCTGTAATGTCTATTCGAGTTTATTGAACTTCTTCAAGTTCAATGCTACTCCCACTGTTTTCTTGTAAAAGAAATTCTTTTTCGAGAAATACAGCATGCCTTGAAACAAACACCTTTTGTTCCAAGGGATGATAGAATTGGTAACCCTTCGTTTCCTTAGGGTATCCAATAAATAGACATTTATCAGACTTAACATCCAATTTGTCTGATATAGTCCGCTTTACATAAGCAGGACAACCCCATATCATTAGGTGAGATAAATGAGGTTTCTTACTATTCCACGTCTCATATGGAGTAGTAGAGACTACCTTGGTCGGGACTCTGTTTAGCAAGTAAACAGCTGTCTTAAGCGCATAGCCCCAAAAGGATTTTGGAAGAGTTGCATGATTCATCATAGATCTAACCATGTCCATCAAGGTTCGGTTACGCCTCTCAGATACACCATTATGCTGTGGTGTATATGGCGGAGTCCATTGAGACAATATCCCATTGTCCCTAAGATAATCTTGAAACTCTTGACTTAAGTATTCACCACCCCGATCGGATCGAAGTATCTTAATACTTTTGCCAAGCTGTTTCTCTACTTCACTTCTGAACTCTTTGAATTTCTCAAAAGCTTCAGATTTGTGTTTCATTAAGAACACATACCCGAATCGTGAGTGATCATCGATAAAGGTAATGAAGTAGCTATAGCCTCCTTGTGCAAGAGTTGACATTGGTCCACATACATCAGTATGTATTAGACTAAGCAATTCTCCCACTGGTTTATCCTTTCCGAAAAAGGGTAATTTGGTCATCTTTCCTTTTAGGCATGATTAGCATGTATCAAAGGAACCGGGTTCAAATGATTCTAGAATTTCACATCGGTGTAATTTGGTCATGCGTTTCTTGCTTATATGGCCAAGACGACATTGCTACATGTAGGAGTCTATTTGATTATATATTCGAGCACGTTTGTTGCTAACTTCGATATTGAAAATGTCACCGGATAAATCTAACGTGTAGATATCATTGCATAAAGTTCTGGTCCCATAAAGAACACCATTTAATGTTATGTAACAGCAATTGTTACTAAAAGTTAAATGGTAACCCTTTTCATTCAAGAAAGAAATAGATACAATGTTCTTTATTAACGAAGGAACAAAATAACAATTATCCAATTCTAAGACAAGTCCAGTAGGGAGCTTTAGCAAATATGTTCCGATGGCAATAGCAGCAATCTTTGCTCCATTTCCAACTTGCAAATTCGCTTCTCCCTTGACAAGTCTACTTTTATTCCTTAGCCCCTGTATGTCATTACATATATGTGAGCTACACCCAGTATCAAGTACCCAGGTGTACGAGGAAATAGAGTGATATTCAATAACGAAGATGCCTGAAGAGGATGGAGCATCGGATGCCTTCTTCTTCAAGGACTCAAGATAAACCTTGCAGTTTCTTCGCCAGTGGCCCTCCATGCCACAATGATGGCAAGTGCCTTTAGGTGCTTTTTCAATCCTTTTGTCCTTAGTTAACTTATTGGTGTCCAAAATGGAACATAAATTCAGAGAAGACATGAACAAGTGATTATCCTAGAAATACAAATTGAGGTTATGTGATGAGAATGATAAAGAATGCATCAATATACATTCATTAAATCCTATTTATTTTTCGAATTGAATAACCCTTTTTATCAATTCGGAAGATCGTAGGAACATCTCCAAATAGGTTGATATCCAACCATAGATAAGAACAACCATGGCTGGGGCCATCAAGTTATTCTTAGCTATGAAGGTAGGTAATTATACCGATTACATATTACATATATGTAACTATCACACTATGCTATCAACTAATTGAATGTTTGCATAAATCATTGGGTTGTTAACTCATTAACAAGTATGCAACAATATACATAGCACCCAACTGCACCTCTCTTTACATCGACCTTGGCTGTGGCACAACAAATCGATGCTCAAGCTTAAGGCTGACCCATTAATCAAGAAATAGTTTTAATATGGTTGGAGCTCATTCAACCGTTTAGTCAGGCTTGGATGTGTCCAA
>JAGFNQ010000910.1:309520-470536 GCA_024364735.1 Boesenbergia rotunda
CTTCATCATCTCGATCTCGGAGGGGAAAAGAAATAGCGTACGAGGATCCCAACCTTCAAATTCAATCCACCGATGATGAGACCGAGGCTTAGCCCCAACGCCCTCCGATTCCCAAAACGCAAGGAAGTACCGATGCGATTACTGCTAAGGTTCGGGAAAATCCTCCTTTAAAATCATCTATTTTCACTAAACATTTTGAGAAGGTCACACTTCTGTCGGGAGAATTGCGTGCAAAATGCAAGCATTGCAATGCTTCCTACAAATTCCAAGCCGGCGGCGGCTATGGGTCGTTGAAACGACATGTAGAAACGATGCACCTAACGGAATATGGGCTTGACCGCTCTCAAACACAATTATCTAGATTTTCTAGTGGTAGTAGTACTGATTCAGATTTATTTTTATATTTGCATAATAAATTAAGAGAATCATTAGCTAAATTTGTTTCCGTAGAACATCTTTCTTTTAGTTTTGGATCTAAATCACATTTGAAAATTTTTGTAAAGAATCTCTTAATCCTGCTCCTAAACGTGTATCCAGGACTATACTTACTCGTACAATTAAAAGATTAGTAAAACAAGGAAAAAAAGAACTTAATTGATGAATTTAGTAAATTAAATAATAAAGTTTCTTTATGTTCCGATATTTGAAGTGATTATTGGCAAATCATTCTTATATGGGTGTGACATGCCATTGGATTGCTAACTTTTGGATCCTTCAAAAAAAATTGTTAGCTTATAGAGTTTTTGATGAATCACATACTGCTCATAACATTGCACAATTATTACACTTAATTTTAGAAGAATATGAATTGACTCATAAAATATTTTCAATATCATTAGACAATGCTAGTTCTAATACCGTTTCTATAGATGAACTAAAATTTATTTGTCAACCTGTTATTGATGGTTTATTTTTTCATATTCGTTGTGTATGCCATGTTTTAAATTTATGTGTTCAAGATGGATTAAAACTTTTACAAAATTATATTCAACCAATTAGAATCGCAATTTCATACTTATGGTCCCATCCATCTATGATGAAACAATGGGGTAGATTTTGTAAAGCTAATGGAATGAGACCTAAAAAATTTTCACGTGATGTTCCAACACGTTGGAATTCAACATATCAATTATTACAAGATTTATTTCAATATAAAGATTTATTATGTTTTTTTTTGCACAAAATAGAAATACTAATATATATTTATTTTCACAACAATGGAATATTTGTAGTAATATTTGTGAAATTTTAAAAGTTTTTAACGATGCAACTGAACATCTTTCCGGTGTTTATTATTCCATTGCTTATTTAATTTTAGTGAATTTTTGTAGTATAGTATTAATATTAAATGAATATGTAAATAATGAAGCTTTAACTTTATATATATTAGCTATGAAAACTAAATGGGAAAAATATTTTTATTTTATTCCTGAAATTTATTTAATTGCATTTGCTTTAGATCCTAGATTTAAATTAGAAGTTTTTACAAGAAATGTTAACTTTATATTATGACGCTTTAATTCCTATTAAAGATTCTTCCTCTCCGGATCCAGCTAATATTATATATAATATTAGAAATTATTTATATGATCTTTATAATTAATATTATGTTAAATATGGAACACAAACTAATATTTCTGAAACACAACAACCTACTACTACTAATTTAAAACTTACAAAAGCACAACTTTTATTAAAAGAACGGACGAAACGTCTACGAGGATCCTCAAGTTCCACACAGGAACTTGAGAATTATTTTATGACTTCTTTTGATTTTAATGAAGCAGATAACGAAGATTTCGATATCTTGAAGTAGTGGTCACAGAAGGCTCAAAGCTTTCCCGTTCTCTCCCTGATCGCAAATGAAATTTTAGTTTCTCCGTTGTCAATTGTTGCTATGGAGCAGACGTTCAGTGTCGGCGGTAACATATTAGATGAACGACGATCAATTATGTTTCCCGACTCATTAGAAGCTCAAGCATTACTAGACGATTGGACCAGAGCTGAGAAAATAATCCAAGGAATGCAACTTTCAGAAGACGAAGTCGAAAAATTTGATACCGAAGGAACGAATACAATGGGAATAGGAGGAAATGGAAGTGAGTGATTAAGAATGTAAAAGGGTAAAAATGTAAAAAAACTATGTGGGCTTTGATTCCCCTATACCCTAAGGGGATACGTAGACAACTTATATAAGTGCAAGCCATTTTTTTAATAAAATTTATTTTTTTAATTTAATTTTTAATTTTTTTAATATAATAATCTTGAACCGTGACGAACCATGAATCAAACCATGAACCAGTGGTTCCGAACCGTAAACCGTAACGGGCTTGGGCGGTTAAGGTTAAGGATCGACCTCCCATGAACCGTCGAACCGGCGGTTCCGAACCGTCGAACCAGCGATTCCGAACCGTCGAACCGGCGGTTCCGAACCGGCGGTTCCGAACCGGCGGTTCCGAACCGGCGGTTCCGAACCGGCGGTTCCGAACCGTCGAACCGTCGGTTCCGAACCGTGGTCATGTCTACCTAACAGCGGTTAGGCAAAAGAAACTCCTAGTGGGACTAGGCAAACCTAGTTGGGAATTAGGTGAAGTCTAATGTGGGTTAGTTAGGAGTTAAACACTTATCACGAGAAAAAACCTAGTTGAGAACTAGACAAGAGAAAGTCCAAGTTGGTTAAGGGTTGACCCAGTGTTATCAAATGGCGGCCATGGTGGCGCCATGGCGGTTCGCCATGACATTTTTTCGATAATCCACCATTTAATGTTCATGGCGTGGTGAATTTGTGTGGCGGGCCATGGCGTCCGCCATTCGCGTGCCGACCATGGCAAAAAAAATTATGTTGAACTGAAAAAAAAGGAATTGGGTCTTTTGACCCTACCCAAATCCAGTAGGCCCAATTCAAAGAAACCCTAAAAATGAGTTGTTCTCTTCCCCCACTCACGAAGTTTCAACTGTGCTCCAAGCCTCCAACCTCTCAACCTTTCCTCTAGTGAACCACTTAGAGTACCTTCCTTGCGGTCGACAACCACCCTCCTCCGGTGACCACCCTCATTCGGCGACCAACAGCTCTGGCGAATACTGTTTTCCTATGAGCAACCTTATTTTCTCACTTTTCTCTCTGTTTTCTATACCCTCTCTATTTTTCACACAAAAATATTATCCTAGCAGCCATTTATACCCATTTTTTTAATTCCTCCATATTTTCATTTATTTTTAACACTGCTGCCATGTATGGAATGACTTCAGCAACAGTCATCCAGTCTTTCTCTTGTTTTTAGCATGGCAAATGAAAAACAAGCTGCATCTAATTCGGCCAGCTAACTTGGCTGATCCAGGGTGGAAGTATTGTCATTCATTGACTGAGGGTGATACAAATAATATTGTATGCAATTTTTGTGAAAAATTCACAAGGGGAGGGGTCACTAGAGCAAAAAAATCATCTAATAGGAAAGAAGGGTAATGTTAAAGCTTGTCCCAAGTGTCCAAGTGAAGTTAAAGAGGAGCTTAAAGCATATGCCTCTGTAAAAACGAATCAAGGCAGCCTTGAAGTTGTGAGAGATTCTGATATTGATAGTCTAGGATGTGATGAAAGTAAAGATGAGGAAGACAGCTTGACATTGACAACTAGTAGTGCTTCAAGGAGCAAGAAGGTTGCTAAGAAGGGGTCAATGGACTTATTTTGTAGAAAACCAAAAATTGCCATTGAAACAAGAAAGAAGGAGAAACTAAGGCAAGTTAATATAAAAGAAATGTGTGACAAAGAGATAAAGGCAAGGGTCCATCAGTATATAGCTCGCTTTTGGTACCAAGCGGGCTTATTCTTCAATCTTATTAAATTAAAGAGCTTTCAAGATATGCTTATAGCCGTCAGTGCCTATGGTTCAAATTTGCCAGCTTCTAGTTATCATGGCATTAGGGTTCCACTACTAAAGAAGGAGTTGGAATACACTGAATCTCTACTAAAAGAACATAAGGAGCACTGGAGCAAACACGGTTGTTCTATTATCTCAGATGCATGGACTGATAGAAAGCAAAGATGTTTGATCAATTTCTTAGTGAACTCTCCTGTCGGGACAATGTTTATAAAGTCCATTGATGGATCTAATTTTGTGAAGACCGGTGAAAAGCTATTTGAGTTGCTTGATGCTCTTCTGAAGGAGATTGGAGAGGAAAAGGTTGTGCAAGTTATAACAGATAATGGAAGCAACTATGTTTTAGCCGGTAAGATGTTGGAAGAAAAAAGATCAAATTTTTATTAGACTCCTTGTGCAGCTCATTGTATAGACTTAATGCTTGAAGATATTGGAAAGTTTCCCTTGATAAAGAAGACAATTCAAAGGGGAATATCTCTTATTAGCTTTATGTATAGTCATTGAAGCACTTTGAGCTTGTTGAGGCATTTCACAAACAGGAGAGAATTGATAAGACATCTCGTCACTAGATGTGCAACATCCTTTCTATCATTAGTAATGTTTACTTCTGAGGAGTGGTACAAAAACAAGTTGTCTAAGGAAGTTAAGGGGAAGCAAGCAACAAAAGTTGTTCTTATGCCTTCATTTTCGAACCATGTTATTTTTACTCTCAAAGTCATGGCTCCTTTGGTGCGAGTGCTTCGTCTTGTTGATGGAGAAAGAAGACCGGCCATGGGATATATTTACGAAGCAATGGATAAACTCAAAGAAGCCATTATGAAGTCTTTCACAAACAATGAAAGCAAATACAAGGATGTGTTTGCTATCATTGATGAAAGATGGACTTGCTATCATGGTCCATTGCATGCAGTTGACCACTTTTTAAACCCAGAGTTTTTCTATGACAACCCTCAAGTGGAGTTTGATTTGGAGGTTACAAATGGGTTATATGATTGCATCAAAACGTTGGTGCCAAGTAGAGATGTGCAACAAAAGATACTACTAGAGCTGCCAATTTATAAGGCTGTTGGTGGTATGTTTGACAATGACTTTGCAAAATCACAAAGAAAAACTATTGCTCCAAGTCATAAACAATTCAACGTCCAGTTTAAGTTCTCTTAAATTTTAACATTTAAATTTAACATAACATCTAAATATCTTCAATTTTTGTAGCTCAATAGTGGCGAATGTATGGCCATTCGACTCCAAATTTTGAACGACTAGCCATTAAAATTTTGAGTTTGACATGTAGTGCATCTAGATGTGAACACAATTGGAGCGTGTTTGAGCAAGTAATTTTCGTTATCTCATTTTTCTTTCATTTTGATGGCTAAGTTGATTACTTTGTAATAGACATTAGGAAGAAACTAATTAATACTTCCTTAATAATATTAATGTTGCAGATTCATTCAAAGAAGAGAAATAGACTTGAGTATAAAAAATTGCACAACTTGGTTCATGTGAAGTATAACCAATAACT
Source organism: Boesenbergia rotunda (assembly GCA_024364735.1). Classification (NCBI taxonomy): domain Eukaryota; kingdom Viridiplantae; phylum Streptophyta; class Magnoliopsida; order Zingiberales; family Zingiberaceae; genus Boesenbergia; species Boesenbergia rotunda. Next base: position 314,915 of record JAGFNQ010000910.1, read on the forward strand.
CAAACAATGGTATAATCTTAGAGATGTGATTGATCCAATTACACTCAATGATATTGCTGTATGTAATGAATGGTTGGTTGGAGAGATAGACGATGATATTGAAGAAGATGTTGGGGATGAGATAGTGTTTGATGATGATGACACTTTAAATTGAGCCTCTGTTTATGAGGCTTCAAGGGTTAGAGAGCCTAGAATATATACTTGGCGAAAATCTATAACAAGAAAGGATCCCTCAAGTAGTATTACAATTGAAAGAACTTCTAAGAAGGGTTCAAGTGTAAATTCAATTTCAAAAGGATAGGGAAAAATAGTTGTTGTAGATGATGATAATGATGAACCAGAATTTGAAGACGATTTTGAAGAATCGGAAGAAGAATAATTAGAAATTATTTTTGAGGAGTCAGAAGGAGAAGAAGAAGAAGGATATGTTATAGTAATTTCTCTTTTGAAAATATGCAATTGATGGATGTTATGATTATTATCATGCAATTTATTGAAATTAAAGATATTGACATTAATTAACATCCTAGGTTGTATGCTCAAGGTTTAAAATGTCTAGTTAGATATGCATGATTCCTTAGTTTTAAGAAAAACCTATTTTTACATCTCATAAGACTATAAGTTGACTTGTATGTATATCGAGACACATTAGATACAAGTGAGCTATTAAGTAGATGATCAAAAACTCAAAGTATTGATTTAGTGAATCTTATTGAGTTTTAATATCATCTAAACAAGAGATCAAATAAACTCCAATAACTGGGAAAGCTATTGTACAAGTCATGTGCATTCAACCCAAAGAATGTGGTTGAAAATTATTTTCAAAAATCATTTCAAAACCATTTTGGAAAACCTTGATTAAGACTATCTTTTGATAGAATTCATCATTGATAAGTTGGATATAAAACAGAGTGAAACATTAAAGTTTTTCAAAGTTTCTAATTTTGTGTCAATCTTTGAAAATGAGGCGTATTTTCGTAGGAAACTATTTTTCCATGATAGTATATATCATAGATAATGTCTATGTAAATTTTTACGATTTTTAGAATTTTGTAGAATTATTTAGGAGTTTCTAAAATTCGGTCCGAATTAGAAACTCCCAATCGATTAGGTGATCGATTGGGACATACCAGCCAATCGATTGGTGATAGTTTTCTACGAGCACAAAAGCTCGCGTAATCGATTAGGTGATCGATTAAGGAGTAGCTTAATCTATTGAAACCCAGCTTCAATCGATTCAAATAGGCTGTAATCGATTGATAATTGAAACCAATTGATTAGAAACTGTAATTTTGATAAATTTTGATTGATTTTAGTTCATTGAGCCAAGATTAAGTCATTTCACTATTCCTAACCCTATGAAATACTTTTATAAGCATTTATGGGTAATTTTTCAAGATGAAATGAGGAAGGAATGGTTGAAAGAACTAAAATGGGGTAAGGGGAGGTTTGAATTTAAGTTTAAATTTTTAAATTTCATAATTTCGCTTTGAGTTTTCCTAAAGATTTTGGAACTCAAAATCATTATTTGTGCAATGATAGAAGTTAGAGCATAATTTGAAGGGGAGGTCTTCCTTAAAGACATGTTTTATTTTCTCTTAAAGAAATGTAACAATGAAGATTGGAGATGTTCATTGTGACGAGTAGATGCTCTAGGATGAGCATAGGAGACATTGAAAGGTATGGACTTTCATTGGGTACCTTTGAACAAATAGACTCTCAGGGAGGAGAGTTTTTGATGTGTGTCAAAGGGAGAGAAAATATAAGGTTTAAGTTACAAGCCCTTATTGAAGATGAAAAGTTAGGCTAAAAGGTTAGCTTAACTTAAATATATTGTCAAACATTAAAAAGGGAGTGATTGTTAATACAATTGTCCTTGGGTTAAGATCAACCAGTTTAAGTAAGCCCAAGTTGGCTCGAGCTTGAGTTTCGATATTTGACAATGATATTTGAAAAATGTGTGAGACAAGTCGAGTCAAAGTTGACCAGAGACTTGACCAGTGAAGTCCTAGTGGGACTAAGCGGACCTAGTTAGGAACTAGGTGAAGTCCAAGGTGGGTTAGCTGGGAGCTAAACATTTGGCATGAGAGAAGACTTAGTGGGATTGAGCAGACTTAGTTGGGAACTAGGTGAAGTCCAAGGTGAGTTAGCTAGGAGTTAAACATTTGATACGAGAGAAGTCCTAGTGGGATTAGGTAGACCTAATTGGGAACTAAGTGAAGTCCAAGTGGAAGGCAACGAGAAGTCTCAACATGTCTTGGAAGGCTTTGGATTGGGCAAAGTAACCTTAGACTCATGCTAAACAAGTTAGGACTTGGGCAAATTGATGAGGTAATCAATTGTCCAAAAATCCAATCAATCAGGTGATTGATGGGGAGTGCATTCTACTCCAATCGATCGGGTAATCGATTAGGTGATCGATTGGGAGTGTTTTCTCGCAAACATAGAAAGACTCTTGATCTATTGGATAATCGATCAAGGCTACTCTAATCGATCAGGTGATCGATTGGGATGTTCTACTTCTATCGTGAGAACAGAAACTTTCTTAATCGATCAGTCAATTGATTAAGAAACCTTAATTGATTAGGTAATCGATTAAGCTTTGAAAAAGAGTCATTGAACGGTTAGATGTGACGTGGTAATCAATTAAGGGTAAGCTTAATCAATTAAGGGTGTTGGGCAAACCCTAGAAAAGGGTTTTCACGCAGATTCAAAGGTAAAACTCGAATGACAACTTCACGCCAATTCTTGAGAGGTTGGAAGAGAAGTGTTGCTGCACTTTTCAAGCTTCAAGAGGCTAATCTAAACAAGATTAGCTAGAGTTCATTGTTGTAAATCATTTTCGATTTCATTTGTATATTGTCGTGTATTCTTCTTGATATCTTTTATTCGAGTTTGTATGAGGCTTCTCCGTCTCTAGATTATTTCCGAGGAGTGTGTTTATAGTGGAGCTACGTGCACGATGTGAATCCTTGGATTTGTCACCTCAAGGAGGCGGATACCAAGTAAATGATGGTGTTAGCGATTGCTTGAAGTCTTCTGCCGTAACAAATCTTCAATAAGCAAAAACGAGCTATTCCACCCCCCCAAGCTGTCAACATGTCTTAACAAGAAGGTTCGGCTTCGTGGTGTGCACGCGACGAGATTCTCTTTCTGACTGGATCTGAAGAAGGAAACATGGATTAAGAGGGCGACCGGAGGGTTTCCGACGCAGCCACTCCGATACTCAAGTTAGATGTCTAGAAACGAGAGGAATATCAGGAATTGACTAGGTTGTTGCCCTTCTTCTGCAGAAGAGAGCCCCTTTTTATAGGATTTCTAGGAAGGTATCACATAAAGACGTGATTCCGTATTTTCCAGGGTCATTACTCCCAATATGCACAGTTTCTTTTATGACTTGTAAGTGGGGAGTAAAGGACGATGTTATGGGGCCACGTGTTCACGTTCGTTTTTCCCACGTCCTTGATGACCGTAGTCCTTTTTGTGGAGTCGGGAGCCCAACTAGAGAATCAGTCTTCCCGACCCTGGACTCGGGTTAGAGTTCTACTTGTGGGTTTAGTTGGGAATCCAATATGAGTTCCTGAGTCAAGCGGGCCCCCGAGTCGAGAGCCTGATTTGGGGATTCAGGAGGTCCGACTTGGGACTTGGCGTTTGAGTGGTGGCTGATCTACTAATGAGGTATACCCTTTCCTGATTGGACGCCTCTGTTAGTTGTGTCTTACTGATATTGCTATTTGGCTGACTTGTTCTCCTCACAACGTCAATCTACATAATCTTCTCAATTATTTTATTTACAATGTTGTAGTTGACGTTGATGGATTGAGACCCTTTGTCCTTGGTATGGTTGCACAGGTGACCCAATTATAACAAGCACGATAACCGATCCTCACCTTCCTCTCACTTGTTACCAAGAATTTGCATAGGACTCTCAAGTGGCAACAACCAGAATCTCAGGGTTTACTCATACTTAGTTTTGGACGCTAAATGAAGCTTAACGGGAGGGAAAGACAAGTCTACCTACAATAAATCAAACTCTATGTAGATCAGAGTTACCTATGAAAAGAGAAACACTGAAATAAGTATAAATTTTAGGAACCCTAAACTCTGGATGCCGTCAAAATTTGGATAAATCTTGTTTGACATATTACTTGATGAAATCAATTCAACAAGAGGAGTCAAACACTGGGGAACACAGGATTCACTACAAACTCATGAGTCAAGGGCAATACTAGACTAAGAATGCATTGTTTCTCGTCTTCCTCTTTGTCGCCTCCCTTCACACTCCTTGCCAGTTCCTTCTATAGATTCAAGAAGTGATACACTGTTAATTTACAGTTTTGTACTGAGCTTCACGTGACTACCAATTTATCTCGACTTCTCTCAGGGAGATTGCTTTTATTGCAATACTAGGTTTACATTATGCTTTTTTATGTTCATTGATTGCTCCTTTTCCTTTTCACTCTTATATCTTCAATTATATTACTTGCACCAGTTGACATTTTCTTTCTTAAGCAGATGATGAAACAGAGGCATAAAATAGAGAGAGATCTGAGCATCGGTGAGGAAGTAGGGTGGTCAAAGAACGTGCAAGTAGCGAAAACTAATCCACAACTTGCAGCCATTAACAAGAAATTTGGAATGATTCATGGTCTGTCTTCACTTGCCAACATCATGGCATTTGGCAGCCTTGCCATTCACTCCTGGCACTTAGCCGGCAATATTCACTTATGAGAAGCTAGAGAAACATCAGAATCCTTTTTACTGCATTCATATTTTTTCTTGAAGTATATTTTAATTTTTATACATTGAGATAAACATCACACTGGGGCATATAGGAAAAAAAAATGTTCCAATGAATAATAACCTTAAGTAGTTACCTTTAAAATTTTATTGGTTAGCCTTTCTAACAAAGCAATATGCTATTGGTCCCCTATGCATTTAGATCAGATGCTATGATAGGTACATCTTCTGATGGTCTTCTCTCTGCCATTTGTTTCACTTTGTATGCACGCCTTTATTTTCACCCTTATTGGCTTTTTTTTTTAAATTGGTACCAAATAACAAATATTCAGCTTTTCAAATCAGTAATCCTCATGTTAAAATTTTTGAATGATTATATTAATATTGGTCCCTATTGTTTCCTCTCCTGGTGGTGCAGGTGAAGAGGATGAACGTTAAAAACAAAAAACAAAAAAACAAAAAAAAAGAGAAAAAAACAGCCCAGTGCAATAGAAAATTTTTGGCAATAGAATAAGAGCGTATGGAAGAAACTAAAGGAAAAAAGGCAAAGGATGACCTAAGCTATGAGTTATTGTACATATTTGGAAGAATATATATATATATATATATATAGCTAAGATAGTGAAACCAAAAATAAAACTGTTAATCGATTACATTGACTATGTGATATAAAAAAAATAAAAACAATAATAAAATAGTTAAAAGAAGAGAGAGAGAGAAATAAAGGATCTTTCTAAATAAGATAAATTAATACGTAAATAAGATGTATTAATAAGGTAATAATGAAAAATAATAAAATAAAGGAGTGATATATGGAAGGTAGAAAAATATTTTTATCTATTTTTCAAATAATTAAATGACCAACTTAATTTAAAAAATTTAAGTACGTTGGTAGAATATAAAAATTTAAAATTTTTTATGTTGAATTGTAATTTCAAAAATAGAATTCATGTTAAATGATTTTTAAGAAAATACATAAAAGATAGATAAAATTATAGATTTCGTATCAAGTTTGATAGGTATTTAAAAGATAGATAAAATTTAGGAAAAATAATATTAGCATAAGTATATTAAAATAATTAAAGATATTTATGAATATGTGATGAAAATAGTAATTAATTGAAATACTTTCATAATATGAATAGATACTTAGGCAGTTAGTAAATGTGCAATTAAGGCTACGTTTGGTAGGGGGTAATATAATCGGATCTGTAATGTAATCAAGTTTGTAATCTAATGTAATGTAATGTAATCTTGATTACATTGTTATGTTTGGTAATGAGTTGTATGTAATCTTTGATAACCATTACAAGTTGGATTCCTTTGTTTGGTGAGGGGTAATCTATCCTGTAATGTAATCAAGATCGACGACCGACGACTGCCGCCGGCCGGCCGGTGACCATCGACTGGCCGCGACTGCCGCCGGCGGCCGGCGACCGACGGCCGACGGCCGGCGACGGTCGGCGACCGGCGAACCGCCGGCGACCGACGACCGTCGCCGCCCGGCCGACGACTTTACAAACTGTAATGTAATCCAGATTACAGAGGTTTTGTTTTGTAATCCAGATTACAAATAATCAACCTCTTTTGTAATCGAGATTACATTACATTACAATTTTAAAGTTATTCCAACAAAGGAATCCAACTTGTAATGTAATCTCGATTACATTACAGGGTGGATTACATCCTACCAAACGCAGCCTTAGTAATGTGAGATGATGTTAAATACTTAGATTAATTGAGGAAGAGAGAGAAACAAACTTAATTAGTAATAATAAAAGGGCACGTATTTTTTATGTCTCAAATTTAATATTAAATTAACATTTTTGATAATAAATTTTCGAAAAGACTTTTATAATCCCAAAGTTGAGTGTTTATTTTTTTAATCCTAAATTTTAAAAGTAATCATTTTAATATCATGCAATGGGAGACGTCTCAAGTCATTTTTTTTAAAAAAAATTGTGATTGACATTTTTTTCAACTTGAATACTATAATCTGTTGGGGCAATCGACCCTGATATGATCTCGAGGATCATGGGTTTTGATGTGTACGGTCAATATGGTTAAGTTAGGATTTGTTGTTGGACTAATTGTTGAGGCAATCGACCCAAAAATGATCAGGAAGACCATGATTTTGATGTGTGTGCCAATAAGTTTAAGATTAGGGTATTATGTTATATTTGATATGTGTGATTGAGTTTGCAGCACTTGGAGAATCACACGTGGAGAACATATCCGAGGGACGAGAGCTGAGGGAGGAGAGTTCCAAGGGCAAGCCGGGAAGTGGACTTCAAGAGCACACGTGAAGGGTGGCATGGAGGCAAGCCAAGGAAGGCTTGTGTGCGCATCCGAGGGACGATAGCCAGAGGAAGAAGACTTCAAGGGGCGAGCCAAGGGAGCATACCTGAAGGCATACGTGTGTTAGTGATATGAGAGAAGTGTCCTAAGGCAATCGCCTTATGATTGTAATCATTTATTTTAATAAATGAATATTCACTATTTGAGTATACATGTTTGTGTATTTGATTGAGATCTTAAACTCATTTACTGAATGTCCGCAACACAATTCACAGTATGAGAGAATTTGTGATGAATTCACAACTAGTGATTATCTCTACATGTGCAATTGTGAAGTATTGAAATTGTCCCTAGTCGATGAATTGATAAATACGGACACTATCAATTCTGTTGAGACTAGCATGGGTTATTCTCTAATCAGTTGATTCTCACTGGTTGGTGACATTGAGATGTCCGGAGATAAACCTGAATGCTAGTTAAGGGAACTAGTTCATTGGAGTGACTGGCTGTAAAACTTCATATGGTAGTCTACATATAGATATGTCAGTGAAGTTCTTATTGCAGCTTAAGTGCGATGTTCCTTTAACTTGCGGTGTTCAAGTCATCATGGTCATCGAGACTTATACATTGACGTCTTAAGCAAGCATCTCCAAGGAGGTGTGGACCCAGGATGATTGGGTATAAGCCGAAGTGCCCGAAGATGTTTGAACAACCTACAAAGGATTCACCACTCCTTGCGAGGAGATGTATACCCGAAGTCTATCGTCGGATTGTTAATCGAAGCCTCTGGCCAGAGCATGACATGTTCAGAGTATGAATCTTTAAATACAAGAGAGTAATTAGAATCCGTAGGACGAGAAAACGTTACTTGGGCTAGGTGTGACGTAGTCAGCCTAGTGGGGACTGACACACATAGACCATGTCCTGAACCAAGTGGGTATAAGATGGTGAAGGGAATGGGGCACGATTCATTATAGCTGCTGAAGGGTTTCAGAATTGTTTCTGAGGCTAACCGTTGATCTTTCGATTAATTGGGGATCATGATGTACTACTAGGTGCCACTCATGATCGTTCTATAATTGATTAATTATAGACGACCAACATAAATCGAAAGCCTATTTAGTCACACGCACTATGAGTAATCCGAGGATTTAAAACGAGTTGAAAATTGAATTTTCCAATCAAGAGAGATTAAGTTTGGTTGAGCCAAATGATAAGTCGAATCTGAATTTTTCAGAGACGCATCGGAAGCGTAAAATGGCTAAGTCTTTTGAAGACTTAATAGATGAATTAAATAAGTTTAATTCATTGGGGCTGGCTTGGATGGGCCGGCCAAAGAGGGCCTCCATCCTCTTTGCTTGGCCGACCACAACAAAGAGAGAGAACCAAGTTTTTGGTTCAATTTATAAAATAAACCAAGTGTGGTTTGTTTTATAAAATTTTAGATGATATAAATTTTTATATAATAAACCAAGGTTTGGTTTATTTTTCATGGAAATTAAAATGAACCATGGATTGGTTTATTTTATAAAATCAATCATGGATTGATTTACCATGATAAGGAAATTTATTCTCCATAGGAGAGAAGAGACTTGATTGATTTTTTATCATGAATTAAAAAATGATTTTAACCATGATATAAAATCAAACTTGGCATGATGGAATAAGTTATTCCATATTTGAGAGGCTTGATGGTTGAGAGGCCACTATATAAAGGACCCAAGGCAAGGCTTGGGTGATAATCGAAGAGATGAAGGCATAGGCTCTCTCCCTCTCTTTCTCTCCTTCTCTTCTACCCTTCTTGCCGTGCGCCAACCAGCCCCAAGAAGGAGCACCAACCGGCCACCTCTGCCCTTTCCCTGCCGACCACCACCTGCTGCCGGAGAAGGAAGCTCCGACCATCTCTTGGCCGGAAGAAGATGCTGCCGGAATTAGAGTTTGCCGCAAGGATCCTTTTGCCGCAAGCCTCTTCTTTTGCTTCGCCGGAATTTTGATTCCGGTCATCCTTTTGTGGTTAGTCTTTCGACTTCTCTCTTGGTTTTTCTTGTCGCGTTCTCGGAGAATCTAGTAGTTCTCGAGAACACGAAACTCGTGGCTTTGCGAAGTCATCCCGAAGATACTCGGCGTGGACGCGAATAGAGGCGGAGCTTCCAAGGGACGCTTACGGTTGGATCTCGTCCCTTCCTTCGAGTTACGCGAGGTAATACGTAAATTAGTTTATGTTTCTGCAAAATTTTAAATATATGATCATGTCTACACAAGATAAAATTGCATGCTTAGATGTGTAGTTAAATAATTAGAGAAATTATTTATGCTAAACCTTCCGCTGCACGTAATTAATTTTAAAATTACGAACCCGCATCCATGCCAACATGCACCCGGTCCCAACAGTGGTTTCAGAGCCGAGGTTTGTGTTCGACATAATCATATAATTGTTTTGCGGAAAGCTTTATCATGATCTCAATTTTGAAAAATTTTCAATTATGGAAACATTCCAATTATGGTAAATTTTCGATTTAGGAATTTCAAAGTTTAGAAATCCTCATGAAATTTAGCAAACTTTTGAAATATCTCTGTTTCTGAAATTTTATAATAATTGTGAAAACTTTTCATTTTTGGAAACTTTCCAATTTTAGAAATTTCCTATTTTGGAAATTTTCTAATTTAGGAAAAACATAAGTTTTCTTTGTACCAGAAACTTACAATTATTCTGAAAACGTTTTATTTTTGGAAACTTTCCATTTATGGAAAGCTCGCAATTTTGGGCACTTTCTTTCAAGAAAGTCTAGACAAATTATGGGAATATTAATTGGCATTTAAATTTATAATTGGAGATTAAATTATTTACAAAATTCTTTATTTTGGATTGAGCCTCGGGGAGCCGTCCAATTTAAAGTTAGTTGTTATAATTAAATTTCCTAAATTGAATTTAAGCTGTCAAATGTTTAATTTGGATTGAGCCTCGGGGAGCCGTCCAAATTAAGTTATTGATATTAATTTTCCATAAATAAAATATGTGATCAAATCTTGGAAATTTTTGAGGTGTTTCTCAAACGATAATTTCCTTATTTGATTTATGAGGTGATGCTTTTACATATTATTGTCTCCAAAATTAATTAGGAAAATTGTTCCTATAGAGTATATTTCCTTAAATAAGATTTTCATGAAAATAATATGTCGTTAAATTAAGAGAATCTGTCTCTTAATTTGATAAGATTTGATTTAGAGAAATCAAAGTCTTAAACATATTATTTCTGAAATTGATTATGATAATTCAGGAAATTGTTTCCCAAAACAATTCCTTGAATAAAGTATGAAGTTAGAATTAGGAAATCCGGTTCCTAATTCAATTAATGAGACTTAATAAATTAAGTCACATACATACTTTATTAAGGAAATCGTTAGAACATGACATAATTATATGTCATGAATGTGCATAAAAGAAAAGGATGAGACCCAAAACCCCTTACAAAATATTAAGGCCAACACCTTCCATTAATATGGTTAGAATCGGAGTTTTGTTTCTCGTTTGGGTTGATGGATACATCCATGCCCGGCTTGAACCTCAACATGTTCAAACCATGGAATTAGTTTATGATTAATATAGTTGGAGTTAGAGGACAATCCTTAGTTTTGGTTGTTGGACACATCCAAGCCTGACTAAACGGTTGAATGAGCTCTAACCATATTAAAACTATTTCTTGATTAATGGGTCAGCCTTAACCTTGGAGCATTGATTTGTTGTGCCACAGCCAAGGTCGATGTAAAGAGAGGTGCAGTTGGGTGCTATGTATATTGTTGCATACTTGTTAATGAGTTAACAACCCAATGATTTATGCAAACATTCAATCATTTGATAGCATAATGTGATAGTTACATATATATAATATGTAATCGGTATAATTACCTACCTTCATAGCTAAGAATAACTTGATGGACTCTAGCCATGGTTGTTCTTATCTATGGTTGGATATCAACCTATTTGGAGATGTTCCTACAATCTCCCGAATTGATAAAAAGGGTTATTCAATTCGAAAAATAAATAGGATTTAATTAATGTATATTGATACATTCTTTATCATTCTCATCACATAACCTCAATTTGTATTTGTAGGATAATCACCTGATCATGTCTTCTCTGAATTTGCGTTCCATTTTGGACATCAATAAACTGACTGGGCCAAACTTCATGGACTGGCTTCGAAACCTGAGGATAGTCCTCAAGGCAGAAAAGCTTGCTTATGTCCTTGAACAACAACTTCCCAACCATCCTCCTGAAGATGCAACTCCAGACCAGTTAGTGGCCTATCAGAAACATGTGTCCGATTCTGAACTTGCGATTTGCATCATGCTGGCCGCTATGGTACCTGAGCTACAAAAGCAGCATGAGCATATGGATGCTCATACCATTGTCTTCCATCTTCATGAGCTGTTTGACGAGCAGGCGAGATCCGAAAGGTTTGAGGTCTCCAGACTCCTCTTCACCTCTAAGATGCAGGAAGATACTTCTGTTTCACAGTTTGTGTTGAAGATGTTGGGGGTACATTGAGCGACTAGGCACACTCGGATTTGCAATGGATCACGAACTAAGTATTGACTTAATTCTGCATTGTTTGCCCAAGAGTTACTCACAGTTTGTGATGAACTATCGGATGAACAAACTGGAGACTACCATTCCTTAGTTGCTTAACCTGCTGAAGACTGTAGAGCCTTTTGTAAAGCAGGATCAGAAGACGGTACTGTTAGTTGGTTCCTCAAAGAAAGGCTCTAAGTGGAAGCCCAAAGAACAAAATAGGGAAGGAAGAAAAAGGCCAAAAAGATTGAAAAGACACTAAAAGACACTTGCCATCACCGCGGCAAGGTGGGCCACTAGCGAAGAAACTGCAAGGTTTATCTTGAGTCCCTGAAGAAGAAAGCATCCGACGCCCCATCCTCTTCAGGTATCTTCGTTATTGAATGTCACTCTATTTCCTCGGACACCTGGGTACTTGATACTGGGTGTAGCTCACATATATGTAATGACATACAGGGGCTAAGGAATAGATGAAGACTCGTCAAGGGAGAAGCGAATTTGCGAGTTGGAAATGGAGCAAAGATTACTGCTGTTGCCATCGGAACATATTTGCTAAAGCTCCCTACTGGACTTGTCTTAGAATTGGATAATTGTTATTTTGTTCCTTCGTTAATAAAGAACATTGTATCTATTTCATGCTTGAATGAAAAGGGTTATCATTTAACTTTTAGTAACAATTGCTGTTACATAACTTTAAATGGTGTTCTTTATGGGACCAGAACTTTATGCAATGGTATCTACACGTTAGATTTATCCGGTGACGTTTTCAATATCGAAGTTAGCAATAAACGTGCTCGAATAGATAATCAAATAGACTCCTATATGTGGCATTGTCATCTTGGCCATGTAAGTAAGAAATGCATCGGAAGCGTAAAATGGCTAAGTCTTTTGAAGACTTAATAGATGAATTAAATAAGTTTAATTCATTGGGGCTTGGCTTGGATGGGCCGGCCAAAGAGGGCCTCCATCCTCTTTGCTTGGCCGGCCACAACAAAGGGAGAGAACCAAGTTTTTGGTTCAATTTATAAAATAAACCAAGTGTGATTTGTTTTATAAAATTATGGATGATATAAATTTTTATATAATAAACCAAGGTTTGGTTTATTTTTCATGGAAATTAAAATGAACCATGGATTGATTTATTTTATAAAATCAATCATGGATTGATTTACCATGATAAGGAAATTTATTCTCCATAGGAGAGAAGAGACTTGATTGATTTTTTATCATGAATTAAAATATGATTTTAACCATGATATAAAATCAAACTTGGCATGATGGAATAAGTTATTCCATATTTGAGAGGCTTGATAGTTGAGAGGCCACTATATAAAGGACCCAAGGCAAGGCTTGGTGATAATCGAAGAGATGAAGGCATAGACTCTCTCTCTCTCTTTCTCTCATTCTCTTCTCCCCTTCTTGCCTTGCGCCAACCAGCCCCAAGAAGGAGCACCAGCTGGCTGCCCCTGCCATTTCCCTGCCGACCACCACCTGCTGCCGGAGAAGGAAGCTCCGGCCATCTCTTGGCTGGAAGAAGATGCTGTCGGAATTAGAGTTTGCCGCAAGGATCCTTTTGCCGCAAGCCTCTTCTTTTGCTTCGCCGAAATTTTGATTCCGGCCATCCTTTTGTGGTTAGTCTTTCGACTTCTCTCTTGGTCTTTCTTGTCGCGTTCTCGGAGAATCTAGTAGTTCTCGAGAACACGAAACTCGTGGCTTTGCGAAGTCATCCCGAAGATACTCGGCATGGTCGCGAATAGAGGCGGAGCTTCCAAGGGACGCTTACGGTTGGATCTCGTCCCTTCCTTCGAGTTATGCGAGGTAATACGTAAATTAGTTTATGTTTCTGCAAAATTTTAAATATATGATCATGTCTACACAAGATAAAATTGCATGCTTAGATGTGTGGTTAAATAATTAAAGAAATTATTTATGCTAAACCTTCCGCTGCACGTAATTAATTTTAAAATTACGAACCCACATCCATGTCAACATGCACCCGGTCCCAACAACGTGAAGGAGAGTGTTTTGAGTGATTGTAATTGAGTATAGAGGCTGGGCAGTCGACTGGCTCGAGGGCAATCGACTGCCAAAACTCACAGAGAGTTTTCAGCCTCGGACCAGTTGATTGACCCAGGGGCAGTCGACTGGTAACCCCCTAAAAACTAGCCATTGGTTAGCCGTTGGCTAGCAATTAATGCTAGGCTAGTCGACTGCCCCAGGGGCAGTCGACTTGTGCGGGGCTGGACAGCTTACGAAGTTGTCCTGTTCTCTTATAAAAAGAGGACTTTTTCGCACGTGAATGGTACGGTTTTTTACTGTAAGAAGTGTTGTTCGTGCGACTAGTCTTCGGATCTTCCTCATGTTCTTCATCGCAACTTGTAAAGAGGAAGAAGACATTCTTTGTAAAGGTTTCTCCACCGTTGAAGGAGGGTTTCATAGTGGAGAGTGTGCAACCGCGTGATCCTTGGATTAGTCACCCGTTCGGGTGGATACTAAGTAAAAACACTCTGAGTTAGCATTGTTCGTTTGTTTTCATATATTTTGTTTGTATTGCGCTAACATCTTTGTAGAGAAAACGACAAAAAGTGTTATTCACCCCCCTCTAGCAACGCCTTCGATCGTACACTAATATGTGTACATGAGTGTGCAGGTGTATAGGTACACATAGACTTGGTTGATGTCTTCAGGTGAAGGATGACATGGAGGCAAGCTAGAGGCTTGCGTGCGCATCCAAGGGACCGTGGATAGCAGGGACAATGAACCGAGGGACGCGGACTTCGAGGCGTACGTGAAGGGTGGCATGGAGGCAAGCTGGAGGCTTGCGTGCGTAACCGAGGGACGAGGGCCGAAGATGAAGAGGGCGTGAAGGCAACAGTCGAGGCTGCTAGTGAGGAGTCTACCGGGTTGTGAGGGCCCGAGTATGAGTATGAGTGCTTGTACTCAGGGGCTAAGCCGGGAGGGTTCGAGTGCGAAGTGACATGTACTCGGGGAGTGAAACCCTAGGCTTAGGTTCGGACCAGTCGACTGGCCCGGGGGCAGTGGACTGGTGTTGGCTGGAACAGGCTGGCAGATTCGAACGTTGTACTGTAACGGTCGAATCTGAGTGGGACCAGTCGACTGGTAGCGGTTGTTTCAGATTCGAGCCTTATTTAAAGGGGCTCGTTTCATGCTATTATTCTTGATGAATCTTGTCTTGGTTAAATGCAAGATAGTAGTCTTTGTACTCAGAGGTTTGGTTGGGATTGTGGCGAGGTTTCTCCACCCACAAGGAGCGACGAGGGCTAGCCAGAGGTTATCCGGGGAGTGATCCACCGACGGATTCTTGGATTAGTCACCCTTCCGGGGTGGATACCAAGTCAATCTGGTTTGTTAGCGTTCTTTATTGTTGTTAGTTTTTATTTTGTTTGTATTTCCACTGCGCAACTAACAACGTAGGTAAAAAGAATCGAAGAAACGCTATTCACACCCCCTAGCGTACGGAATCGATCCTACATATTCCAGTTCGGAAGGTGAACCCAAGGGATATTTATTTATTTATTTTATTTTTAGCTTGAATATTATAATCCAATTGGAAAGATAAATACTAGACTAAAATAAAAATCTAAATCGACAATTAATTTAATATTGAATTTGTTGGAAAATTTGTTGACCACTTGTATCTCCTCGGTATTTGACTTAGTCGATTTATGACCGTCGGATCTTTCGGGAGGTTGCTATCTCCTCGGTATTTGACTTAGTCGATTTACGACCGTCGGATCTTCCGGGAGGTTGCTATCTCCTCGGTATTTGACTTAGTCGATTAACGACCGTCGGATCTTCCGGGAGGTTGCTATCTCCTCGGTATTTGACTTAGTCGATTTACGACCGTCAGATCTTCTGGGAGGTTGCTCGGAGGAAGTAAACTGATTGGTTTACGTCGAGGCTAGTGTTCGACACTATCTCCGTAAAACGATATTGCTCCGCTACTGGTGCTCACGGATAGCAGCAATTCGTTTCCAAGATACAACGACGTCGTCTCGGAATAGTAACACTTCAAATTTCGAGACCGGCGAACCTTTTCGCAGACTTTTTGGACTCTCGATGCAGAAGATGGACGAGTGCAAATGCTTTAGATTGCAATGCTTGAATGAATGAAATGATTTAGTAAGGGATCTATTTATATTGAGTGAAGAGGTAAGTACCCTTTGGTTCGGACAGATCTGGACCGTTCATAACGAAAGGGTATAACCCTTTAAAGGTCATTTAATCTCGTCCCTTGATCTGAAGAGTTATAACTCTTCAGATCCATCTTGATCTCGGCCGTCAGATTAGAACATTTAATCCGACGCCTCAGATCCATTCTCCATCTTCACATTCAGATCTTTGATTCGACACTCCAGATCGCACCTTCTTGCGATCTGTTCAGATCTTTGATCCGACGGCCACCATTGAGCGTATCTTGAACAATTAATTTATCATTCACCCTTAATCGATTTTGAGCAAATAAATAGTCCAGATTTATCTACGCGAAACGTAGATTTCGATTTTGAAATCAAACTTGACTTTCAACGATCGATGGCATCAAAATCGTATCCAACAATCCCCACATGAATGGAAATTAATGCATGTATTGCATGTATGCATGCTGACACTTTACAAGAGTCCAATCGATAAGTCAATGCATCGGGAAAGGTAGCTTGTGGCTTTGAACCTTCCGTAGTGGAATGTTATCAAGCATACTAGGCTGCGCAGTGAACATGATGTCTTGAACTGCTCAGCTGTTGGTGTATACTAAAACAATAACACCCACACAGAGACTTATCTCACCCACTTTTGGTTCTCATGGTTAGTTCCGTTTCGACCATGGACACCATCTTGGATTCATGAGTGTTGGAAACCGGATGGCTAGAGAGGGGGGGGGTGAATATAGCCAATCTCTTTTACCTTTAAACACTTATGAAGTTTCTGCACTTAACTTATCAGTAGCACAGCGGAAGAAGCAAAGGAAAACGAACCAGTGCAGTAAACTAAAAACAGAAATAAAAGCAAACAACGACAGCTACCAAGATCGCTAACAAGAGGGTTTACAAGGTTCAGGGATAACTTGCCCCTACTCCTTGGCGTGCCCTTAAGGTGGGCGATCCCTTGATCGTCAGCAGATCAAGCCCCGGTATTCACCGGATATAACACAACCTCTTCTCGGTGGAGAAACCTCTCCACAGCGTTTCAAACAAGAATATAGATTTAAGCTTAATGAAACACAGAGAATACTCTTACTCAGCACCTAGCAAGGACAAGAGCACAGCGAGCTTATCCCGAGCTCCACCCAGCGACGATCTCACGCAAGGACTCCCTCCTTCGTGTCTTCTCACTGTTGGACTCCAAGCTCCTTGTTCTTTCCTCCCAGCACTTACGTAAGAGTTGGTTGCTTCTCGATTGCAGTTGCTTGCTCAAAGTGATGAAGACTTCAGAAATGCAGCAAGCAAGTTGTGGAGAAACACAAAGCGCAGCAACAACGTCAGCAAGCTCAACACAGAAAACTGTCGAACACTTCTCTGCTTCAGCCGAAGTCTTCTTCTCCTTTTTGTTTCTCCACCAAGCATCAGATGACACCATCCTTGCAGCTCCCAGCTGCTCATCTGCCAACGCTAGCTACCACTGAGCTATCCCTGGACTCCATGAGCTTCCCTCAGCCAAGCTCCAGTCTCAACTCCAGTCTGCAGCACGGCCGTTGCAACCTGAGATGGAAAAACGGACAAACCTGCTCCAAGGAAAGCCTCCATTGACTTCTCCTTGAGTGTTTGAATCTTCCCCTGTCACTTGCAGCTTAATCAGACTATTAGAGCAGTATATCACACAGTAAATCAAGATTCAGAAGTGAAGCGCAAAGAATCGGATACGATCAAACGCTCTGATCACGTCTGACAATGTAATTTGAATTAAAGTAATCGGTCACCGGACCGATCCACTGCTTCGCTGGGATTCCCAGCTCTCGCGGCTATACACGCCTGATCGGTCACCCGACCGATCAGAGTGAAGCCTGATCGGTCACCATACCGATCAGAGTGAAGCTTGATCGGTCACTCAGACCGATCAGGACAGATGAATAGTGATTTTTTAATCAGATCCTAAGTCCCTGATCGGTCACTGGACCGATCCAGGGTCTAATCCGGAGGAGAACTCACTTACTGTCCGCTCCCTGATCGGTCACCAGACCGATCAGGAGCAAGGCAATGAGGAAGCTGCCTGCTCCCTGATCGGTCACCAGACCGATCAGGAGCCACATAGTAGGTTCCCAACCTCACTGTGCGCCCCCTGATCGGTCACCAGACCGATCAGTCCTCGCTGGATCGGTCACCAGACCGATCCACGAAGAAGCAACGTGCCAATATCCCTGATCGGTCACCAGACCGATCCAGAGACTCAAACCTAGCCCTCCAAGCTAGGGATTCATCCACCTTAGCCCTCCAAGCTAAGGATTTTTCCATCTAACTCTCCAAGTTGGGAATTTGCACCTAACCCTCCAAGGTAGGACTTTTCACCTAGCCCTCCAAGCTAGGACATTTCACCTAGCCCTCCAAGCTAGGACTTTTCACCCAACCTTTCTGAGTTAGAACATCATCCAACCTAGCCCTCCAAGCTAGGCACCTGACCCTCCAAGCCAGGACTTTTTCACCTAATCCTCCAAGATGGGAATTTGCACCTAACCCTCCAAGATAGGACTTTTCACCTAGCCCTCCAAGCTAGGATTTTTCACCGACCTCTTCCGAATTAGGACTTTTCATACACCTAGCCCTCTAAGCTAGGATTTTCAACACCTAACCCTCCAGATTAGGATTTTCCAACACCTAGCCCTCCAGATTAGGATTTTCCATACCATGTCTGATCCCCGATCAGGACTTAATCATAATCAAACATCATCCATCTAAACTAAAATCGGTGTCAACACCAAAACAACAATCAGGGCCAGACTGCATCAACAATGAGTGTTTCATTGAAGCGGTCTGTCTTCACACTCACATAGGTGACACTTCTATCAAGAGTATCCTACCATACTCCACCTTAAAGGTATAGAAGTCATTAAAAGCATAAGCTTATTCTCACTATATGTGGTAGGACAGCACCAAATCATCCTAGGATTGGGATAGTAGAGATAATTATTTCTCTTGTGCTGTTACACAACTTCTGTAATCTCGTTGTCCCATTGAACCAAGATCTTGGGATCTCCAGTCAACAAGTTGGGTTACCGCTATAGTCATTTTTAGTTGTAGATTTTCAATCTCATTCCTCTTGATGAGCAGTATACTTGATCTCGATTTAGTCCCTTCGTTAGGGGATCTGCCAAATTATCCTTAGATTTGACATAATCGATTGCAATCACTCCGTTCGAGATCAACTGCCTAATGGTATTATGTCGACGACGTATATGTTGTGACTTACCATTATACATACTACTCTGGTCCTTCCAATTGCCGATTGACTATCACAGTGGATAAGTACGTCGGACACAGGTTTTGTCCAGCTCGAAATATCTTCCAAGAAATTCCGCAGTCATTCAGCTTCTTCAGCTGCTTTATCAAGTGCTATAAACTCGGATTCCATTGTTGACCGAGCTATGCATGTTTGCTTAGTGGATTTCCAAGATACTGCTCCGCCACCGATCGTGAATATTTGGAGTCTTTTGTATCGGAGATCCAATTAGCATCACAATATCCCTCCAAGATTGCGGGATACTTTCCATAATGTAATCCGTAGTTCATAGTATATTTTAAATATCTAAGAACTCGCATCAGTGCTTTCCAATGGGTGCCGTTTGGATTGCTCGTAAAACGACTCAGTTTGTTGACCACACAGGTAATATCCGGATGAGTACTGTTTGTGAGATACATCAAACTGCCAATCATCCGGGAATATTCCAATTGCGATATGGGTTCACCATGGTTTTTCGCTAAGTGTTGACTTAGATCCATAGGTGTTTTTACAGTAGAGAGATCGTATGCATTGAATCTTTTCAATACTGACTCTACATAATGGGATTGTGTTAAAACTATCCCATCAGACGTCCTGAGAATTTTAATTCCCAATATGACATCTGCTAGATCCATATCTTTCATGTCGAAACTATCGATCAACATTTTCTTACTCATGATGATATCATGATTACTTCCCATTATGAGCATGTCGTCTACGTATAGACAGACGATTACATAACTCTCAGGTGTGCTTTTGACATAAATGCATTTTGTTTGATCAAGAGAACCGATAGAGGGGGGGTGAATATCGGAAAGCGTTCGGATTTTAGGATTAGAGAAATTACGCAGCTGAATAAAACAATCAAACGCAAACACAGGTAGTTTTACTTGGTTCGGAGCCTAGGTCGACTCCTACTCCAAGGCCCACGGTCGTTGACCGTTTTCTGCGGGCAATTCTATAGGTTCGCAAATCAGTTTACAGTACTGAATTACAAATATAGCAAAGTAAACTTTTAAAACGAAAACTCTTCTTTTACCGACGTCCGATTTAGGTTGTCTTTTTCGGAGCAGCGGGACGTCGTCGGCGCTTGAGTCTCGAGTCGGGAGGTTTCCGGAGCAGAGCGCGAGAGCAGAAGAGCGTAGAAGCGTTGAATGAATTGTTGTTCTGAAGCCTTGGTTCGAGGGTCCTTTTATAGCACCTAGGGGTGCCCGGAACGTCGAGGGCGCCCCCCCCCCCCCCCCCCCCACGTGTCAGTCGATCCACTTCCTTCTCGGTCAGCTCTGATCCCTTAAAACTCAAGATCAAGCTTTGACTGGGGCGCCCGAAACGCTGGGGGCGCCCGGATTGACCGGGTCAGAATCTTATCCTCTTGGCTTCGCTGGAGCTGCTTCGACTACTTGACCTAGGGGGCGCCCGGAAGCACGGGGGCGCCCCGAACATGAACTGTCGAAGCCTTCTTTTGCATTATGTGTTTTGTGTTCACCTTGGGGGCGCCCGGGACACTCCGGGCGCCCTGGTCAGCTGTTGCCTCACTCCTTTGAGGCTCTCTGAGCTGCAGACACTCGTTCCTTCGGTCCTGCATCCAGGGTTAGTCCAAAACACCATAGAGAAATAAGATATTAGTTTATACAGCCTTAGCTGTCTTGGTTCTGACTTTGGGCCTCCAAAATGGAACCCTAGGTCGAACCGACGCTTACTGTTCCCTCGACGGGGAACGCGTCCTCACCTACTCCTCTCGGGAGAATGTACTTGATGCCAACCGGCTCCTCCGATTGGACTTTTGCCTAGCGGTCCTTCGCCAGGTCTTGGATACCAAGCTGTCCTTCGCCCGGTGCCTACCAGTCCTTCGCTAGGGCTTTGTATCCTGGCATTCCTTCACCAGGTGCTTAGCAGCCCTTCGCTAGGACTTTGTTTCCTGGCCGCCCTTCGCCAGGTGCCTAGCAGCCCTTCGCCAGGTGCCTAGCAGCCCTTCGCTAGGACTTTGTTTTCTGGCAGCCCTTCGCCAGGTGCCTAGCAGCCCTTCACTAGGACTTTTCCTGCACACTTGAGTAACATTATTAGATCACAAATAACACTTAACTTTGAACCCTTTGCCAATATCAAAACAAGGTTCGACATGGTGCTTCCTGCACCAACACATTTGTCACATTCATTTATTCTGAATTCGTTTGACAGCATTATTTTGTCACATTTTTCGTGCCATTGCTTTGGTGCTTGTTTAAGTCCGTACAACGACTTAACAAGTCTACACACCTTTACCTCAGTTCCAAGAGCTATGAATCCCTCGGGTTGCTCTATGTAGTTTTCTTATTCCAACTCACCATTTAAGAGCGCAGTCTTAACATCCATTTGGTGTATTTCAAGGTCATACAATGCTGCAATGGATATCAGCACTCATATGGACGTAATCCTTGTCACCGGTGAGTAGGTATCGAATTAATCAAGGTCTTCCTGTTGCTTGTACCCTTTAGCTACAAGTCTGGCCTTATACTTGTCAATCGATCCATTAACTTTATACTTGCGTTTTAGTATCCACTTACAACCTAATGGTTTAGTACCAGAAGGAAGGTCTACTAATTCCCAAGTATGGTTATTCATGATAGACTCGATTTCACTATTGACAGCTTCTTTCCAAAATGGGTCGTCGGGACCAGAGAGAGCTTCGCTTAGTGTTCTTGGGTCCATTTCTGATATGAATGTCATGAAATCCGGCCCGAACTATTTCTCAACTCTAGCCCGTTTGCTCCGACGTGGCTCTTCGCTTTGATTGTCAATAACCCTTTTATGACAACTAAGTTCTGGAACATTATCTTTGTTAGAACTTCCGTTGTCATTATTTTGAACGTTTTCCTTCTTATTTGGAAACACGTCTTCAAAAAAAATATTGTATTCTTAGATTCAATGGCAGCACCCACATGAATATCAGAAATGTCTGACTATGAAGCGATATGCACTACTGTTTTGGGCATATCCGATAAATATTGCATCGAACGTTTTAGGTCCGATCTTAACTTTCTTTGGCTTAGGTGCTTCGACCTTTGCTAAGCACCCCCACACTTTCAAGTATTTGTACGATGGCTCGCAGCCTTTGAGAATGTGGTTTGCTGATAATATGGCTTCCCCCACAAATTTTAAGGTAAACAGTAATAGCTGCTCAGTTAGTTAAAGTGTGTGGCTATTAACCACAAGGTCGAAGGTTCAAGCCCTCCTTCTGCTTGTATTTTTTAGGTAATTTTTAGAAATCCTTCCATGAAGCAGGGAGTTTCTCGATTACCGTAGCAACTTTAAATGACTCATTCAGCGGCATTCTTTCGGTGTCCAGATCATGCATTATCAGTTGCATGTCTTGGGCCTAAGACGTGACGCTCTTGGAATTCACAATTTTGAAATCCTAAAACCGACCGACGATGAATTTCTTCAGTCCGGCGTTTTTCGGTTTTGTATTTCTTCTTCTGTGATTCCCACATTGACTTGGTCGTCTCCATTATGCAATATACGTTATATAGCGCATTGTCCAGCGCATTAAGAAAGTAATTATGACACATGAAGTCTCCGTGTGACCACGCATCGCGAGCAGCTTGGCTCCCGGAATTATTTTCCGTAGCGGCTGGGGGTCTTTACGCAGGAACCATACAAGGTTCAGCGTGGTTAGGTAGAACAGCATCTTCTGCTG
This sequence comes from Boesenbergia rotunda, assembly GCA_024364735.1. Taxonomy (NCBI): domain Eukaryota; kingdom Viridiplantae; phylum Streptophyta; class Magnoliopsida; order Zingiberales; family Zingiberaceae; genus Boesenbergia; species Boesenbergia rotunda. Next base: position 337,651 of record JAGFNQ010000910.1, read on the forward strand.
CTATCTTTTGAAGTCGGCTCCGTTGAATTTCTCCGGCTTCTTGGCGTGAGGACGGCGGTTGGTATATCGTTGATTTTAAAGTCGGCTCCGTTCGACTTCTCGGCGTGAGGGACGACGGCGGTTGGTACATCGTTGACTCCGGCCATATTAGTTTGCCGATTATCGTTTTACGATTGTTGGAAAATTTGTTGACCACTTGTATCTCCTCGGTATTTGACTTAGTCGATTTACGACCGTCGGATCTTCCGGGAGGTTGCTATCTCCTCGGTATTTGACTTAGTCGATTTACGACCGTCGGATCTTCGGGAGGTTGCTATCTCCTCGGTATTTGACTTAGTCGATTAACGACCGTCGATCTTCCGGGAGGTTGCTATCTCCTCGGTATTGGCCTTAGTCGATTTACGACCGTCGGATCTTCCGGGAGGTTGCTCGGAGGAAGCAAACTGATTGGTTTACGTCGAGGCTAGTGTTCGACACTATCTCCGTAAAATGATATTGCTCCGCTACTGGTGCTCACGGATAGCAGCAATTTGTTTCCAAGATACAACGACGTCGTCTCGGAATAGTAGCATTTCAAATTTCGAGACCGGCGAACTTTTTCGCAGGCTTTTTGGACTCTCGATACAGAAGATGGATGAGTGCAAATGCTTTAGATTGCAATGCTTGAATGAATGAAATGATCTAGTGGAGGGATCTATTTATATTGAGTGAAGAGGTAAGTACCCTTTGGTTCGGACAGATCTGGACCGTTCATAACGAAAGGGTATAACCCTTTAAAAGTTATTTAATCTCGTTCCTTGATCTGAAGAGTTATAACTCTTTAGATCCATCTTGATCTCGGCCGTCAGATTAGAACATTTAATCCGACGCCTCAGATCCATTCTCCCTCTTCACATTCAGATCTTTGATCCGACGCTCCAGATCGTACCTTCTTGCGATCTGTTCAGATCTTTGATCCGACGGCCACCATTAAGCGTATCTTGAACACTTAATTTCTCATTCACCCTTAATCGATTTTGGGCAAATAAATAGTCTAGATTTATCTACGCGAAACGTAGATTTCGATTTTGAAGTCAAACTTGACTTTCAACGATCGATAGCATCAAAATCGTATCCAACAAAATTTTATATCTAAAATGTATTTTCTTCAATAATAAAATAAAATAAAAATTATTTATATATACACGAGAATTTAATAAGATATCAGTCTAATAATAGTGGTAAGTTCCATCCTATTCTCGAGGGCACTGTCTTAATTCTATTTTCATTGGTTATTATGTGTGTATTAATCAGTAATTTAAAAAAAAAAATCGCATGCACATATGACGATCCTGGATTAGGACAGTGCTCGCAAGGGTATGATCGGACTTACCAATAGCAGCGAATAGATTATCACTGTAGCTGTTGTGGTAGTTTTTCTTCTCCACACGTTCTCTTTTCACCACTGACGAACTCCTACGGCTTGATCTGCCTACATGCACCACACATCAACATTCAACTTGGTAAAAGAAACTCATCAAGCTAGCGATAAACATTCTACTTGGTAAAAGAGGCTCACATCAATTGGCAATATTATTATTATTATTATTATATACTCAATTTTCAAATTAATTAATTTTAAAAATAATCAATTCGATTTCATATGAATTTTTCAACGGAAAATCAAATAAATTGAAAAAGTATATCTGGAGATTCATTTTAACAATAAACATTTTCGGGTTAATTATCTATTAACGAGAAAAATCCAAGGATGATAATTTTCTCCATGAAAATCAATTTTCCACATGGGTTCGGGACCCATAGGAAAAACTCAAAATGAAGAGGGATTCGGGGAGCATTTTCAGATATGAGTTCGGATTCAGAAATGTTTTAAATCTCCGTATTTGAACGGGATTGGCTATGGGGATGTCATTTCCATCTCAATCTCCAAATCCGTCTATCTACAACATGATATAGGATGGGGTTAGGGATGGAAATAGAGATTCCCAGATTAGTTTATAAATATTAGATAAGAAATGAGAATGATTATCATTTCGGATTTATTTTCGGAGATAGAAAACGTAGATGAGGATTTTTAATTACACATAATCAAAATAGAGATTCTCAATTAATCAGCGATAGAAACGAAAATAAAAAACGGAAATATAATTATGGGACAGGGATGCGTCATTGTCATCTTTAAAAAAATCTCTAATAATGTACCGTAGCAACCTTGAATTTCAAGTCTCACATAAAAATTATTATGTCTACGTTTAATGGATTAATTAATTTCTAAACATTCTCTGACGCATATCGTCTCACCTGAGTATATATTAAGTTTTGACTTGTTTATTTAAATTTATAGTGTTGTTTATTTATTTATTTTTTAAACCTCCATGTTGATATTGTTTATGATGAAAAATCCGATGAATCAAACAATATTAAATACAAAAAATAGCTTTTTTGCACTGTTATCAATTACTTATAACTTTAAAAAAAAAGTCTACGTATTTTGAAAATATTAATATTAAATGCTCAATAGCATGGACAAGTAGCAACCGTGAAACGACAAGTATGGACGTGAAATCGTGCCTTTCCTTACAAGCCAATATCTCTTTTCACAGTCTACACTCTCAAGTAAACCCCTTTCACCCAAGTAAACCCTTTTTCAGCCCTCACGGACTGGCTCGATTGGTAAGACGTCTGACGACTTGTTCCAGAAATCTCAGGTTCGAGAGTCGCCAGTCGCACATAAGATAAAAAAACCTAATCTACTAGCTTAAATTCTCTCAACCCCAGGCGTCTTATCCGACCAGTAAACTGTAATTTGTCTTCTTCTGAACATCCGTGGAATAGGGACCAAGGGACCGCTAAGGTAGCGTTCCACCTTTTTGTTCGTTTCACCCCTTTTCACCGTCTAAACCAAGTAGAACAATTAGAATTAGAGCAACCTGCAGCTAACAAACGATCCCAAGAACATTTATAGTCTCCAAGAAATTTGCACTAATGACTCGAAGAAATCAATTAAACATGCCAATCAATTAGCATTGAGGCATTCTAAACATGTTCATCAAACCAACCAAGAAAGGTGCTCAACGTCGACCAAATTGATTCCAGAAGAAAATAATCTTGTAAAAGCAATTAACTTTCAGACACAATTGCACAGAAGAAAATCAACTGAAGAAAGTAGCAAAAGTTTACCAGTACAATCTTTCTTGACACCTATAACTCTACTGGAGAAGGCCACAAAACATGAGCTGCCGTCAATGACAGGACGACTCTTAACCAGTAACAAATTCAACTCAGACCTTGGAAATGCTCATACTCTTGAGGCAAAAACATGGCATCCAGGCCCTAAACTAATTCATCACAATAACTCCTTTCCATTGTGTTGCATTAAGCCATGCGATCATTTGAATGTGCAACAACAAAGTGTCATCTTTCCTTAATGGCCTTACCCTATTGGTCCCACTTTGACAGAATGGACTGGACTCGACTGACCCAACCTCAACCTCAAATTTTGACCCCTGACGCAACTTGCCCGATGAGGACGCTGAACAGCAACCATCTCCAGCTACTGAGACATGATCCCTGCACCTCCATAGAATACCACCTGCAATGTAGAAATTCTTATTTGCAAATTTAAATTATAGAGCTGTTTCAGATAGTTGGAACTAGTGGGTTATTGTAACAATTATAATTCACGTAATTTGAAAACATTTGGAATCAACTTCCTACCATTATTTAACTGAAGTTGAACCCTCCATTAGGAACTCCATTTTGGTCGCCGTTCCCGAAATGGAATCCAGTTTGAGCAGCATCAGCGGTAGGCATTGCTGCTTCTTCCTCCTCCAACCAGTAAGTTTCAAGAATATTCACAGCTTTCTCGTAAATTTCAGTATTATCATGGCTCTGAAGATTCTCAATCTTCTCCAAGCCCTCCGCTTCGTCAATCATCTGTGCATAAAAATTCACATCACCGCTAGCACCCGAGTTCTTCTCCACTTCGCCAACCTTCAAGATATTTTCAAGCCCTTCCAGGCAAACAGTGACGATTCTTGCGTCTGGGCACACAAGTAGGTCGCATAAGGGCCGGATACAGCCCTGACTAACCAAGTACCTGCTCAAACGAACAAATTTCAGTTGACCAAGGTAAATTGAACAGTTCGATAAAAAAAATAGCAATTACATACTTTATCTGCTCTTGTGTACCACCCGAAGTGGCATTAGAGATGGCCCATGCTGCCTCTTTCTTGATATCAAACTCGGCAGTTTGCATTATATTCACAAGGGGACCAATAATACCAGCAGCTATGACAACCTGCAGCATTTCATAAATGTTTGTATTACTATAAAAATAAAGAGGAAGAAATATCTAAATAGTTAGCAAATTACACCAACAAATGATAACTTCTAGGGTTAAAGTCAACAATAAGAGGGGGAAAAAAAGATGCCATGAATAGTAGAAATTAGTCTCTCAAGCCAACTAGTGGAATGCACCAACACTATCTTAGCTCCCCTATTGAATAAGGATAAGGTAAAAAAACAATTACAACAGGAAAAAAAAAAGACTTCTAATTACAAGCAAAGAAACACTGGAGAATCTTTGCTTGCAAAATTGATGAATTCACATGAATTATAAGCACAGAGATAAATTTCATAGTGGACATTGTTATCCTTGAAACGCAAGGATGAAAGCAGGTGCATCATTGTTTTCAAACAGTCGGCAAATACTTATAAACATGCATTAGATGATTTGCCATTTTTAATGATCATAAAATTCACCTGTATTTGTTCCTTGTTTCCAGCTGTGATGTTTGATATGGTCCAACAAGCTTCCTTTTTAATGCTCTTTTTGTGATTGTGAGTCAAGAGATTGAGGAGGCAGGGAAGAGCATTATGATTAATCACATACTGAAAACAAAAACCAAAACAAAGGAAATTACAATTAAAACCAAGATGACATAGCAAAAAATCAAAGATGCATTTTATGGCATAGGTAGGAAAAACATAGTCAAATAGCAAACAATATACATGAACTGAATTACAAATACTGCTATTTATATTTGTAGCAGTTAAATATTATGCAAATATTGTACAAATTCTGTCATACTCCTTGAAGAAAGAATTTAAATATTTAAGTTATTGGTGCACTTGTGATGAACACGTGATGGAAGAACCCACGTATTTTGATGCATACCTTTTGGATGTTATATTTTTATATGAACTAGCTTATGAGACATGAACGTAAGCATATAAATTTATCAACAAGTTCAAGTATTTGCATATATAATCAGATATCTAGTATGAGGCAGAAAACAACATAACAAATTTATTATTGATTCCATTTTAAAAAATTGCAGTCTTGGGGAAGCCACCAGGTTCATTATGAAGAAAATGATATATTTCAATTAAATAAATCAATAACTCTGACTAACCACAACATACAAAAAAAGAGAGTTAAATCTAACAGCTCTATTCATGCTGTACACATAACATATCAGAGTATAAAATAAAGTCACCTAGGCACTGAAAAATAATTTAAAAATAAAGACAAAAGGGAAAACTGGATAATGGATATCAAAGTAAAAGAATAATGAATCATGGTTATAAAATGTCAGATATGCCCCATAAATAAGGACGGTTCTTTTGCATCCTAGCTCACTAGTACGGATAACTCACATCAGTAACAAGAGCAGAAGATGAAGCCCACAAAGAAACAAATAGAGTAGAAAAACTTCATAAAACCCAACAATTGTACTTTAACATACCTGTGTCTGCAGATCATCTCCTGTCACAATGTTACCCACAGTGCGAAGGGCTGGAATAATCACAGAAGGTGATGGATGGCTGCCATAAACTTAAATGAATTAATCATTTAGAGAAACAAAAAAAGCGATGCAAATGAACAAGGTCAATGCTTCCATACAGAAGTAATTCTACAAGACGAGGACAGACACCAGCATCAAGTACAGCTTGTATTTTCTCATTGCTGCCATCAGACAAATAAGACAACGCCCAGCATGCATCTGTGAGGACTTCCTCATCATCGGAATGAATTAATCGCTTGAGGACCGGAAGAGCAGACTTAACCTGATCAAAATGCATGGAAGAAATTAATATAAACACCAAATGTATACGAGAATATAATCAAAAGACTACAGAGATTTTTTTTTAAAAAAATACCATTTCAAAATCTGGCTGTGGCTTCCCTCTGCAGAAATTAGAAAGAGTCCATGTGGCATTCCTTAACATGGATAGTTTTGCACGCTCGTTCAGCTGTTGCAGGAGAGGAAATAGCGCTCCATTGGCGAGGACAAAATCTCTGTACTTTGGAGAATCACCGGCTACATTCCCCAAGGCCCATACCGCCTAGTAAGATACAACACATTAGCTAAACTATTCATAACAAAAGCACACAAGCCTATCAATGAAACACCAATCTGCAAAAGTACACACCTGCTCACGGACATCTTCATTCAAGGAACTGAGAAGTTTAACGAATATCTGGACTGCTCCACTATCTATTACAACCCTAGTGTTATCGGAAGTTCCAGAGGCAATATTGGTGAGAGCCCAAGCAGCTTCAAACTACAGCGTGCAAACAAAAACTGTCATATAAGCTTGAGTTAACAAAGCAAAAGAAAACAGTAATTTAATATGACAGGGAAACCCACTGACCTGAAGTTGAGGATGATCTTCCCTCGTGAGGAATTCAACAAATCGAGGAACTACCCCAGATTGTATCACCTCCTCGATTGGAGGGCTTCTTTCTGACGAGATAAATACCAGGTAAAAACAAAATTAATGATTCAGAATGGTCAACTTATCGAACTAAAGATGAAAGCGATACATCACAGCAAAATGAATGATCACAAATACCTATTGATAGTAATTTACGAAAGTTCGTAACTGCTTCCAATTGCATAAAAGTGTCATCAGAATGAGCGCCTGCGACCAACGCCGGAAGATTTTCTAACTGCAAATCATCAAATCAAACAAATTAATAAATTACCAGTTCCATATCCAATACCTAACCCTATCACCGTCGATCCAACTGATCCGGATTAAGACGCGACAGACATCAATGGGGGTTCACATCGATCTAAGAATCCAAATGGAACTTTTAAAAAATAAAATAAAATAAAATAATCAAAGGAAGAAAGATCACCTTCTTGTCCACCGGAGAGGTGTAGACCGCCTGAGGAAACGGCTGGCCCATCATCCCCTCCCGTCGCTTCTTCATTAGGCTTTCCTCACGACGATTCTTTCGTATTTCAACCATGTTGTCCTCCCTGCGGCGCCGCCCCTCCTCGGCGTCCACAGCGACCTTATACTTATTCCGGCGTGCCTCCGCCCTCTCGCTCGGCCTCAGCGACATCTTGCTCTGCTGCTACTCCGCTCGCCAACAAGAAGCAAGAGTCGAGCGAGAATGGCGATCCCAAAGATCTCACGAAACTTAAGAGAGAAAATATGGTCAAGAAAGGGGATTCTTTTATAGAGTGGAAATGGAAGCGCAGAGGAAATGTGGGCACGCCGAACGGGCACAACGAAACCCTAGATTACAGAAAATAAATTGAAAACAAATCTACTCCCAAAAATAGAACCCACAATTGTCCCTGCAAGAATTATCCGGGCCCCGTTCAGTCTAAGGGAGGTAAAAAATTTGACTCCTTCCAACGAGTCCGTGCAGGAAACGAGTTATGGCGACTCGAGTGGCTAGTCACGAAATGCGATGTAATTAAAAGCTATCCGTACCACGTGGCGACCTGTGATTCGGTGAATTTGTAATTTTGAGTTTGCCACGTGTTATTCAGTCGCTGGTATATAGAATCTCTAGGAGCAGAGGAACGTTGTGATGACGTGGTCGGATCTGATACGGTACGTTAACCGCGGTGCAAGTTTAAATTTCGATTTAATCAGAAGGCCGCTATAATGAACAAAACTACGAGACTGCCACTCCTTTAACAAATTCCGGGTGCATTTCCACCGTCGGATTAAAATGGTTCCCCAATATTTGAGTTCCACGTCGAAGGTCATCGAACCGTCAGTTCAAAGTTCAAGGGTAAAATAGTATGACAATCTTTATATTCATATTAAATGGGCCATTAAAGACTACTGATAATAGATGTAAAGAATAATTTCTATAAATACAGCATATATTCAAAACAAAAATTAAAAAAAATAGAATCAATATAAATTCGGTTCAAAAGTTAAGTATCACAACTTTTCTAAAATACAAACAATTTAAAAGTCTAATATTTTATGATTATATATTTTCGTTGAAAAAAAATACTTATAAAATATATTTTAATTGAGGATTAAATTACTATGGTGTGTTTGGTTCAAGTTATCATATATAACCTCGGTTATGTCATTACCAAGTAATCACATAACCAAGGTTATGGGGAATGAAACATAACCTGAAGTTGTTTGGTTCAATTTAGGTAATCAAATAAACTCTTGTTTATTTGGAGGTAATAGTCTATAACTTAATATAATATTTTACCATATTACCCTTTAGAATTTGTTTAGATAATTTTATTAGTTTAGACTTAAGGGCGTTGACGTCGATCGTCGATGTCCAAGTAGGTAGTCGGTGTCCACGTAGGCAGTCGGTGTCCAACACTGGTAGCCAACTGTCGGTGTCGACCACCGACGACCGGCGACGCCGTCGGCGATCGACGCAGATCGGACGGCGACCGGCGACTCCGCCGGCGATCGACGACGCCATCGGCGATCGACGATGGTCGCCGACCGGCAGTTGGCGATCGGCGGTGGTCGCCGGTCGGCAGCCGACGATTGTCGTCGGCGATCGGCGGTGGTCGTCGGTCGCCAGCGATCGGCGGTGGTCGCCGGCGGTGGTCGCCGGCAATGGTCGCCGGTGGACGCCGGCGGGGGTCATTGGCGATCGTCGGCGGCGGTCATTGGCGATCGTCGGCGGCGGTCATTGGCGATCGTCGACGGCGGTAGTCGGCGGCGATCGTTGCCGGCGATCAGCGGTGGTCGCCGGTCGGCAGGCGGCGATCGGCGGTGGTCGCCGGCAACCAGGGATCATCGCCGGTGGTGGTCGCCGGCCACCAGGGATCATCGCGGCGGTGGTCGCCGGCCACCAGCGATCGGCGGTCGTCGCCGGCCACCAGCGATCATCGCCGGCGGTGGTCGTCGGCGATCGTCGCCGGCGGTCGTCGCCGACGGTGGTCGCCGGCGGTGGTTGCCGACGGTGGTCGCCGGCGGTGGTCTCCGCGATCGTCGCCAGCGGTGGTCGCCGACAATCGTCGCCGACGGTGGTCGCCGGCGGTGGTCGCCGGCGATCGTCGCCGACGGTGGTCGCCGGCGGTGGTCGTCGGCTATCGTCGCCGGCGGTGGTCGGCGACGGTGGTCGCCGGCGGTGGTCACCGGCGATCGTCGCCGGCGGTGGTCGCCGGCGATCGTCGCCGGAGGTGGTCGCCGGCGATCGTCGCCGGCGGTGGTCGCCGGCGATCGTCGCCGGCGATGGTCGCCGGCGGTGGTCGCCGGTGATCGTCGCCGACGATCGTCGCCGGTGATCGTCGCCGACGATCGTCGCCGGCGATCATCGCCGCGATCGTCGTCGGCGGTGGTCGCTGGCCGCCATTGTCGGTCGTCGATTGCGAATAATGCTTTCGGAAGTTGATAAATTGTAATGGTTATTTTCGTCTTAAATGTAAATATTGGAGGATAATTTTGGAAAGATAAGTTCCATAACATGGGAATCAAGAAAAACCTTACTTCCCTAAGGTTTTTCGATTCCTGGTTGTATGCCCCTTTTGCTTCCCTAAGATAATTTTGGAGGATCATTACTTGAGAATCGCTGATTACCTAAACCAAACAAGATTTTTGTTGATAACCTTGGATAGATAACCAAGATTATCAAGGATATCCCTCAACCAAACGCACTCTCAAGGTAAAGAATCTCCCTAATAGCTCTAGGAAAAGGGTGCTAATTTGTGTTATGTATATTAATTAATTGAAAATTACTCTATTAGAAGGGGATATAAATAATAAAAAAAATAAAAATATATTTAAAAATTTTAAAAATAAATTCTTAATACTAGCATCACGGATGCACGTTGCGTGTGTGATATAATATATAAATGTATATAAATTTTATTTAATCTAATATGAGAATTTATTTAGTTAAAATTTAAAATTTTAATTTTAAATGTTTTAAAAATAATTTTAAAATAAATTTGAAATTATCTCTTTTTTTAATTTGATAAATTATTTTCTAAAATTTTAATTTTGGATTAAAGTTTGAATTTTTTTCTTTTTAAGATTTATAATGTAGATTTATCTTTTGAATTCTTGTTTTTAAGATTTGTAATTTCATTTTTTAAATTTTTAAAATTTAAATGATAAGAAGTTAAAATTATTAATAAACTTTGAAATTTTTTTTGGGGTGAAAAGAAAAAAAACATTAACATAATTTAATTTTAAATTTTACAAAATTAGTAGAAAGTTAGTTTGTAAAGGTATAGGTTCTTAATTAAATAGTAAAATTATATTTTAAAAAAATATTTTATCCTTTTTAAAATAGTGAACTTTATTCCTAAAATACTTTTATAATTAAACAAATATAAAAACTTTTAAAAATATTTTGAGAAATTTTCAAGACCCATTTTATTGGAAGCATTGGAGGTATATATATATAACGATTTTTTACCAAAGGGGGTATCCAATAATTATTATTTATCAAAAGGCGTACCATGGTTTCATTATTACCAAAGGGCGCACCTATTTTAGTGAACTTCCTCTTATACCCCTCCAGCCAAATACTGCATGCATTTTTCTTTTTCTTTCTTTCTCTTTCTCAGTAATAAATTCCGAGACAATTGAACATAGGTTTTGAGATTTTTCATTTTAAAATAATATATTATGAAATCGGTTAAAAGAGTAAGGTAAAGAAATAAAAAATATTTCAGTTAAAAAAATATCTTTTCCAACGTGATTGCAAAAATATAAACAGATGATTTTTTATATTTGATTAATATAAATTAATATATTAAATAATATTTAATAAATATATTATTATATTAAAAACCTATCAAAATACGTAATTTCATATTCAAACACAGGGTCTAAAATCGTGCAAGGAGGGCCTGAATATAGATGTATTCAGGCCCAAGGAGTTGATTTTATCAACTTGATTTTACCTCGAACGATCGGTCCGACCCATAAAAATCATGTGTTATGATAGGTTTTTTTATGTAAATTTGAAACGTAAAGAAATATCTATTTATATTTCTGAAATCACAATTAAAATCGCTGAGAAAGAAATAAAAATGACACTGTTTCAAAGTAAAACATGACGTTTTAAATTAATAGAAGTATAAGATTGACATTTATTTTTAAAATGTAAAGAAACAAATTTTAAGGCGACGCTGTAAAGAAACAGAATGAAATCTATCATTCAATCGCTGAGAAATCTATCATTAAAACTTTGAAACAACGTCATTTTTATGCTTTTCTCAGCGATTTTTATTGTGATTTCAGAAATATAAAGAGATGTTTCTTTACGTTTCAGACTTACGTAAAAAAATCTATCATAACACATGATTTTTATGGGTCGGACCGATCGTTCGAGGTAGAATCAAGTTGATAAAAATCAACATGATAAAATCAACTCCTAGGACCTGAACACATCTGTGTTTAGGCCCTAGGAGGGCCTGAATACATTTGTATTCAGGCCCAAGGTGAGCCTGAACACAGATGTGTTCAGGCCCTAGGAGTTGATTTTATCATGTTGATTTTTACCAATTTGATTCTACCTCGAACGATCGGTCCGACCCATAAAAATCATGTGTTATGATAGATTTTTTTACGTAAGTCTGAAACGTAAAGAAGTATCTCTTTATATTTCTGAAATCAAAATAAAAATCGCTAAGAAAGACATAAAAATGATGTTGTTTCAAAGTAAAATATAAAAATGATGTTTTAAATTAATAGAAGTATAAGATTGACATTTATTTTTAAAATGTAAAGAAACAAATTTTAAACCGACGCTGTAAAGAAATAGATTGAAATCTATCATTCAATCGCTGAGAAATCTATCATTAAAACTTTGAAATAGCTTCATTTTTATGTCTTTCTCAGCGATTTTTATTGTGATTTCAGAAATATAAAGAAATATTTCTTTACGTTTCAGACTTACGTAAAAAAACATATCATAACACATGATTTTTATGGGTCGGACCGATCATTCGAGATAAAATCAAGTTGATAAAAATCAACATGATAAAATTAACGCCTAGGGGTGTTCAGGCCTGAACACATCTGTGTTCAGGCCCTAGGAGGGCCTGAATACAAATGTATTCAGGCCCTCCTTGTGCCTGAATACAAATGTATTCAGGGCCTGAATACATTTGTATTCAGGCTCTCCTTGGGCCTGAATACATCTATATTCATGCCCTCCTTGTACGATTTTAGACCCTGTGTTTGAATATGAAATTACGTGTTTTGATAGGTTTTTTAATATAATAATATATTTATTAAATATTATTTAATATATTAATTTATATTAAACAAATATAAAAAATCATCTCTTTATATTTTTGCAATCACGTTGGAAGTGATTTTTTTTTAACTGAAATATTTTTTATTTCTTTACCTTACTTTTTTAGCCGATTTCATAATATATTATTTTAAAATGAAAAGTTTGAAAATCCATGTTCAATTGTCTCGGAATTTGTTACTTAGAAAGAGAAAGAGAAAGAGAAAGACATGCAGTATTTGACAGGAGAGGTATAAGAGTAAGTTCACTAAAATATGTGGGCCTTTGGTAACAATGAAATCATGCTACGTCTTTTGATAAATATCAATTCTTAGGTGCGCCCTTTGATAAAAAGCCGTATATATAATGAAAAAAACATCCCACCCGATCAGATCCTTATATAATTAATTCATGCCATGTACATTAAATCATGAATTGATCGGACATATTAACTATTATAAATATTAAGGTAGCTATGATCTACAATTTCATATATGTTATAATATGAATATTAGATGAATATCTATATTGTACTAGTTATAATTTCATAATTATTATAGTATAGTTGCTATAATGTAAATATGTTTGTGAACAAGGTCGAATCAATATTGTGGCAATTACGAAATATTACCAGATGAATTTTTTATTATGATAGGTATATATTGTAATAATTATGAAATTATAACTAATATACAACTTGAATGTTGCTGAATGGATCAAATCCCGATATTGTATTTAATAATTATTGTATAAATATTGAAGGCAACTCTATTATTTATAGAAGTGCTAGTGGGATGTGGTGTCTTTTGATTTAAAAAAAAAAAAAGAACGCGCCCTTTGATCATCAAAAAAATCATAGGCACTATCGTAATTTTTGCCCAACTTTCAATGGTCAAAATAAATAGTAAAAGACTAGCCGGATGAATTCAAGATTTAGAAATAAAGGGATTTGAATTTAATGTAATAAATTTTGTACCCAAATTTTCTAACGTATAATGTTTGGGATAACTTTTGCTTCTTGTAAAGTGATTCTTGTAGAGATTATCTTGAAGTCAATGAGAAGCTAAAGCATAGAGTGTTTGGAAATAGAAGCTAAAAGCTGATACAAGGTAAAGTTTGAGTGTTTGGTGAATAATTGCTTCCAAGTTTAATTTTTAGTTAAATGATAACAATATCCTTAAACTATATAAATTATTATTTTTAATTATTTAAATATAATTTTGATACACCATCAATAATGTTTTATATATTTATTATTATATTTTGAATATTATATCAAAATTAATTTTTTAAATAATATATATGTTTAAAAAATATATAATTAATAAAAATATAAATATAAAAAAATGACAAATTTATATAAATTTATAAAAAAATTATGAATATATAAATTATATGAAAAAATAAAATTTTATTTAAAACTATGGTGGCAATTATGTAAAATGATAAATTATTAAGGGTATAAATGTCTACTTTTAATTCTAGACCATAAGTAAAAAACAGAAGCAGAAAAAAGCTTCAAATTCTTGCTTCCAGCTTTTGGCTAAAAGTTATAGAAGTTAAAACAGAATCTGATATTCACAAACATTCAAAAGTGCTTCTATGTAGCTAGAATCTAAAAAGCAACTAGCAGAAGCTCTCCCAAACACTCCCTTAATCGATAAAGTTTCATCTTTAGATGTGAATTTTTTATCTCATCTCGTATATTACTATTATATTCATATATTTATTTTTCTTTTTCAAAATATTTTTACTAATTTTTTGGATCTCTCTTTTAATAAAAGAAATATCAGTGTCTCTCTCTTTTTGCAATGAATTGATATTCTATTTTTAAATATTTCAAGTTATATCTCTAAATAAGTAAAAAAACATTAATTAAAAATAAATAAATAAGTGATAGTAAATCAATTTGACTCAATTATAAGTATGAAAAAAAAGAAAAACAGAAGTTTTGTATCTTTTTTTTACGGTCTCAATTATCTCGTATGACAAAAAGAAAGGCAACACAAGGATTGATCTTACCGGAGAAGATGAAAGATTAGGGTTATTGGTTGACTAGAAAATAACAAAAGGAAGAAAAGAAAAAGACCGCTCTTGAGAAGAGGAAGAAGAAAAATAAAAGTTATTGGAGAAGAAGGGGAAAAAAACAACTAAACTATGATTGAAAGAAAAAAAAAGAAAAGAGGAGAGGACAAGAGGTGTTGCACATAAGGCATGATAGGTGTAAACATGTCTGGAAGAGAATAAAAAATAAACACGAGAGAATAATTTTTTTGAAAACAAATCCAAATCAATTGAACCGATTTAATCAATTTAAAAATTCAAATTAACTTCTGTTTGGATCAACAGTTTCTTTATCTCTGTGCCTATTTGATTAATTTTATTCGATCTAATCTAATTTTGATTGTCTTCGCTTCATATCTAATTCGTTTATTTATTATTAAAAAATTTAATACTTAACTAAATTTATATAATTTAATTAAAATGAAGGGCTGAGCTACAGGTCTCTATTGTTCAATGTACATCCGTCTCTTAGACAAAAGGCGAAATCGCTCGTCCCCAACGCCTTCGCCGTATCCGTTCCAAGACCATCACGAAGGAGATAAATTACAATCCCCGGAGTAATTAGTGCACAGTTGGATCGATAATTGATATACAAAACATTCAAAGTTTTAATTCAGTGCGCATCGTGCGATTCGAATCCAGCACTTTTAGGCAACACCGCTATGTACTAACCACTCCGGATCCCCACGGGGACACATCCATCTCCTAATAACGAGAGAGAGAGAATCTAATGGACGTCCACCTTTCGTGTCAGGCGACTAAAATCGTCAACTCCCAAGAAACATGGCAAGAAGGTGTCGACAACTAAAAGGTCAACTCTCCTCTTCTTCCTCCAAGACAATAGGAGAAACAAACAAGGACCTTCTAATTTGAGCTGTGGCTCTCCAACTTCTGCTCGCCCATTCATCATCTCCTTTAAATCCACCTCTCTCGGTTCCTCCCTTCAATCTCATCTCATTCCTTTCAGATCTCTCCGGCAGCCGCAAAGATGGCTGAGCAAGGGAATAACAAGAAGATGTTTGTAGTCGCAGGCTCCTCCATCGTCCTCATCGCCTGCGTGTTCGCCGTCACGGTCGGCGTCTCGCGGCATGGCGCGGACAGTTCCGCCGGCACCCTACAGACGACCTCGAAGTCGATCCAGTCGATCTGCCAACCGACCGACTACAAGGAGGAGTGCGAAAGCTCGCTCGTCTCCAGCGGCGCCGGCAACGAGACGGACCCCAAGAAGCTCGTCCAGCTGATCTTCGACGCGACGATCGATCGGGTCCGCGAGGGCATGAACCACTCCGCCCTCCTCCAGAAGGCGGCGGAGGACCCGCGGACGAAAAAGGCGCTCGAAGCCTGCAACGAGCTGCTCGACTACGCCGTCGACGACCTTCGGAACTCCGTCGAGAAGTTCGCCAGCATGGAGATGAGCAGGGTCGGCGAGGTCGCGGACGACCTCAGGGTCTGGCTCAGCGCCGCCATCACTTACCAACAGACGTGCCTCGACGGGTTTCAGAACACGACGGGGGACACGGCGGAGTCGATGGCCAAAGCCCTCAACAGCTCGGCCGCACTCACCAGCAACACGCTTGCCATCGTCGACGAGATCTCCTCCGTGCTCAGCTCCTTCCAAATCACCCCGGTCAATCGACGACTGCTCTCGTCGGAGGACGAGGAGTTCCCCGAGTGGGTCCAAGGCTCGAAGCGCAGACTGCTCGAGCTCTCGCCGGAGCAGATACAGCCGAACGTGACGGTGGCAAAGGACGGCAGCGGCCAGTTCAAGACTATCGCGGAAGCAGTCGACGCAGCGCCTGATAATTCCGACCAACAATTCGTGATCTACGTCAAAGAAGGCGTGTACGAGGAATACGTAACGGTAGACCGGAAGAAGACAAACTTGGTGATGATCGGCGACGGCGCCACCAAGACAAAGATCACCGGAAACTTGAACTTCATCGACGGCACGCCGACCTTCAAAACCGCCACGCTCGGTAACAATCTCAATCGATAACAGCTATAGCAAACATGAATTCGAAGTGGTTAGCATCCAACTTCCCTTTGATTCGGACGCAGGGGTGGTCGGAGACGGGTTCATCATGAGGGATTTCGGGGTGGAGAACTCGGCGGGGGCGGAGAAGCACCAGGCGGTGGCGCTGCGGGTGCAGTCGGACAAATCGGTGTTCTACCGCTGCCAAATGGACGGCTACCAGGACACGCTCTACGCCCACACCAAGCGGCAGTTCTACCGCGAATGCACCATCTCCGGCACCATCGACTTCCTCTTCGGCGACTCCCCGAACATCTTCCAGAACTGTCTCCTCCTCGTCCGCCGTCCCCTCGACAACCAGCAGTGCATTGTCACGGCTCAGGGGCGGAAGGACCGCCGCGAGGCCACCGCCATCGTGCTCCACAACTGCACCATCAGCGCCGACGAGTCGCTGAAGCCGGAGCAGGGGAAGTTCCTGGTCTACCTGGGGCGGCCGTGGAAGGAATACTCGCGCACGCTCTTCGTGCAGTCGCAGATCGACGACGTCATCGACCCCGCCGGGTGGATGCCGTGGCTCGGCGATTTCGGCCTGAACACCTGCTTCTACGCCGAGATCGATAACCGCGGCGCCGGCAGCGACACCGCCAAGAGGGCGACCTGGAGGGGCATCAAGAAGGTAGAGCTCGGCCACGCAGAAATGTTCACGGTGAACCGATTCATCCAGGGCGGCACCTGGCTGCCGGCCACTGGCGTTCCTTTCACGCCGGGATTGCTGTAGGATCGATCGGTTACTGCACGCATAATAAACAATTTTGGCATACACAACGATGAAGATCGACCTCGAAATGCAACTTTTGTTTGTATTTATATTTATTTATTTATTTATTTTTGATTTTATCATTATCTGAACTTGTAATCTCACAGGTTTAGAGTAGAGGTGAGCCTCTGTAAACTGAAATCGCTACGTTGAAATGAAAAACTACAAAATATCATTTAATTAGTTTTTGTATGTTTGATTAGAATAAATATAGAGAGCGCTCAGCACACTTATGGTGATTACGGATGT
The DNA here is from genome assembly GCA_024364735.1 of Boesenbergia rotunda. Taxonomy (NCBI): domain Eukaryota; kingdom Viridiplantae; phylum Streptophyta; class Magnoliopsida; order Zingiberales; family Zingiberaceae; genus Boesenbergia; species Boesenbergia rotunda. Next base: position 355,243 of record JAGFNQ010000910.1, read on the forward strand.
CTCTCACCGTCAATTTTCAGATTATAAGATTATAGGAAAACAGATAAATATAAACTTATAACTAATTATAAATTGATTAGAGACTGAAAGTGGCTATTGAGTCATCAGCTGTGTATTCATTTTTGAATTAAGATGCAGCACTAGGGTGATTAATCGTTATCTTAGATATTTATGATTTAATTTTCAGCTATAACATATTTGTAGGAATTTTTTTTTTCTAAATAGAGCGCGAATCCTGAGACACTGGGCTTCTACACCGCCCACCACGAGCGCTTCCTGATTTAGCCTGGTGGCCGGTGAAAATTTTCCGTGGGATCGGGCCGGTTGTCCGAGGTTGAAAAAATCTCGTTAATCATTTTTTTACCTCCGGAGCTATGGTACAGTGGTAGGGCGACTAGTCGCTATCTCAGACATCCGAAAATACCCCTCATTTTTTTTTCTTTGTGCTCGTCGCGTGCCATCTAAAGTAGAGGAAATTGAATCCTCGTGAACCATCCCCAACTAGACCCGACCACGGGCCGGGTCCAGCCCGGACCCGGCCCGGAACCGGCCCGGGTCAACGGGCCGGTTGGCCCGTTGACCCGGTTCGCCGGGCCGAATCGGAACCGGCCCGGCAAGATGCCGGGCCGGTTCCGGTTCCGGGCGCCAGAACCCGTGAACCGGCGGTTAACCGCCGGTTCCAACGGCACTGAACCGGCGGTTTAACCGCCGATTCAGTGCCGTTTGAGTTTTTTTTTGTTTTTTTTTGGACGGATGAGATCATTTGACCGTTTTTTGATCAATGGCTAGGATTTAGTGACCGTTATGATCCGAACTCTATAAATAGGGAGCTCATTTCATCATTTTCACTCACAAAACTTCTCTTCTCTCAATCTCTCATTCTCAACTCTCTAACTCTCAACTTCTCTTCACGTTCTTCATCGACGTCGACGATAATGGAAGGAGGTCACGGAGGCGGACGCGGAGCTTCATCATCTCGATCTCGGAGGGGAAAAGAAATTGCATACGAGGATCCCAACCTTCAAATTCAATCCACCGATGATGAGACCGAGGCTCAGCCCCAACGCCCTTCGATCCCCGAAACGCAAGGAAGTACCGATGCGATTACTTCTAAGGTTCGGGATAATGCTCCTTTAAAATCGTCTATTTTTACTAAACATTTTGAGAAAGTCATACTTCCGTCGGGAGAAATGCGTGCAAAATGCAAGCATTGTAATGCTTCCTACAAATTCCAAGCCGGCGGCGGCTATGGGTCGTTGAAATGACATGTAGAAACGAAGCACCCGACGGAATATGGGCTTGACCGATCTCAAACACAATTATCTAGATTTTCTAGCGGTAGTAGTACTGATTCTGGTTTATTTTTATATTCAGATAATAAATTAAGAGAATCATTAGCTAAATTTGTTTCCGTAGAACATCTTTCTTTTAGTTTTGGATCTAAATGCACATTTGAAGATTTTTGTAAAGAATCTCTTAATCCTGCTGCTAAACGTGTACCTAGGACTACACTAACACGTACAATTAAAAGATTAGTAAAACAAGGAAAAAAGAATTTAATAGAAGAATTTAGTAAATTAAATAATAAAGTTTCTTTATGTTCCGATATTTGGAGTGATCATTGGCAAACTCATTCTTATATGGGTATAACATGCCATTGGATTGATAACTCTTGGATCCTTCAAAAAAGATTATTAGCTTATAGAGTTTTTGATGAATCACACACTGCTCATAACATTGCACAATTATTACACATAGTTTTAGAAGAATATGGATTGACTCATCGAATTTTTTCAATATCATTAGACAATGCTAGTTCTAATACCGCTTCAATAGATGAATTAAAATTTATTTGTCAACCTGTCATTGGTGGTTTATTTTTTCATATTCGTTGTGTATGTCATATTTTAAATTTATGTGTTCAAGATGGATTAAAACTTTTACAAAATTATATTCAACCAATTAGAACCGCAATTTCATACTTATGGTCCCATCCATCTATGATGAAACAATGGGGTAGATTTTGTAAAGCTAATGGAATGCGACCAAAAAAATTTCCACGTGATGTTCCAACACGTTGGAATTCAACATATCAATTATTACAAGATTCTTTTCAATATAAAGATTTATTATGTTAATTTTTTGCACAAAATAGTAATACTAATATATATTTATTTTCACAACAATGGAATATTTGTAGTAGTATTTGTGAAATTTTAAAAGTTTTTAACGATGCAACTGAACAACTTTCAGGTGTTTATTATCCTACTGCTCATTTAATTTTAGTAAATTTTTATAGTATAGTATTAATATTAAATGAACATGTAAATGATGAAGCTTTAACTTTATGTATAATAGCTATGAAAACTAAATGGGAAAAATATTTTTATTTAATTCCTGAAATTTATTTAATTGCATTTGCTTTAGATCCTAGATTTAAATTAGAAGTTTTACAAGAAATGCTAACTTTATATTATGACGCATTAATTCCTATTAAGGATTCTTCCTCTCCGGATCCAGCTAATATTGTATATAATATTAGAAATTATTTATATGATCTTTACAATCAATATTATGTTAAATATGGAACACAAACTAATATTTCTGAAACACAACAACCTACTACTACTAATATAAAACTTACAAAAGCCCAACTTTTATTAAAAGAACGGACGAAACGTCCACGAGGATCCTCAAGTTCCACACAGGAACTTGAGAATTATTTTACGACTTCTTTTGATTTTAATGAAGCAGATAGCGAAGACTTCGACATCTTGAAGTGGTGGTCACAGAAGGCTCAAAGTTTTCCCGTTCTCTCCGTGATTGCAAAAGAAATTCTAGCTTCTCCAGTGTCGACTGTTGCTGTGGAGCAGACGTTCAGTGCCGGCGGCAACATATTAGATGAACGACGATCAACTATGTCTCCCGACTCATTGGAAGCTCAAGCATTACTTGATGATTAGACCAAAGCCGAGAAGCGAATCCAAGGAATGCAACTTTCAGAAGACGAAGTCGAAGAATTTGATACCGAAGGAACAAATACAACGGGAACGGGAGGAAATGCAAGTGAGTGAGAAAGGGTAAAAATATAAAAATGTAAAAGGGTAAAAATGTAAAAGAACTACGTGGGCTTTGATTCCCCTATACCCTAAGGGGATACGTAGGCAACTTATATAAGTGCAAGCCCTTTTTTAATAAAATTTATTTTTTTTAATTTAATTTTTAATTTTTAATTTTTTTAATATAATAATCTTGAACCGTGACGAACCGTGGCGAACCGTGAACCGGACCGTGAACCGGCGGTTCCGAACCGTGAACCGTAACCGTCTTGGGCGGTTAAGGTTAAGGGTCGACCTCCCACGAACCGTCAAACCGGCGGTTCCGAACCGTCGAACCGACGGTTCTGAACCGTGGTCGGGTCTATCCCCAACCGAATGAACTTTTTCATTTTCTCATTAAAAAAACCTCTGACAAAATCGCTAAATTTTATTTTTCTATAGCCAAACCCACTTATTTACATGTGCAATCCCCACTTATTTACATCGACCTCATTCAGCTACAATATCCAATTATAATTATTTTAATTGTAAGTAAGTTTAGTAAGCTAAAGTTGATCAGTTATAACTATTTTTGACTCCTACAATTACATTACCTACCATTTCTTAAATTCTAATTTCTAAAAGTAATAGGCTTGTGTGCCTTAAGTGATAATCAAAACCTCCCAATGAGAAATGACAAATCAGATTGTACTTCAAATCTTTCAATATATATTGAATTATTTAAGAACGCTATTTATAAATTACAATATTATTAATCTTGAAGAAACAATTTTAGTTTTTTCTATTTCTTTGAAAATGAGTTTAGAAAGATATTATTCTATTTCTATGTGTTTTAAATTTTTTTCTTTATTTTAATACTCTAATTGTCATTGAATTAAGTTAGTTTTATGAAAATTATCTGAACAAAATGTCTTAAGTATTATTATTTAACTAGTTCAACTTTATTTATGAAAATATATCATTGTTGTTGTTTACTATTGGTTGTATATTCAGATGTAATATATTAGATTTAATTATGGTAATACTGTCTAGATGAATTCCCTAAAACATAATCTAAAAAACTATTTAGTTTTTTTCTATGTCATACTTCCTACTTATAATGTAATAAGTAACTCTTAATCTAAATAGGTTATTGTGAGGATGACAAAAATATCTAAAAATTGCAGCGGAAATAATAGATCCCACGAGCGATTCATGCGAAAGAAAACTCATACAAAGTTAGATCTATAAATTCCTATCTTATAGTATACATTTAGCGCATGCCCTTTCCTTATCGCGCTTGTCTGAGGTATTCTGGATCTCTTGCACGTTCAAGTTGTTGATGCAGTCTGACCCTGATTATTGTTTTGGTGTTGACAACGATTTTAGTTTAGGAGGATGATTATGATTTGGAAAATCCTAACCTGGGAGGTTAGGTGTTGAAAAAGTCCTAATTCGGAAGGGTTGGGTGAAAAGTCCTAGCTTGGAGGGCTAGGTGAAAAGTCCTAACCTGGAGGGTTAGGTGCAAATTCTCATCCTGGAGAATTAGGTGAAAAAGTCCTGGCTTGGAGGGTCAGGTGCCTAGCTTGGAGGGCTAGGTTGGATGATGTTCTAACTCGGAAGAGTTGGGTGAAAAGTCCTAGCTTGGAGGGCTAGGTGAAAAGTCCTAGCTTGGAGGGCTAGGTGAAAAGTCCTAACTTGGAGGGTTAGGTGCAAATTCCCAACTTGGAGAGTTAGATGGAAAAATCCCTAGCTTGGAGGGCTAAAGTGGATGAATCCCTAGCTTGGAGGGCTGGGTAGAGTCACTGGATCGGTCTGGTGACCGATCAGGGACTGTTGGCACGCTGCTCCTTAGTGGATCGGTCTGGTGACCGATCCAGCTATGTCTGATCAGACTGGTGACCGATCAGGGAGCGCACAGTGAGATTGAGAATCTACTGTGTGGCTCCTGATCGATCCGGAGACCGATCAGGGAGCAGGCTGCTTCCTTGCTGTCTTGCTCCTGATCGGTCTGGCGACCGATCAGGGAGCAAACAGTGAGTGAGTTCCCTTGCTGATCAGAGCCTTGGATCGGTCCGGTGACCGATCAGGGATCTTGGGTTTGATTAAAAAGTAACTGTTCATCTGCTTTGATCGGTCTGGGTGACCGATCAGGACCTAATCTGATCGGTCTGGTGACCGATCAGGATTCACCCTGATCGGTCCGGTGACCGATCAGGCGTGTATAGCTGCGAGAGCTGGGAATCCCAGCAAAGCAGTGGATCGGTCTGGTGATCGATCCACACACCCTGGATCGGTCCGGTGATCGATCACTTTAATTCAAATTTCACTGTCAGACGTCGTCAGAGCGTCTGATCGTATCCGATTTGCTGATGTATGTGATATGCTTTGTGATCTTCTGCTCTAATGCTCTGATTGAGTTTCAGGTGACAGGGGAGGATTCAAACACTCAAGAAGAAGTCAAAGAGTGCTTTCCTTGGAGCAGGTTTGTCCCTTTTCCCATCTCAAGTTGCAACGACGAGCTGCGGACTGGAGCTAAGACTGGAGCTCGACTGAGGAGCTCAGTGAGTCCAGAGATAGCTCAGTAGAGGCTGGCGTTGGCAGAGGAGTAGCTGGGAGCTACAGAGATGGTGTCACCTGTCGCTTGGCGGAGAAACAAAAAGGAACGCGAGAGTTGAGTTCAGTATCAGATTCAGTTTGAAAACCTGTGTGTTCTTGCGTTCTGCTGGAAGAAGCTTGCTGTTCTTGAGTTCTTCATCCATTCTAAGCAAGCTATTGAGGAGCAATCATCATACTCGAGCGCTTGAAGGAGAAAACAAGAAGCTTGGAGTCCGACAGTGGGAAGACACGAAGCAGACAGGGGTCTGCGTGAGATCGCCACTGGGTGGAGCTCGGGAAGCTTGCTGTGTTTAATCCTTGCTAAGTGTTTGAGTAAGATCTTTCTTGTTGTTGTTTCATTGTGCTCATTATATATCATTGTTTGAAACACACTGTGGAGAGGTTTCTCCACCGAGAAGGAGGTTGCTTCATATCCGGTGTTAACCGGGGCTTGATCTGCCGACGATCAAGGGATCGCCCACCTCAAGGGCACACCAAGGAGTAGGGGCAAGTTATCCCCGAACCTTGTAAACCCTCCTTGTTAGCGATCTTGCTAGTTGTGTGTGTTTTGCTCTCATTTGTTTTTCTGCATACTCTGTTTTCCATTCTTTCCGCTGTGCTACTGATATTTGAGTTGTAGAAATCGTGATAAGTTTTCAAGGGGCAAGCGATTGTCTATATTCACCCCCCCTCTATAGCCATCTCGTTCCCAACAAGTGGTATCAGAGCAAGGTGCTCTGTTTACGGCTTAACAACCGAGAGTTCTCAACAAGATGACTTTGAGAGAAGGCTTCTCCACCACCCGACCTCCATTCTTTGATGGCGCCGACTTCCAATATTGGAGATTAAAGATGGAATATTATTTGAAGATGGATATCCATACGTGGTTCCCGGTGAAGGAAGGATTCATTCCTCCTAAGGATGATGAAGGCAAGGAACTCGAATCTTCCCGGTGGGCTGCCGAACAAACAAGGAAAAGTGAAGCCGACGCTAAGGCGGTTGTCACTCTACAATGTGGCATGAACAAAGACCAACTCATCAAGGTTGGTCCCTTCACGAGTGCAAAAGATTTGTGGAACAAACTCATAGAGCTCCATGAAGGCACCCGGGACTCGAGGATTGCAAAGAGGGACTTGTTCCTCAATCAACTTCAAAACCTCTCCATGAAGGAGAATGAGTCGGTAAGTGAGCTCCATAGCCGGTTCAAGGAAGTTCTTAATGGACTTCATTCAATTGATGAAAAGGTCGAAAATCGCGACCTTGTGAGGTATGTTTTGAAAGCATTCCCAAGGAATGCTTTGTGGTCATCCATGGTGGATGCCTACAAAGTATCCAAGGATTTATCTATTGTAAAATTAGATGACTTATTTTGTGAGATGGAATTGCATGAAATGGCTAACAAAGGCCCCAAGGAGAAGGGGATTGCCTTAGTTGCAGGGGACCGGATCAACAAGAAGAAGAAGGAGAAGAAGAAGGAGAAAGAGATCTCATCATCTTCATCCTCCTCCGAATCCGAGTCAAACTCAGAGGAAGATGGCAGTGGCTCCTCTTCATCCGAAATGGCGAACTTCGTGCGAAGGATGATGCGAAGAGATCGACGTTTCAAGAGGAGAGGTAATACTAGTGAATCCAAGCTTGATAAGAATAATGCATCTTGCTTTGAGTGTGGTAGGAGAGGACACTTCAAGAATGAATGTCCGAAGCTTAAAAAGGAGGAGAAACCTAAAAGAAAAGAAGAGAAATCCAAGAAGAAGAAGAAAGCTTTGAAGGCTTCTTGGGATGAGTCATCTTCTAGTTCATCCGATGATGAGAAGGAGAAGAGCACAAGGCAAGTGACTCTCATGGCTCTTGGAAAGGAGAGCAGTGAAGAAACTTCAAGCTCCTCAAACACGGCTTCATCATCTTCGGATGATGAAGAGGTAACTTCTCCCGAGCTTGAAAAATGTTATAGAGCAATTGCATGTTTAACTAGTATGCTTAAGAAATCCAAAAATAAAGTTAAAGCATTGCAATTAGAGATTGATCAATTGAAAGCTTCTAGGGATGATAACATTGATGACTTGCATGTTGAATTACTAGAAGATGAAATTAAAGCTTTGAAACATGAGATTGTAAGCCTGAAATCCTTTAAGGTTGAGGAAATCAGTGATATGCATGATAATGGGTTAGTAGAGGAAAACCAATCCTTGAAGAGTGAAGTTGAGAAGCTCAAGAATATTCTTGGGAAATTCTTAAATAGCTCTAAGACCTTAGATATGATTTTGAATGCCCAAAGAGCGGTCTACAATAGGGCCGGTATTGGTTACCGCCCTAAGGAACCCTCTTTTGTATCTCTCATGTCTAGGACTGACATGAGACAATCTAGGACACCCAAGACTCAAAAGAAAGTTGTCAAGGCATGGGTGCCTAAGTCATGTTTAGTTGATACATTAGGTCCCAAGGTTTGGGTACCTAAGACTTCTATTTTTCGAATTGTGTAGGTTGTGATTGAGGGGGAGCATCTATCAACTTGGTTCGTTGATAGTGGATGCTCCAAACACATGACCGGGGATAGATCATTGTTTACCACATTTCACAAGAAGAGTAGAGGTAGCGTATCATTTGGTAACAATGGTAGTCTTAGGGTCATAGGAATAGGAGACATTCAAATATCCGAATGTCTTAGAATCTCAAATGTCCTTCTAGTCAAGGGGATGAAGTTTAATCTCCTAAGTGTCAGTCAATTGTGTGACACGGGTTACACAATTGATTTTCAACCAAGTCAATGTCTAGTTAGACAAAATGACACTTTGGACACGGTACTAGTAGGAGCAAGAGTAGACAATATTTATCAAGTTTCTTTTAAAAGTGCTACTAATGCTCTTGCTAAGTGTTTCATGTCAAAAGAAGAAGAGTCCACACTTTGGCACCGGAGGCTAGCACATGTGAACATAAAGAACATCCGGAAGTTGGCCAACAAGGGACTAGTGCGAGGCTTACGAGCATCAAGTATGGAAAAGATAAATTATGTGATGCGTGTCAAATGAGTAAGCAAACAAAATCTGCACATAAAGGTAAAAGCACTGTATGTACTTCCAATGCTTTAGATTTACTTCACATGGATCTATTTGATTGTAGCACTATCATATCATTGAATGGAAGTAGATATTGCTTTATTATCATTGATGACTTCACTAGATATACTTGGACTTTCTTTTTAAAACATAAGGATCAAACCTTAGACATTTTCATTTCTTTTTGTAGAAGGGTTGAAAATGAGAAATCATCAACAATTAAGACAATAAGAAGTGATCATGGAGGTGAATTTCAAAACCAAAGGTTTCTAGAATTTTGTCAAGATAAGGGTTATAGACATGAGTTCTCTACTCCTAGAACACCACAACAAAATGGTGTTGTAGAGAGGAAGAACCGTGCACTTCAAGAGGCTGCACGAAGCATGCTTAATGAGTACTCACTCCCGAGTTACTTATGGGCTGAAGCTGTTAATACAGCTTGCTATGTGCAAAACCGAGTTCTCATCCATAGGTTTTTAGAAAAGACTCCCCATGAACTTTGGTTTGGGAAACCACCTACGGTTAAACATCTTAGGGTGTTTGGTTGTAAGGTATTCATCCTAAACACTAAGGATCACCTTGGAAAGTTCACGGCAAAGGCTGATGAAGGGATACTAGTCGGGTACTCCCTCGTTAGTAAAGCTTACCGAGTCTACAACAAGAGAACTAGACTAGTTGAGGAGTCTTCTGATGTGGTTTTTGAGGAAGTTCCAAAACCAATTGACTAGTCAGATAATGTAGAAGGAGTTCAAATCGAACTAAGGAGACTTAGTTTGAATGAAAATCCAAGTATTGTTGATGGTGATGAGTCTGATGACGGTGAGCCTAGACAACTCATTGATCAGCCGGACCCTGAGGCTGAATTCGTGTCTAATGAACTCGTTCAAGAAGCACCACCAACACCAAGACAAACGAGATTAGCCTCTAGTCATCCCCAAGACCAAATCGTTGGAGACATTCATCAAGGGGTTAGGACTAGATCATTCTTCAGGAATGAGGCTAATGAAGTTGCTCTAATTTCCGAAATTGAACCTAGGAAAATTGATGAAGCATTAAATGATCCCGATTGAATTATTGCAATGCAAGATGAACTAGGTCAGTTTGAGAGGAGTCAAGTTTGGGACTTAGTCCCTAGGCCCAAGAAGACCACTATTATTGGAATTAAATGGGTTTTCAAGAACAAATTAAACCACAAGGGAGAAATCATTAGAAACAAGGCACGCTTGGTAGCCAAGGGCTACAGTCAAGTTGAAGGTCCTGATTATGATGAGACTTATGCTCCCGTGGCACGATTAGAGTCCATCCGATTGATGGACAAGCACCCCGGGCTTGGTATGAGCGGTTGTCGGCATTCTTGATTGGAAAGGACTTCATTAGAGGTCAAATAGACCCCACACTATTTCTACGAAGAGATGGTGACAATATATTTGTAGCCCAAGTATATGTCGATGACATAATTTGTGGCTCAAACAACAAGGGCTATTTACGTGAATTTATCGGACACATGGAGAGTGAGTTTGAAATGAGTCTAGTGGGAGAGTTGACTTTCTTCCTCGGACTTGAAATCAAGCAAACTCGCGATGGTATCCATGTGCACCAATCAAAGTACACACATGAAATGCTTCGAAAATTCAATATGAGTGATTCAAAAGAGGTAACCACTCCCATGGCTACAAACACAAGATTAGACAATGATGAAAGTGGTAAACCCATTGATCTAACTCAGTATCGAAGCATGATAGGTAGTTTACTATACCTTACAGCTAGTCGACCAGATATACTATTTGCTGTAGGTATGTGCGCTAGGTATCAAGTCTGTGCCAAGGAATCTCACCTAATTGCTGTTAAGCGAATTTTGAGATATCTCAAGGGCACAATTGGTGTAGGTCTTTGGTATCCCCGTACCGAATCTTTTGATTTGATGGGCTATACGGATTCCGACTACGCTGGATGTAAGTTGGATCGGAAAAGCACTAGTGGGGGCTGCCAATTCCTAGGTTCGTCTTTAGTAAGTTGGTCGAGTCGGAAGCAACATTGTGTTGCTCTCTCCACTACCGAGGCAGAATATATCGCCATGGGAGAGTGTATATCACAATTGTTGTGGATGATCCACACCTTAGAGGACTATGGATTGAGTTACAAGGGTGTGCAAGTGTTATGTGATAACATTAGCACAATTAACTTAACCAAGAATCCGGTCCATCATTCTAGGACAAAACATATTGAGGTAAGACACCACTTCATTAGAGATCATGTAGCTAGGGGGAACATCATACTCTCACATGTAGAGTCAAAGTCAAACCTAGCTGACATTTTCACTAAACCACTTCCCAAGAGTGAATTTAGTTTCCTTAGACGGGAGTTGGGAATGTGTCGCGCTTCATGATGTTCAAATTGTGGTCAATCCCTTCATGATTATTTCAAATTGTTAGGGAACAATTGGGTAACTTTGGGAACATCTCACACAAACTATAAGGGTTACCAAAATGTTTTTGTTTGCTAGATATGGGGTGAGATGCTAGGTTCAACTCAAATTCTCAAAATGTCATTGCATCAATTGAGAAATTAAGTTGACGAGATAATAATCACGGTGGTGACCAAGTATGGGGAAAACCATTGCATAACATATGTGTATATGGCTCCATGATCATACTTGGACATTCCAATCAAGGCAACTTGATTGGAAACTTGAAGTTGGAGTAGAAACTTGTTTGAATTTGCTTGATTGATTGATGGTTGAGTTTGATTCCATTTAGATGGGTCAAAGTGTTTGTTGAACCTATAAGGACTTTAGATTCTTGTTCAAGAATCTATTTTAGTCATAAGTACCTGTCCAAACTAGACAAAATCCATCACAGATCGTTTGGAAATTTCAGAAATTCTGAAACTGAACATTTCAGGATGTATCAGGAACCCTGATCGGTCACCGGACCGATCAGGCATAGGATTGATCGGTCCCTAGACCGATCTGACTCCTTCCTGTGTCGGATCTCCCGAAATTTGACTAAGTGTCTGAGCTAGCCTGGATCGGTCTCCAGACCGATCTGGCACCCTGTGGGGATCGGTCCACAGACCGATCAGGGAGCTCAGAATTTTCTACCCGGGACCTACTGATCAAATCCTGATCGGTCACCCGACCGATCAGGAGCGCGTCTGATCGGTCATCAGACCGATCAGGACCACGCCAGTCCGATCAGGATCGCATCTGATTGGTTTGGACGCGATCTGATCGAACGGTGATCCGATCAACTGCATTAAATTTTGGTTGGTGGACCGATCCACCAACCGATTAACTCCCCAAATCGTCGTTTTCCCGAACCCTAGCGCCGAAACCACCCCGTCTGTGCAACCTTGAGTGAGCGAGAGAAGTCTCTGCGTCTTCCTTCACGCTCGTGCGACCTCCTCTGCGGGCGATTTTCTCCAGCTTGAAGGCTCTTCCTTCACGCGCGTTCTTCTCTGTCGCAAGTCTTCCAATCCCTTCAAACAATTTCAATGGCACCAAAGTAAGTGTTTGGATTCATTTCCCGTTTCCAAGAGATCATGAAATATATATTTGTGAAGCTAATCGTATTTTTGTTCTTGTTCTTGCTGTGATCTCTTGTTCCTTGTGGCTGTGCCGTGACCTATTTCTTGCCGTGATCCTCTTCCTCATCTTATGACAAAAAATTTCTTATCTATCATTTGATTGGGTCTCCTCTGATGATTAACTCTTGTATGATTCAATCTATGTGTCATGATCCATTCAAATCCTATTAGAAGGTCATCTAAGGGAAAGGAGGTAGCGGAGGGTAGTTCAAGAGGGAAGACTTCCTCATCATCTACATCTCCTCTAAGGCCTCCATCACTCCCGCATCCTAGATTTCCGAACATTCTCTATGCTCTAGACTTTCATTGGCACAACTTCGAACTAATGCCATGTCGATCAGTGGACCGAACCTTCGTTTATGAACATTGCCCTACGATAAAAGGAATCATTGAGTACTATGGGCTTCAAAACATCCTTTTCTTAGAAAGGCCGATCAATGTTGACTTGATCTCTGAATTCTACATTAATCTGGCCAATGGGGAGGGCACGGGATGGCGGACTCGTGTCACCGGTGTCGATCTTGACTTTACCCTATCATCCTTCACTAGGTTTTTGGGTTGTCGTCACTCTAAGAACGATTTCTCACTTTATCCATATCATCCTGTTCCTCTTCCTGCTCCTTTTACTGGAATCACTCCGGACTCCATATATGAACATTTTCTAGGCCACCCCAGGCCACGGGGTTTTGGTGCGGATATCTATAACTTTCCCACATTCCCTGCTCGTCATCTATCTCCCATCGATTATATTCTGTTTCAAATTATCGCAAATTGTCTTCTTCCAACTACGTCCAAGCATCTTGATGCGATCCTTACATCTCACTGCCTGATGCTTTACGGGATGCATCTGCAGTTCGACTTTGACGTAGCATCGTCCATCTATTCCTCCATCATTGTTCATGGTCTGCGGTCTGGTCAGACGATCTACATGCCTTTTGGACATATCATCACTGCCTGGCTGGAGTCAGTTGGCATTGACGTCTCACAGGGCCGACTCGTGCCGATGAATCGACAAGACTGTTGTCTGGATCGTCGTATACTTGTTCAATCCGGCATTGCTCTCGGGACCGAGGGGCTACAGTGGATGGATCGCAACCAAGCGAGGGCGCTGCCGCTAGCGGGTCATGCCGAGAGTGCACCAGTTGTTTGTTGGGACCGATTTGCGAGCTAGAGGGGGGAGGGGTGATTAGCTTCGATTCGCTTGTAGAAGATTTGTCGCGGCGGAAGACTTCAAGCAATCGCTAACACAAGGATTTACTTGGTATCCACCCCGGTCGGGTGATTAATCCAAGGATCCACTCTCCTCACACTCTCATACACTATGAAAGTCTCCTTCTTGAGGTGGAGAAACCTCTTACAAGCTTTCACCAAGATACAACAAGAAACAAAGCAAATACAAAAGAAATCTCACAAGATTTACAATAAATAAGCTCACACTTTGCTTTTCTTGTTATCTTCAAGCTTGTGATCGCCTCTAGAACTTTGGAAGTGCAGCAACACTAAGCCCCAAAGCTTCTCTTGAAATGGCGTGGAAGAAGGAAGAAGAGCTACGGCCAAAACTGCGCGAAAGACCTTATACCCGTCGCCTAGGGTTTGGTGATCGATTACCCAATCGATTACCACGTCACACTTAGCGTTCAACGGCTATTTTTCGAACCGTAATCGATTAGCCAATCGATTACCATTTCCCTGAATCGATTACTCAATCGATTCAGAGCCTCTCTGTTCTCTCGCGCAAAACCGCCCTAATCGATTAGTCAATCGATTACCGATACCCTGAATCGATTACCCAATCGATTCAGGACCCTTCTGTCCTCTCGCGAAAACCACTCTAATCGATCACCTGATCGATTGACCCAATCGATTGCCCAATCGATTGAGTCCACCCTAACTTGTTCCCACAAGTCTAGGATCCCCTACCAAGTGTCCAGTCAACCCCGTTGACCAACTTGGATTTCTACTGCCTAGCTCCCAGCTCGGACTTAACCTGGTTCCCAACCAGATTTGCCTAACCCTCGAGTTAGGTCTAGTCTCTCGGTAGACTTCCACCTTGCCAGCATGCGATCTCCCCGATCCATCTGGACTTCACCTAGTCCCACTAGGTCTTTTGCCATGCCAGCGTACGATCTCCCCGATCTACCTAGACTTCACCTAGTCCCACTAGGTCTGCCTAGTCCCACTAGGTCTTTTGCCATGCCAGCGTACGATCTCCCCGATCTACCTGGACTTCACCTAGTCCCACTAGGCCTGCCTAGTCCCACTAGGTCTTTTGCCATGCCAGCGTACGATCTCCCCGATCTACCTGGACTTCACCTAGTCCCACTATGTCTGCCTAGTCCCTCTAGGTCTTTTCCCAGTCAAGCCTCCAGTCAACCTTGACCCACTTGACTCACACATCATGACCACTCAAACATCATTATCAAACATCGAAACATACGACCTCGAGCTCACCCGAGCTTACCAGACTCAAGCTCACCTGAGCTTTGTCAAACTAGGTCAACCCTGACCTAACCAAGATTGCACCAACAATCTCCCCCTTTTTGATGTTTGACAATCTGTTTGAGAAAGACTAATCCCTATTAGCCTTTCAATCTCTCCCAAATTTCTCCCCCTTTGACACACATCAAACCTCTCCCTGAGAGTCTATATGATCAAAGGTATACCCAATGAAAATCCCATACTTTTCATTGAACCTATGCTCAACCTTGAGCACTTGTGAAGATTCCCAATCTCTATTCATGTACTTATACGAAAAAGAAAATGCATCCACATGTTGTAAGGAAGACCTCCCCCTCAAAACATGCTCTAATCCTCTATCATTGCACCAACAATGATTTTGAGTTCCTAAACCTTTAGGAAAAACTCAACTTGAGGCGATTGAGATTTTGAAATCAAAACTTGAATCAAAATCTCCCTTAACCCTTAAATGTTCACCAAACATATTCCCTTTTGATTTCACAATGAAATTTACCCAAATATACTTATAAAAGTATTTCAAGGGTTAGGGATTGTAGGTTACTCAAAAATGGGTTAATGGACTGAAAACTGACAGTTTCAGTCTCACCAATCGATTGGCGTTGGGAACCAATCGATTACACAGACCTTAATCGATCAACTGATCGATTACGGCTGACTGTAATCGATCAACGGATCGATTACGCGAGCTTCTGTGCTCGCAAAAATACCTTCCAATCGATTGACCAATCGATTGGCTACTGTCCCAATCGATCACCCGATCGATTGGGAGTTTCTGAATTCTGAAAACAATTTCAGACTTGAATTTCAGAAACTCATAAATAATTCTACAAAATTCGAAAAATTTGAAATTTCGTGTAGATATTATTTATACCATATACTATCAAGGAAAAATAATTTTATATGAAAATAACCTCCATTTTCAAAGATTGACACAAAATTGGAAACCATTGAAATACTTCAATGTTTTTCATTGTTTTGTATCCAATTCATCAATGATGAGTGCTATCAAAAGATAGTAGTTTCACCAAGGTTTTCCAAGATAGTTTTAAAATGTTTCTCAAAAAACAATATCCAACCATGTTCCTTGGGCTAAATGCACATGACTTGTACAATAGCTTTCCCAATGATTGGAGTTCATTGAATCTCATGTTTTGATGATACTAAAACTCAAAATGATGTACTTTATCAACACCTTGAGTTTTGTTCATCACCTAACATCTCACTTGTTTCTAATGTGTCTCAAAACACATACAAGTCAACTTATAGTCTTAGTGAGATGTGAAAGTCATGTTCTCCCTAATCTAAGGGTTCATGCATTTCTACCTAGGCATTATAAACTTTGATCATCCACCTAGGATGTCAATTAATGCCAATGTCCTTAATTTCAATATTTATGCATGATTATGACTATGACATGCATCATATTAGGTTTTTCAAAAGAAATTATAGCTAAATGATGCATGTATGACATGACATGTAATATTATCATAATAAATATGAATGATGAAATATGATGTCATGGCATGTGATAGGGCATACAAAACATGGCATATAAGCACAAAAGAAAATACCTAGATTTCCTATCTAAGTATCAATAACTCATCGCTAAGCCATTGATAATCCTAACTTGCCCTAATTTCCAAGATAATGCCAAAACTCCCCAACTTGGCCTATCTTTGGATTCTAACCTAGTTGTGCCAACTTTATCAAGTTTAATCCTCCAAAAATATAGTTTGGCACAAATTTACTCCTCCTAGAGTAAATGAATAAATCCTTCATTTTCAAGGATAATAATTCCTTGAAAATGTCCCAAAGTGTCAACTTCATCAAGGTTGGGTTAACTACCCTTCCAATTAGAGTTGACACTCCCTAGACCTATCTAGGGTGTGTCGAACACACTCTTAGGAACCCAAAACTTATTGGTGCTCCTTGGGTGTTCTAGGTATTCACTAGGGATGACTTCCCTTGATACCTTCTTAAAGACTTTCTTAGGCTTCTCCGAAGCCTTAGTCACCTTTGTCTTGTCTTGGTCAACTCTAGGGATGGTTTCCCTTGCGACCTTGACTTGACTCCTAGACCTCGATTTAGTTCCATATTTATATGGAACTCTATGATAGGATGGACCATCATCCTTAGTCTTAGGTTTGTACCCCAAACCTTTTTGCTCCTAGAGAGTCCTTGATTTCCTAAATCTAGGTTTTGATCCTTAGATCCCTTAAATAGATTTTCTATTCTTTTGAGGGATTTTTCTAATTTATCAAGTTTTGACCTCAAAACTTGATTTTCAATCATTACCTCCTCAAGGCTTGGTTTTCTAATATAGCCTTGGTAATTTTTCTTTTTGGCCTTGGATTGGGTAGGTCTATCCTTAGATGATCTAAAATCTTCTCTATCCTTGGTTGTGGTAGACCTAGCATGAAAGGCTCTATATTTTCCTTTTGGTTTCTCATACCTCCTATTTTCATGATAAATAGCATTGAAATGATAATAATTATTTCTAGCATGCATATTATCATGATTTAAATAAGTACCATTACCTAATGGTACCTTAGTGTTATTCTTGGAGGCTCCCCCTTGACTTGAGCTCCTCCTTTTAGCCTTGGTCGGATTCTTCCCCTTTGGACATTGATTTCGATAATGTCCCTTTTCTTTGCATGAGAAGCACACAATGTGCTTCTTATCCTTTTTGCCATGGGAGGAACCTTCTTGGCTTCTCCTTGGTCTTGGGTGCCACTTGCACCTTCTCTTGACCAATTTTGGACACTTACTCTTGTAGTGCCCTCTTTCCCTACACTCAAAGCAAACGATATGATTTTTATTTTTGCAAATTGAAATATCTATACCTTTGCTTGTAGGGGTGTTGCATGACTCTTCACTTGATCCGGAGGTAGAAGCTTCTTCCTTTTCCGGAGTGAATGGCCTTTGCTCCCCCTCAATCCTAGAGGTGGAGACTTCTTCTTCCTCATTGACCTCGGATGATGATGTTGAATCCTTTTCTTGTTCCGGCGTCAATGTCAAATTTTGCTCCTCTTCAACCCTTGAGGTAGAGGCTTCTTGAGCTTCATCTTCGGATGTTGAGCACCTCTCAACTTCCGAGTCCTCTTCACTTGATGAATTTCCCTCTTCGAATTTGTCTTGATTTGGTAGAGTGGAGGGAACTTCATGAAGTATTGCCAATTTGCTCCATAGCTCTTTGGCGTCTTGAAATTCTCCAATCTTGTCCAAGATAGTGCTTGGCAAAAGATTGACCAATAGCTTGGTCACTTTGTAGTTGGCCTCGCATCTCTTGATTTGCTCCTCATTCCATTTGCTTTTCTTGAGGAGCATTTCTTTTGAGCTTGTTGGAGCTTCAAAACCCTCCATTAGAGCAAACCATTGCTCTATCTCCATCATGAAATAATTTTCAATCTTTGACTTCCAAAGATTCAAATTTGCCTTGTCGAATGGTGGAGGTGCCCGGGTGTCATAGCCGAACTCCATTTTGAAGTTGAACCCTCTTGATGATGACTTCTTGAAATTAGGGTTTCTTCCAACTTCTTCTTCTTCCTCTAGCTCTTGCCCTCTTGGCGATGAGTCCAATGAAGAGCAACCTCGCTCTGATACCACTTGTTGGGACCGATTGGCGAGCTAGAGGGGGGGGTGATTAGCTTCGATTCGCTTGTAGAAGATTTGTCGCGGCGGAAGACTTCAAGCAATCGCTAACACAAGGATTTACTTGGTATCCACCCCGGTCGGGTGACTAATCCAAGGATCCACTCTCCTCACACTCTCATACACTATGAAAGTCTCCTTCTTGAGGTGGAGAAACCTCTTACAAGCTTTCACCAAGATACAACAAGAAACAAAGCAAATACAAAAGAAATCTCACAAGATTTACAATAAATAAGCTCACACTTTGCTTTTCTTGTTATCTTCAAGCTTGTGATCGCCTCTAGAACTTTGGAAGTGCAGCAACACTAAGCCCCAAAGCTTCTCTTGAAATGGCGTGGAAGAAGGAAGAAGAGCTGCGGCCAAAACCTGCGCGAAAGACCTTATACCCGTCGCCTAGGGTTTGGTGATCGATTACCCAATCGATTACCACGTCACACTTAGCCGTTCAACGGCTATTTTTCGAACCGTAATCGATTAGCCAATCGATTACCATTTCCCTGAATCGATTACTCAATCGATTCAGAGCCTCTCTGTTCTCTCGCGCAAAACCGCCCTAATCGATTAGTCAATTGATTACCGATACCCTGAATCGATTACCCAATCGATTCAGGACCCTTCTGTCCTCTCACGAAAACCACTCTAATCGATCACCTGATCGATTGACCCAATCGATTGCCCAATCGATTGAGTCCACCCTAACTTGTTCCCACAAGTCTAGGATCCCCTACCAAGTGTCCAGTCAACCCCGTTGACCAACTTGGATTTCTACTGCCTAGCTCCCAGCTCGGACTTAACCTGGTTCCCAACCAGATTTGCCTAACCCTCGAGTTAGGTCTAGTCTCTCGGTAGACTTCCACCTTGCCAGCATGCGATCTCCCCGATCCATCTGGACTTCACCTAGTCCCACTAGGTCTTTTGCCATGCCAGCGTACGATCTCCCCGATCTACCTGGACTTCACCTAGTCCCACTAGGTCTGCCTAGTCCCACTAGGTCTTTTACCATGCCAGCGTACGATCTCCCCGATCTACCTGGACTTCACCTAGTCCCACTAGGCCTGCCTAGTCCCACTAGGTCTTTTGCCATGCCAGCGTACGATCTCTCCGATCTACCTGGACTTCACCTAGTCCCACTAGGTCTGCCTAGTCCCTCTAGGTCTTTTATCAGTCAAGCCTCCAGTCAACCTTGACCCACTTGACTCACACATCATGACCACTCAAACATCATTATCAAACATCGAAACATACGACCTCGAGCTCACCCGAGCTTACCAGACTCAAGCTCACCTGAGCTTTGTCAAACTAGGTCAACCCTGACCTAACCAAGATTGCACCAACAGACTGGTATGGGACCAGTCGACTGATCAGGTCAGAAATCTAGCGTTGAGTTAGCCGTTGGCTAGCTCTTGCAGTGGGATCAGTCGACAGCCCTGGGGGCAATCGACTGGCAACGGCTAGTTCAGCCTTAGGCTCTATTTAAGAGAGCTTCGTTTTGGCTGAGATTGCTTGATGAATTTGGCTTTGGGTAAAGACCAAATAGTAGTCTAAGAGCTCAGAAGTGAAGTTTGGTTTGTGGCGAGGTTTCTCCACCCACAAGGAGCTACACAAGCTAGTCGGAGGACATCCGGGGAGTCATCCACCGACGGATTGAGATCGTCCACCTTACGGACAGCCGTGGAGTAGGAGCTTCATCTCCGAACCACGTAAAGATTTAGTGTTAGTGTTTGTTTTATTTGTGTTATTATTGTTTCCGCTTGCGTACGCTAACATCGTAGTAAGAAGAATCGAGAAAAGCTATTCACCCCTCCCCTTCTAGCTTAACGGTAAGATCCTAACAAGTGGTATCAGAGCGAAGGTCGCTCATCTACAGGCTAACCGCCGAAAGAGCAAAAGCTAGAGGAGATGACGATTGAAGACAAATGGGTGATGACATCAACATTCCATCTCCCTATGATCGCGAAGATTTCGACTATTGGAGGATGCGAATGAAGACTTGGTTTGGCATGGACTAGGAATGCATAATGGTACTAGAAGTGCCCTTTGAAATTCCAAGAGATAAGCATGGGAAAAAGCTTCGACCTAGATATTAGACCAAGGAACAACAAGCCCAATCAAAGGCAAATGAAAGGGTAATTTCAATATTGCTTGATATTTTGCCTAATGATGTAATTAGTGGTGTAGGAGAATATCTAAATACACATGAGCTATGGAACAAGATTGGAGTAATTCATAAAAATCCTACACAAGCTCAAATAGTGGAAGAGCCAAAGGAAATAAGTTCAATGATCCAAGAAAAGAAAGAAGAAAGAGGAAATTCATCCATATCATCAAGTGAAGTGGCTCAAGATAGCGAAAGATCATCCACTTCATCAAGGAAAGATGAAAAGGTCTCCACTTCAAGAATTGAGGGGGAGGAGAGATCATCCTCAATGCCGGAGCAAGAAGAAGCTTTCACCTCTACCAAAGCAAAGCCAAAGGAGCACATAATTTGCTTTGGGTACAATTAAAAGGGATACTACAAGGATAAATGTCCATTGAGTAAGAAAAATGAGGTACACCCTAAACTCAATTCAAATAGTTTAAAAACTAACATGAATGGTAGGGATGGGGCAAAGAATGATAAGAAGCATATAATTTACTTCACGTGTGGTGAGCGTGGACACTTTCACACCAAGTGCCCAAAGAAAGGAGAAGTCAAGAAATTGGCGCACTTGAAGAAATTGAAAAAGAAGAGAAGGTCACATCAAGGGGGAGCTACAAGGGTAAGGGAGGTAATCCCTAACTTTAAGTTTAAATGTAATTCAAATTTAAACTCCTCCATGCATGTTAGAAATAATGTTAATTATTTACCAATGCATAATTTTGGATATAAATATCATGATAGGAGTAGGGTTAATATTGTAGATCAAAATCTTAGGAAAATCATGCATCATGATAAATTCAAGACCTTTAGACCTAAGAGCCAAGGCATTAATCTCAAGAATGGGAGACACATGTCTAGGATGGGTAGGTCTAGAAATGTCCAATGTGGACATGTTGATTCTAGGTTTGAAGACCTAGAAAGGGAAAATTAAGCCTTGAGGGCGAAGCTTGATAAGTTAGAGAAAACCCTAGATAGATTCATTATTGGATCTAAGGGTTTAGGTGTGGTGATGGGTGGTCTAAAACCCAACAATGATAGATCGGGTCTAGAATACCGATCTAAGGTCTCCAATGCCAATGAAAAAAAATATGCTAGGGTAGCATATAATTATGGCAAGGAGGAAAAATCCAAGAATGGCAAGGGGATGTCATTAAAAGGAAAGAAAAAAGTCTTAACTAAGGACAAGGGGTCCAAAGTTAAGAAAGTTAAGTTTGTAGGTCAAAAGTCACCGGAGGTACACCGGTGTGGCCTTGCGTTTGTTAGGTCACCTAGGGAGGTGGCTAAGGCTAAGAGCTCAAGGGGGAGCTCTAGGAGCCAAGTTGGGACCCATGGTTTATGAATCCCGGGAGGATTCCTCTCGGAAGTCTAGATGGGTCATGAAGTGTGCCAAGGGAGTTGGAGACGGACTTGAGTCTCAATTCATGGGTTTGACACATTGGATTTATGTATCATGCATGGAAATATGACATTGGGATCATATTGCATGAAAATGGGTTTTTGATGTATAAATGTCATATAAATCAATGCTAGGGATGCATTGGGGGTTGGTATGGGCAGAGACATCAAGAGAAGGTCAAAACTAAGACTTTAGGTTAATGTTCAATTGAACCATTTAGCTAGTTTAGGATTTTGTGTCAATCTTGGGATTGGTGATAGATACATGGTTGGATGTATTTTTCCCTAGTAGATATGGGTACCACAAACCTCTCTACAAAATTTGGGAGTTTTTAAAGATTTGTGGAATTTCTGATGCATTTTTGAATTTGGGTCAGAAATGCTGAAATTGGGTTTTTCAGAGTATCAGTCGACTGGTAGATGGGGCAGTCGACTGAGTTGGCTGAAATGGTTTTTCAGCAGTCGAAAAGTGTCTTAATGATGTAAAACAAGTGTGTAATCTTATAGGGAGTTAGTACACTGTGTTTATAATCATTCGGGGTTAAAAAATCCAATAGGAAGGAGATTGTTGGAGTCTTTTTAATGTGTGGCAAAGGGGGAGAAGTGTTGGGTTTAAGTGGGAAACCAAACACACCTTTGCAAGAAATCCTAGGTCAAGGGGGAGCTTAGGTTAAGGCGGAGCATTATTGCTCATTTTGTGGCGTAAGGGGAACCTTGGAGAGGTTCTTAAAAAGCCTTTGTAAATCCAATGTAGGGGGAGCCTTGGAAAGGTTTTAAAAAGCTCGGTTTTGGTAAAAGTCCTAACTCTTGGGGAGGTTAGGTGTGGGATGTCTTGTGATAGGATCCATGCATATTTGCTATTTGTTTTCCATAACTTAAACATATTGCCAAACATCAAAAAAAAGAGATTGTTGGGGCAATCGATGGTCCGGAGTGACTATGTGTTTTGATATTTGGGCAAAGGGTTTATGTTAGGTCTACCTTTGTGGTTTGATATGTGTGATTGAGTTTGTAGGACTTGGTGAGTCACACATGGAGTACGCATCCGAGGGACGAGAGCCGAGGGAAGAGGACTCCAAGGGCAAGCCAGGGCAAGTGGACTTCAAAGGGCATACATGAAGGATGGCATGGAGGCAAGCCGAGGGCTTGCGGCATATCTGAGGGACAACAGCCGGTGGAAGAGGACTTCAAGGGGCGAGCTAAGGGAGTGGACTTGAAGGCATACGTGAAGGAGGGTCTTCGAGTGAGGGAGAGTGAATTTATAAGCTGGGCAGTCGACTGGGAATGGAGCAGTCGACTGCCAGCGGTGAACTCGAACTCACAGAAGATCAGTCAATTGGTCTGAGACCAGTCGACTGATCAGGACAAAAATCTAGCCGTTGGCTAGCTCTTGCAATGGGATCAGTCGACTGCCCTGGGGGCAGTCGACTGGCAGTGGCTAGTTCTTCCTTAGACTCTATTTAAGAGAGCTTCATTTTGGCTGAGATTGCTTGACGAATTTAGCTTTGGTTAAAGGCCAAATAGTAGTCTAAGAGCTTAGAAGTGAAGTTTGGTTTGTGGCGAGGTTTCTCCGCCCACAAGGAGCTACACGAGCTAGCCGGAGGACATCCGGGGAGTTATCCACCGACGGATCGGGATCGTCCACCTTACGGACAGCCGTGGAGTAGGAGCTTCATCTCCAAACCACGTAAAGGTTTGATGTTAGCGTTTGTTTTATTTGTGTTATTATTGTTTCCGCTTGCGTATGCTAACATCTTAGGAAGAAGAATTGAGAAAAGCTATTCACCCCCCCTCTAGTTTGACGATAAGATCCTAACAATCCCATTCCCCTCCAAGATCAATTCCCAAAACAGAACCAAATACACTGTAATCACCAGGAAGATACTTGGCAGGGCTTAATCTTTGCTACAATAAATCCTCATCCAATTTTACCATTCCTACACTGCCACAATCCAACACAGGTTTAATCCATTCATCATTAAAACCAACCAAACTCCAATTAGCATCAGCTACAATTAGCTAAACAAAACTTGGCAAAGATCAAATAGAAGAAACAAAACAGAACCAAACAATCTGAAGAACATAGAAGAACAAAATCACAACCCTACACAGATCACCGCAAACAAACCAATCACACAACAGAGCCATGAACCCTAAACATGATCTCGCAACCATAGATCACCCAACCTGTAACCAAATTCCATTTACTAAAGCAAAACATCACCCACGACAGGCGCAAGAACACAAGAACATACCCTAAAAATGAAAAGCAACCTCACTGATCACAGAAACAATTCCGAGCATAAACCTAGATTCAACCACAGCTCACGATCAACCGAACTTACACGGATCAGAATCTTAGCACGCAAAAATTACAGTACAGAAACTCAAGAATAGAGAAGAATCCGAATTGATTCAAGCTCGCCGAGAATAATTCGAAGAAACTAATTAAATTCAGAATCCCGATCCAAGCAAGAACTGAATTAACAATATCTTTGATCTACCCAAACAAATAGCTCTTACCTTGACTTGGGTCGATGTATTCCTTGCTCAAATCTGAGTATAGCCCCGATCGCCGGAAACAGAGTGTGTCGAGGGGAATATGATCTCCTACGGTTCCCATTTGGAACCTCCTCCAAAAACCCTAGATCCACAGAACACGAAGGTTCGCCCAAATCAAGATCCCGACCATGATCAGAAACCATTCAAAATCGCAAAACCACTCCCACTTACCTTCGATTCGACGGAAGAAGAGTCGATCTAAGCTCTGTCGTGCGCTCGCAGGGACACAGAAGTGGGGCAATTGACCCAAGTATGATCGAGTGGATTATGGGTTTTGATGTGTGTGTCAATATGATTAAGTTAGGTTCTCATGTTGGTTTAATATGTGTGTTTGAGTCATACAGACTTGATGAATCACACATGGAGTACACATCCGAGGGACGAGAGCCGAAGGAAGAGAACTCCAAGGAAAAGTCGGGGAAGTAGACTTCAAGGGCATACGCGAAAGATGGCATGGAGGCAAGCCGTGGGCTTGTGTGCGCATCCGAGGGACGAAAGCCAAGGGAAGAGAACTTCAAGGGGCGAGCCAAGAGAGTGGACTTCAAGGAATACGTGAAGGATGGACTTCGGAGTGAGTTTGAGTGGAAATGTAAGCTGGGCAGTCGATTGGGGAAGGGCTAGTCGACTACTAGCGCATAACTGAAACTCACAGAAAGATCAGTCGACTGGTCCAGGCACCAGTCGACTGATCAGTTCAAAAAAATAGTCGTTGGGCTAGCCGTTGGCTGGCCACTGGCTGGGCATCAGTCGACTCCCCCTTGGGGCAGTCGACTGGGAGTCGACTGGTGTCGGGGGTTGGGCTGTTTAAGGAACAACTCTCTCCTCTATTTAAGGAGAGACTTTGGAGCAGAATAGGATTGCGGTTCTTAAGTGTAAGATCCTATTCTAAGTGTTCAAAGTCTCATTCTCTTCCTCCTACTCTAATTTCCATCTTGTACAAGAGGAAGAGAACATCTTGTGAAGGTTTCTCCACCTTGAAGGAGAAGTTCATAGTGAAGCTTGTGTGCGTGGTGTAGATCCTTGGATTAGTCACCTCTTGGAGGTGGATACCAAGTAAATTAGGGTGTTAGCATTGTTTCTTGTTTCTTTTGATTTTGTTCTTATGTTTTTGCTAACATTCTTGTAGACAAAATCGAAAAGTTGTTATTCACCCCCCTCTAGCTAGACGCCAAGGTCCCAACAACAGAGATGAAGAACAACTCCCTCAGACATCAGCGATCTCGGCGGAGAAGATGAAGACGAGAGAGAGAGAGTTCGGGCGGTGATCGATTCTGCGAAACCGAGAGGGAAACAATTTAATATACAAAGGGATTTTTGCATCTAACTCCTCCATTTTCCGTATAATTCACACAGTAACCCTCAAGTTCGGAAACTTTTGCTTTTTAACTCGTCAACTTTCCGTATTCTTACATTAGCAATTAATACTTATTTATTTAGGTCTTTGGACTTTCAATAGAATAGATTGGCTTTTGGCAAGAATATTAAAGTGATATCAGGTAGCAGGATATCAATTATTTGTAGACAAACGAAAAGGCGAGATAGAGAAAAGGAACCAGTAGAGGATTCTTTTAGAAACAAAGTGAAAATATCGTTCTCTTCATTATAATAAGAAAATTTATTATGAATAAAGAATGACCCTCAACATCTAAATATTACTCTTATTTACACCGTAGTCTAAGATCATAATAACGAAAAAAATTACAATTAAAAGATCTTAATTCTAATTTTGTAAAGAAAAATATTAAATTTTTATCCGAAAAGAAAAATAATTAACTCGACAATCTTAATTCAAAAATAAGATGTGAATTAAGACAAATTCAAAAATAAAAAAAATCTTAAATGTCTAAAAAATGAAAATTAACAAAAAAAATGTAAAAGTACTATGAAAATGATTTAAACGGTGAAATTAGACTCCGAAAAATTGACGATTAGGATTTTACCGATAACAAATGTAGCTTCTCAAATTATGGATGCATGACCACTAACAAAATTTGATTCTAAATCTTAAGTAAAAATAGGTGGTTGTCTCTCTTAAGAAGAGGACGTGTAGAAGTAATTTTTTAGTTTATTTTGCATAATTCATTAATAGAATTATTAAGGAGGCATGCAATGCAATGTTGTTGCAGTACCTGAAACGTTTTCTGTTTCCTGTCTACAACGAACTCCACAATATTGTTGCTGATTGAACATAAGCCACAAGACAAAACACGACTTGTCTTAATTTGTCCTTTGAAAAAGGTTCATGCGTCAGGAATGATGGATTATTGTGAAATGAATTTACCGTATTACATATGAAGAATGATCAAACATTAATGGTGAGCTTCTAATTGCATTAATCATGGTCCTCGTTAGCGAAAGGTAATATAAGCGTCGAGTTGTCCGGTGAGGGTTGTGTTGGTGGCATGAACTTCCGTGGTCAACAAGTAGCCTCTGGCCAGCCGGAACTTTCCGGTACCGCCGGTGATCACCCGTTCGAACAGCGTCCCCAGCGGGGCCACAGGGAACAAACCCTGCAGCGAGAGGGAGCTGCCGTTGTGCTTGCCGGCGGTGAAAACCAGCTGGAAGTTGGTGAGGCCGGAGTTCTCGGCCACGCTCGACCCGACTCCCATGCCCTGATTCCGACCGATAATAGGCGAGTCGGGCTCGACCCCAGCTCGGAGAAGGTTGTCGTAGACGATGACGTTGCCGAATCCGGCGCCGGAGGTGGAGCTGGTGCGCTCGACGGCGTAGACAACGGTAGCATCGGGGCCTGAGCCAAGGATCCTCTCGTGGTTGTAGAAGCGCAGGTGCATGTAGCCGTTGGGATTTGAGGAGGCGGCGGCGGCGGCGGCTGCAAAGAGAGAGAAGAGGAGGAAGGAGAAGAAAGAGGAGGATGCCATTAATTAGTTACGGATGCAGATGTGCAGCAACTAATTGAATTGCAAATTATGCTTGTGAACAAGGGACTTAATTAGTTATCGATGATGAAGTAGATTGCAATGCAGGGCTATTTATTTAGAGGAGAGGCCATGGGAGAGATGGAGCTAGCATATGCTGAGTTGACGGCGTGCCGATTTGTTACCGTAATGTAGAAGGTCAACGCCGTCTCTGAGTAATCGGTCTGACATTTGACCGACGCGTTGTGGATATATAGAGTTGACTTTTACAATCTGTCAAATGTTTGAGGAATAATTTATTCATGCTTGCATACTGGTCCACTGACACGCGGAAACGGGTCGAATACGGTAGTGATACACTCACGTCAACGTACCCCCTCCGAGGGGATGCCAAGTCTTCGTATATAGTTTTTATAAATTCATCCAAAAATTCTATTTTTTATATTTTTATAATATTTAACAAATAGTATAAAAGTTAAAATCCGGTACACTAATTTTAGGATTAGATCTCCTTAATCTTGTATTTTCTAATGTTTAAATATATTGATGAACCCTTTCATCTTTGATTTACTTTCGGCTTTTTACATTAGGGCGTATCCAAAAATTGGTATTTACCAAAAGGTGTATTATGATTTCATTTTTACCAAAGGACACACCTATTTTAGTGAACTTTCTCTTATACCCCTCCCGCCAAGTACTGTCTTTCTCTTTCTCCAGTAACGAATTCTGAGACATCTGAATATGTTTTTTCAGACTTTTTATTTTAAAATAATATATTATGGAATCGGTTAAAAAACGTAAGGTAAAGAAAAAAAAATATTTCAGTTAAAAAAAATATCTCTTCCAACGTGATTTCAAAAATATAAAGAGATGATTTTTAATATTTAATTAATATAAATTAATATATCAAATAATAATTAATAAATATATTAATATATAAAAAAAATTATCAAAACACGTAATTTTATATTCAAACGCAGGGCTTGAATTCACGCTAAGAGGGCCTGAAGTCATCTGACATTAGGCCCTGCGTGCACTGAAAATTTTTTTATTTTAAAAATATTTTTATAATATTTAATGATGATTTATTAAATTAAATAAAAATATCAATAGTTTTAGGAGATGATATTTTTGGTGTCCAAATTTCTAATGATTATAAATTATGTTGTAATAGGAATTTTTTTGTCTATCAGTGAGTTTTCACCAAAACCCACTGATGGCCACTGATGGACCTAGGATATTTGGATTTCTCAAAACCCAGTATCAATAGTTAGAGTTGAGCTAGGAAATGATATTTTTGGTGTCCAAACTTTTAATGATTATAAATTATGTTGCAATAGGAGAATTTTAGGTCTATCAGTGGGTTTTCATCAAAATCCACTGATGGACCTAGAATATTTGGATTTCTCAAAACCCAATATCAATAGTTAGAGTTGAGTTAGGAGATGATATTTTTGGTGTCCAAACTTCTAATGATTATAAATTATGTTACAATAGGAGTTTTCTAGGATAAATCAGTGGGTTTTGGTGAAAACTCATTGATGGACCTAGGATACTTGGATTTCTCCACACTTGATATCTCTATTTAGAATTTAATTAGGAGATGTTATTTCTGATGTGCAAACTTAGTACCAATAATTTTCAGTTATGTTCTTTGACCGTATCAGTTGGCACAGAAAGATGTATAAATATGACTGCATCTTGGGCACAAACATCTCTTTCAACATGATTTCAAAAATATAAAGAGATAATTTTTTATATTTGATTAATATAAATTAATATAATAAATAATATTTAATAAATATATTAATATATAAAAAAACCTATCAAAACACGTGATGTCAGATTCAAACGCAGGACCTAAAGTCACCCTAGGAGGGCCTGAAGTCATCTGACTTCAGGCCCACACAGGGCCTGAAGTCATTGCACTGATAGATTTCCGGAGGCCTGATTGACCATAAAAGGATAAGTTTAGTAAAGGTTACTATATGTAAGTCACATATGATTTACTGAAACAGGATTAACCAAAATACTTGATAGAAAAAAAAATGATGCATGTTTTTAGTGAATAAAGGGCAGAGCAATCGGAATCATGCAAGGAACTTAAGTTAAACCACTTACAATAGAAGAATTTCAACTCTATAAATAATTAATTTAATAAATCATGATTAAATATAAAAAAATATTTTTAAAATAAAAAAATTTTGAGTGCGCGCAGGGCCTGAAGTCAAATGACTTCAAGCCTACGTTTGAATATGAAATCACGTGTTTTGATAGGTTTTTATATATTAATATATTTATTAAATATTATTTATTATATTAATTTATATTAATCATATATAAAAAATTATCTCTTTATATTTTTGAAATCATGTTGAAAGAGATGTTTGTGCCCAAGATGCAGTCATATTTATACATCTTTCTGTGCCAACTGATATGGTTAGAGAACATAACTAAAAATTATTGGTACTAAGTTTGCACATCAGAAATAACATCTCCTAAGTAAATTCTAAATAGAGATATCAAGTATGGAGAAATCCAAGTATCCTAGGTCCATTAGTGAGTTTTCACCGAAATCCACTGATTCATGCATCCTAAAAAACTCCTATTACAACATAATTTATAATCATTAGAAGTTTGGACACCAAAAATATCATTTCCTAACTCAACTCTAACTATTGATATTGGGTTTTGAGAAATCCAAATATCCTAGATCAATCAGTAGATTTTGGTAAAAACTCACTGATAGACATAAAAATCTCCTATTGCAACATAATTTATAATCATTAGAAGTTTGGACACCAAAAATATCATCTCCTAGCTCAACTCTAACTATTGATACTGGGTTTTAAGAAATCCAAATATCCTAGGTCCATCAGTGGGTTTTGGTGAAAACCCACTGATAGGCCTAACAAACTCCTATTGCAACATAATTTATAATTATTAGAAGTTTGGACACCAAAAATACCATCTCCTAGAACTATTGATATTTTTATTTAATTTAGTAAATCATGATTAAATATTATAAAAAATATTTTTAAAATAAAAAAATTTTCAGTGCACGTAGGACCTGAAGTCATCTGACTTCAGGCCCTCCTAGCGTGATTTCAAGTCCTGCGTTTGAATATGAAATTACGTATTTTGATAGGTTTTTTTATATATTAATATATTTAATGAATATTATTTAATATATTAATTTATATTAATCAAATATTAAAAATTATTTCTTTATATTTTTGAAATTATGTTGGAAGAGATGTTTTTTTAACTGAAATATTTTTTCTTTCTTTACCCTACGTTTTTAGCCGATTCTATAATATATTATTTTAAAATGAAAGGTCAGAAAAAACATGTTAGATGTCTCAGAATTCGTTACTGAGAAAGAGAAAGACAGTACTTGGCGGGAGGGGTATAAGAGGAAGTTCACTAAAATGGGTGCACCCTTTGGTAAAAATGAAACCATATATGATATGCCTTTTGGTAATACCCACTACAAAAATAACAAGTAATAGCGACGGACAGAATCCGTCGCTATTCCGTCGCAAAACACTAATAGCGACGGAGTTGGCGCCGTCGGCTGAAATCCCGTCGCAGAGCTATAGTAGCGACGAATATTTTTTCTTTCCGTCGCTATCTTAGCAACGGATATATCAACCCGTTGCAAACACCGAAAAACGGGGTGACGTGGCCGGGGGAAATAGTAGCGACGGATCGTCAAATATCCGTCGCAAATGAATCGGAGTAGCGACGATATGGTCAACGTCCGTCGCTAATATATCGTAATAGCGACGGATTCGGTCAAATTCCGTCGCTAATCGATCGTTATAGCGACGGAATAGTCAATAATCCGTCGCTATTTGCGACGGATTTTTAAAAAAAGTCCGTCGCTAAACCTGGAAAATTTTGTCAGCCAAAATCTATTTCTTCCACTTCCCATATATACATCAATAACATATACAAATATCCAAACAAATATCAAACAGAAATCTATATTTCAACATTCAAACATTCACAACAATCCAAACTTTCATTTCCAATCCAATTCAATCCAATCAATCCAATCCAAACATTCATTTCCAAATGTATACATTGATTTCCAATCCAATTCAATTCAATCCAATCCAAACATTCAATTTGAATC
Source organism: Boesenbergia rotunda (assembly GCA_024364735.1). NCBI lineage: Eukaryota > Viridiplantae > Streptophyta > Magnoliopsida > Zingiberales > Zingiberaceae > Boesenbergia > Boesenbergia rotunda. The sequence continues at coordinate 386,760 of JAGFNQ010000910.1, forward strand.
CACTATTTAATCAAAAGTTTAATTTCCAAACGTATACAATCCAAACTTTACAATGGTTAATCCAATCCAAACAAGAGTAAATAAAGTAAACATATCAGAGTGAATAAAAAAGACTATATACATCAAAAATCAGAGTTTAGTAGAGAATCATTACGTACATGAATATCAGAGTGAATAGTGGATGGAAAGGGAATATATTCCTGCAAAATAGAAGATAAAACAATAAGAAAGCAATCCAATAAAGAAAGAAATCTGAATTGATACCAATATGAAATAACAAATGTATAATGCTTATGTAATAGAAGATAACTCTAATAGAAGAAAATTAACAAATAGAAGATAACTCTAATAATATTAAATATGTAAATGAAAAATAACAAATAAGAAACAATAAAGGAATAATATCCAATATTCATATCTTTCTAGCAAGAGAAGAAATCTGAATTCAACTCTGATAATGTGAAATCTGTAAACATAAATGAAGTAATAAGAAAACAATCATGATGAATATAATAACTTAATACATTGATACTGAAAAAAATTAGAGAAAAAATAGATCATACCACTATAATATCTCTACTCCTCTGTAGTATGCTCAGGATCCTGTGTCTCCTGAGACTCAAAATGAGGGGCCGGAGCAGGTGGCATATGTGTATCCTGAGATAATGGACGAGGGGCGGGAAGGGCTGGCACCTGTGTCATCGGCGTAAGGTCGATGCAAAAGCTTGCATGTGTCTTATTACCTCCTCAGTGTGTGCCTGGCGAGCCCGCAAATCTCTCAACTCATCATCCCTCTCCGCGTCCCTCTGAGCCCACTCTGCATCCCTCTGAGCCCACTCTGCGCTCCTCTTAGCCCATTCTACGTCCCTCTCGGCACACGTCGACTATATCGACGTGAGTCGAGTCCGCAGGGCTTCATTTTCCTCCCGCAAATGACGAACTCACTAGAGGTAGAGGAGGAGGATGGTGGACGCCCCTAACCCCTGGAGCTCTCATCTGATCATATATAACCTTTGCCTGAGAGCCCAGGCCGTAGCAGGCGGTCTTCCTCTTCCCACCGACGACATCAAAATAAATCCGATTCACATCGTCGGTGGATAGAGGTTGTGCATCCTCCCCCTCTGCAACAGGCTGAGACGCCTGTGCCTCAGAAACTCTAGTGGTCATTGCTTCCTGTGAAATAAAAATTTAATTAGTCTATAAAATTGTCAAAACAAATAAAATATAATTAATATACTTACATTGATTGCTAGGGAGCGACGATCGACAAAAGACCCATCTTTTTTCTTGTGGGTCTTGCTAAATAACTCCCAACTAGTGGGAGGTCTCTCTAGCTCAGCAGCCTATAAACACAAAATATAATGTTTAAACACTGGCATAATGTTTAACCTAAATATAATGTTTAACCTAAATAAAAACTAGTTACCAAATCACTTGCATGCTGGACAATGGAACGGGATCCAGCAGTGTGCTTCGTGGATCCCGTGCTGGGGCCAGCAAGCTCTGAATTACGATTGGCTCGACCAATCGCAGCATTCTCTTGCCAGTGCTGGGCATCCCAGACAGCTCGCCATGCTGCCCAAATCGGCTCAGGGACCTCTGTAGGCCTATCAGCCTTCTTTCTCCATTTGTAGACCATGTCCCTGTACAATTTGGAGCAGTAGGCATTCCACGTCCTCTTGAATTGCTCCTCTGCACCCTCCTCCCAGGTATACCTTTTCTGTAAAAAAAAATAATATGGTTAGTATGAAAAAAAGTTATAATATCAAATTAAATATACATCTAAACTATTTACTAAAAACTCCCCGTAATAGAATGTTTTCAAATCATTCTCAATGTGACCCCATGTCGTCGAAGTTGACAGTCTTTCTTTGAATTTTTTAGAAATATAAGATAACACCTGATGCCCATCGGGTATAAAATTGTAGAAAATAATTAGATATATTAGCAAATTTTGATCTAAAATATATAACAAGATTAGGTATACCTGTCACCGACGACTGTAAGTCTAATCTGCTGATCACGGGGTGCAGCCATGGTACCTGATTATACACAAAGTTTAGGCAGATAAGCAGAATAGGTAAAACATGCACTAATGAAACATATTAGAGGCAAATGGAAACATGCACTAATGAAGACAATGTAAATAAAGCTAGCAAAAGGATAATCAAGCATCGTATAAAACTGTTCAATACAAGCAGAATGATCTAAATTAACAACTGATCTTAATACAAACTCTAATTAGTTAATGTTCAATACATCTAACTCATCCTAATATGATGGAACTAAATTAACATGCAAGTTTTCATCTCTTGAATCCGTTGATACATCGACCTCCTCAGTGCTAGATATTTCACCATTATCAATTTCCTCATAAGAAACATTCTCATCTATAAGTAATTGAAATGTTGATTGTATTTCTGAATCAACGGAGTTGATTATAACTTCTTCATTTTGATAAGCATCAGAGTTTTGGACAGTGATCGTATTTGACATTTCAATTGTTGACCGAGGCTTTATTTGACATACAGCAAGCCATTCACTAGGTCGTCTTCTCTTAGTTGGGTACTCCAGATAAAATACTTGACCAGCTTGCACCGCAAAAATGAAAGGTTCGAACTTGTTGAATCTTTTGCTTGAATTAACCTCAACTAAATTGTATAACCGATGTTTCCTTGTGCCCGTCCTTGGAGTTGGATCATACCAAGAACACCTGAATAATACACATCTTTTGAAAGGTAACGCTGAGTATTCAACTTCGATAATTTCCTCTAGCTTGCCATAATAGTCAAATTCATTATCATTATTGTTTGTTGATCCTTTGACACTGATGCCAGAATTATACGTTAGCATCCCTGAATCACGTTGGCTCACATGAAATCTGTATCCATTTATGTAATAACCCGAGTAGACTGTCACAGTACGAAGAGGTCCAAATGCAAGATTTTTAATTCTTTCGTCTTCTACATTTGAAATTCTGTCATCATTGACCTATAATAGTGGTGGTTAATCAAATTAAATTAATAAGTAATCAAGAATGGTTAAAAAAAACTCATATTAACTCACGTACATATATTTGAAACCAAAATATAAATTCTTCTTCTATCTTTTGATCTACCTCATTTGCACTTATCGATGGATTCTGAATGTACAACTGTTGTTGGTATAACCTGACATATAAGTTCATTTGATATCATACCAGAAATTTGATTATATTATGGAATAGTAATTTCTAAACAACAAGTGATAATACCTTAGGTATGGTTTGACATCTTCACAGTTTAAGAGGATATGTCCTAGCGGCATGATATTCTTTGTCATTTAACCGTCTAGATAGAGTTAAACCCATTGCTCTTCCAGGATACTTGAAAATAGAAAGAATGTCTGGGTCAACTGATGGAATGTCATCTTGATTGTGTGGACACTTTCGATGTTTGGTTTTCACATTTTCAGCAAAGTAATAGGAGCAAAATGAACTTGCTTCTTCAACCAGATATGCATTGCATATTGATCCCTCAACTCTTGCTTTGTTACGCACATTATTCTTTAATTTTATAAGAAACCTTTCAAAAGAATACATCCATCTGTATTGTACAGGACCACCAATCTATGCCTCGCTAGGTAAATGAATAGGCAAATGCTCCATCGAATAAAAAAAGCTTGGTGGAAATATGCGCTCAAGCTTACATAGTATTAAAGGAATCTCTGTCTGAAGGCGTAACATATCTGCTACCGTAACAACTCTGGAAGTCAGATTTTTGAAAAAAAAGCTTAATTCTGTAAGTGCTTGCCAAACATTATTAGGAAGTAATTCTTGGAAAGCTATTGGAATTAATCTTTGCATGAACACATGACAATCATGACTCTTCATTCCAACCATTTTAAATCTATTCGTATCCACACAACGAGACATATTAGAGGCATATCCATCTGGGAACTTTATGTTTCGCAACCAAGAACACAATGCTTGCTTACTTTCTTTTTCCAATGTATAACAAGCCTTCGGATATTTACCAGTTGTTTCATTCTGATGCAACTCAGGTCTGCTCACTAATTGTTTTAATTCTTCACGAGATTTTGTTGTATCTTTTATTTTCCCATGCACATTTAAGACAGTATTAATGATGTTATCAAAGAAATTTTTCTCAATATGCATCACATCCAAATTATGACGAATGAGTAAATATTTCTAACATGGAAGCTCCCAAAAAATACTTCTTTTCCTCCAACCACATTTGTTTACTCTAACAATATACTTGTTGATATCATCTGATCCATCCTGATATACTGGTAGAAATCCATAACTATCAATTTCATTTAACACTTCTTCGCCTGACATCCCAACTGGAGGTAGCTTCCTAACTACTTCATTCCTTTTGAAATGTTTCTTATTTCTTTTGAACGGATGATCAAGAGGTAAAAATTTCCGATGATTATCAAACCAAGAAATCTTGTCACTGCAGGGCAAAGAAAATGCATCTAACTGACTCATACAATGTGACATGCTAACTTTCCAGCTGTGCTCCATCCTGATAACATTGAGTAAGCAGGAAAATCACTAATAGTCCATAACAATGCTGCATGCATTAAAAAGTTTGACTTTGTAGCAATGTCATACGTCTCTGAACCTATATTCCATAAATAATTCAGCTCAGCTATCAAAGGTTGCAAAAAAAATCTATGTGCCCTTTTGGATTTTGAGGACCTGGAATTAAAATAGTAAGAAACATGAATTCATCTTTCATACACATCCATGGTGGTAAGTTGTATGGTGTTAAGATAACAGGCCACGATGAATATTGTTGTCCATAACTTCCAAATGGCTGAAATCCATCTGCAGAAAGTCCAAGTCTGACATTACGTGGTTCCATAGCAAAAGAAAAAAATGTTGAATCTAAATGTTTCCATGCAGGGGAATCACAAGGATGACACATAATGTCTCCATCATGTCCATGGTTTTGATGCCAGATCATATGACTTGTTGTTGCTGCTGATGCATACAAACGTTGGAGTCTAGCAGTCAAAGGAAAGTAATACATGACTTTGTAAGGAATATTTTTCTTCTTCTTCTGATTTACCATGCGAGCACCATGCTTGTAATGAGGATGATTACAGATTTTGCATTCCATCAACTCACTATCTTGGTTCCAAAAGATCATATAATTATTGACACAACAATGTATCTTCTCAACTGGCAAACCCAAGTCTCTGATTAATTTTTTAGTGTTGTAGAAACTATCAGTCATGCAGTTACCAATTGGTAGCAACTCTGACATAAGTTGACATATGTCATCATAACATCGTTCTGAGAAATGATGTTCTGCCTTCATATTCAATAATCTTGCAGTAGCAGATAATTGAGAATGACCAGAAGGAATACCTTCTCATAATTCTCTTTCACTAGCTTTTAACATGTTATACATTTTCTGAACATCAGAAGTAGGTACTTGTTCTACATTTGATTGATCAAAAGCATTCATTGCATCGTAAACCATTGATTGCATTGCATCAGCAGGGTTATATGATGTCTCTGATCCAATTGAGTTCAATGATGATGCAACAGAAGGTCCACCAAATTTATATACATACGGCTCTCCATGACAATACCAGTTGTAATAATCTGGAACAAAGCCATACCTGCCGATATGAGTTTTCATTGTATCTTCATCACGGAAAGCTGTATTTCTACATTTACGTTGATTACATGGACACTTCAACTCTGTGTCATTCAAACACTCAGGATGACACTTTGCAAAGTTAACAAATTCTTCCACTCTAGCAAAAAATTTGTCATGGATAAATCCATTGTCTAACCTATTATACATCCATGCCTTGTTCGGATAAATTGTATCTGAATTCATGAGATAAGACAATTTAATCAAACGATGCATATTATGATCCATATTAAAATTTGATACTGATGCTATACTAAAAAATACATCTAATTAATCAAACGTGATATAAATAATGAATTAATTATTCTAATTAATCAACAAATTAATCTAATTTTCAAACAGTAAATCTAAAATTAATCAAACAAGAGCTAATTAATAAATCAATTAATCTAATATTAATCATCTTATTATTCTAATTAATCAAACAATTAATCTAAAATAAATCACACATTTGATCAATTAATTACACAATTTATGATTTAACAAAGGAAATTATTATCTAAATTAATTAAATGATAATTTAACTAATTAATTAACTGATTAATTATTCAATTAATCAGTTAATTAATTGATAACTTGCCACAGCAGGGTTTGCCAGCCGCAGGAGGCATCGGCCGGGCGCAGCAGGCGCCGCGCGGCCGGCTATCCCCCCCCCCCCCCCCGTGCTTGGCCGCGAGGGGCCGCGGCTGCCCGCGCGAGGCCGCAGGAGGTCGCGCGCGGCCGTGCCAAGAGCCGTGGCTGCCCGGAGAAGACGACGGCGCCGCGTAAGCACAAACAAATGGAATATACGGAAAATGTCGCTTAGCTCGCGTACCTGGGATCGGAGGAGGGTTCGCCGGAGGAGAATCACCGGAGGGGAGAAAGAGCTAGGGTTCGCGTGAGTGCGGGGGAAGGGGGCCGTCGCCCTTTTTAAGTATTTTAGCGATGGATTAACTTGTCTGTCGCCGATTAGCGACGGAATTGACCAATTCCGTCGCTATATTGAGGGGTTTGACCAGTCGCTTAAAACTAGCGACGGATATTTTATATTATCCGTCGCTATAGCGACGGACTTTGACCATGTCCGTCGCTATATTCAGGAGTTTGACTTGCCGCGCAACTATGGCGATGGATACTATATATCCGTCGCAACTTGCGACGGACTATTAACAAAGTCCGTCGCAATCCCTTGTTATTTTTGTAGTGACCAATTCTTGAGTATGCCCTTTGATAAAAAGTCGTTTACAGATTAATCTGTATTGCAAGTTTGGGCATCTATTTTTTTTTTGCTCTTATGGTCGGACTTACATAGATAAGTATCTTGTTTGTGCGCACGTATATTTGATAGTTGATTTTGTAATGTTGTTTGTGCAAGGTCTCATTTTGGTATGAGCTTCGTGTTTAGTTATATAAAAAAAACCAACAAGACTAGGAAACCAAGTCTTGTTGGGTTTTTTTTGTTATATATTTTTGTTTAGTTTGTTCCTAAATCTTATGAAACTAAGTTTTGTTGGTTAAATTTGTTCCTAAATTTTAGGGGACAAAGTCTGGTTGGTTTAGAGTTTTTTTAAGGATATGAGTGTTATATAAACTCATGCTTAGATGATGTTTAGGATAAGTTTTTTTAGATATTGAATCAATTTGCTTCGCTTAAGTCACGTTACGGCTATATCTCTATTTTTCTCTTCTCGCTCTTGTTTTTCTCAATAAGGTTTAAGCCCAGTTTTGGCTACTCCTTATCTCGTTATTACTTTCTTATTCTTTTCTCATAAATCCCTCTGAAACTTCTCGCCCCAGAATAATCTATATTCTGCCCGGCGTCAGTTGGTATCAGAGCTCATTAAGATCCAATGGAGGGTCATCGTGGACGTGGTCGTGGTCGCAACAGGCAGGTTCCGACTGAGGAAGCCCAGCACCGTGATCGTAGTATCCAAGATATAATGATGATTGAGAATTTACAGAAGCAAGTTGCGGAATTAACCCAGCATTTGGCAGCACGGGATCTTGAAGATCGTGAGATCTCTGATGGTAACTCTGAGTCTCCTTTCGAGAACTCGTATCATCGTCATGCTACATATCGGGAACACCATGGTCGAGAGGAACGATTAGGGGACTTTGGTTTCCGAGTGGATCTTCCTGATTTTTTTGGCACATTACAAGCGGAAGGCTTCGTTAATTGGATCAATGAAGTAGAGAGGATTTTTTAATATAAAGAAGTATCTGATCACATCAAAGTAAAGTTGGTCGTTATCAAGTTAAAAGTTCGAGCTTCAGCATGGTGGGAGCAACTTCGACGATCACGGGAGAGACAAGGTAAATCCAAAATCACTAATTGGGAAAAAATGAAGAAACTAATGAGAACACAATTTCTTCCCTTCGACTACACCCAAACATTGTATCAACGACTCCATACCTTGAGGCAAGGAGCTAGAACTGTTGACGACTATACAGAGGAATTCTATCAGCTTATTGCTCGGAATGATTTGTCCGAGACCGAGAAGCAGATGGTAGCGCGATATTTAGGGGGATTACGTCAACCCTTACAAGACACCCTGAGCCTTCACTCACTCTGGACCATTTCTGAGGCCTATCAGCGAGCCTTGATAGTTGAAAAACAACTAAACCGAAGACCGACGACTAGGAGCGATCAAAACAATCAAGTTGTTCGCCCTCAAGAGCCACGCCCTTCTCAGCAGCCACCACAAGGTAACCCTAAGACCACTAGCAAGTGTTTTTGATGTGGTGAACAGGGGCATCGAGCTTCGGAGTGTAAAAGATCCCCAGATCAAAAAAAACAAGACTCTGCTAGTTGAGGAAGACACAGAGGATGAACTCGAACAGATTGATGAGCCGATTTACGACGACGATATTGATGACGAGGTTCTTTATGGCGATGGTCAAGAGACTCTCGTCGTACGTAAGAGCCTACTGATCCCTAAGGAAGAATCTGAAGATGATTGGCTGAGAACCAACATTTTTCACACGACGTGCACAGTTGCAGACAAAGTTTGCAAGATGATCATTGATAGTGGGAGCTATGAAAATATTGTATCCGAGGAAGCTGTTCAAAAGCTATAGTTGAAGACAGATCGTCATCCAAAACCCTACATGTTATCATGGCTAAGTAAAGGAAGTGAGGTAACCATAGATAGGAGGTGTCTTTTATCTTTTTCTATTGGCAGCAAGTATTATGATCGAACATGGTATGATGTTGTGTTAATGGACGCATGTCACGTATTGTTGGGACGACCGTGGCAATATGATCGCAGCATCATTCATGATGGGCGGAAGAACACATACACCCTCAGCATCAAAGGGAGGAACATAGTATTGACTCCCCGACGAGAAGGAACCCCTTCAAATTTAGTAACCAATAATTCAACACTACTTTCTATGTCCAGATTTTTGAATGAGATGAAGCACAGAGATGTAGTCTATGCTTTGCTTCCTTTCAAAAGCAATGTCATAGACCCGGACTCGAATCTACCAGCTGAAGTGCAACAACTCTTATCAGACTTCGCTGAGTTGATGGTCGAAGACCTTCCTCCAGGACTTCCCCCTATGAGAGATATTCAACACCAAATTGATCTCGTCCCGGGGTCAAGCTTGCCTAACCGACCGACATACCGTCTTAACCCTAAGGATGCCGAAGAGCTACAACGACAAGTTATGGAGCTATTGAAACAAGGTTATATTCGCGAGAGTATGAGCCCCTATGCAGTCCCTGCCCTACTTGTACCAAAGAAAGACGGTTCATGGCGCATGTGTGTTGATAGCCGAGCTATCAACAAAATCACAGTGAAGAGTGGATACCACCAGATTCGAATCAAGCCAGGAGATGAATGGAAGACAGCCTTCAAGACACAACATGGGTTGTACGAGTGGATGGTCATGCCTTTTGGATTGTCCCATGCCCCCAGCACATTCATGAGATTCATGCATCAGGTCTTGCGACCTTTCCTGGGAAGATTCGTAGTTGTATACTTTGACGACATCCTTATTTATAGTCCGGCGAGGGTTTTACACCTTGATCACCTCCGAACTGTTTTTGAGAAGCTAAAGGCGGAATCCTTGTTCATCAACAAAAGGAAGTGTTCTTTTTTCACGACTATAGTTTCTTTTCTTGGATTTATAATTTCTACTGAGGGTGTCCATGCAGACCCATCAAAGATAGAGGCAATCTTAGAGTGGCCACAGCCAAAAACCATTCATGACGTCCGAAGTTTCTATGGTTTGGCCTCTTTCTATCGTCGATTCATTCAGAACTTTAGTACTTTAATTGCTCCTATAACTGAGTGCCTCAAGGAGTGCGAATTCAAGTGGAGTGAAGCAGCTATAACTAGTTTTCAGCTGGTGAAACAAAAGATGACCGAAGCACCTGTTCTAGCATTTCCAGATTTCGACAAACTGTTCAAAGTAAACTGTGACGCATCTAGCATTGGCATTGGTAGTGTTCTAAGTCAATCAAGACGCCCTATTGCCTTCTTCAGTGAGAAACTATCTAGTGCCAAGAAAAATTATTCTACCTATGACCTGGAATTCTATGCTATTGTGCAATCCTTAAAGCATTGGCGTCATTATCTCGTGCAGAAGGAATTTATCTTATTCATAGATCATGAGGCTTTAAAGTACATCAACAGTCAACATAAGTTGAGTAGTCGACACGCTAAGTGGGTAAATTACTTACAGGAGTTCACCTTTACACTGAAGCATCAATCAGGGAGACGCCGAACTCGAGGACGAGTTCTCTTCAACTCCGGGAGACTGATGCAGGAGGGGATCCAAAATAATATTCAGATTTATATATTTAGGGTTTTTTAATTGGTTATATATTTTTATTTATTTTGTTCCTAAATCTTAGGAAACCAAGTCTTGTTGGGTTTTTTTTGGTTATATATTTTTGTTTAGTTTGTTCCTAAATCTTAGGAAACTAAGTTTTATTGGTTAAATTTGTTCCTAAATTTTAGGGGACTAAGTCTGGTTGGTTTAGAGTTTTTTTAGGGATATGAGTGTTATATAAACTCATGCTTAGATGATGTTTAGGACAAGTTTTTTAGATATTGAATCAATTTGCTTCGCTTAAGCCACGTTACGGCTATATCTCTATTTTTCTCTTCTTGCGCTTATTTTTCTCAATAAAGTTTAAGCCCAGTTTTGGCTACTCCTTATCTCGTTATTACTTTCTTATTCTTTTCTCGTAAATCCCTCTGAAACTTCTCGCACCAGAATAATCTATATTCTGCCCGGCGTCATAAAGGTAGTGGAGGCGGCGAAGAGCTCAAAGAGGAGGAGGAGGACAGAGGAGGAGGAAGCAGATGATGCCATTTTCATGGAGATGAATTGTACGTAGTTCAATTATGAAGTAATTGAATGGATATACGTTATGTGATTGAACGATATGATGGTGTTTATATAGGCATATATGGGGTCGGGCCGGTCATCCCAGGTTCAATTTGTCTGCTGCCTGGTTCATCATTTTTTTTATATAGGCATATATGGAGATGCGTGTGGGGTCGCATAATAATTTAGTACAAGAGCCAGGTCGCATGCGTAACTCTCTCCTCTAATGGGCAGGAGACTTCTAATTAACAGCAAGGCAGCAGCAACTGCCAAATCAATCAGGGAGCGAGTCGCAGAGAGATACTCGAGTCCTGCCAATGAGAATCCATTCGACGCATTCACATAGAAAATTAAACTCCTGGACGAGAATCTAATTAGATTAAATTAGAAATAATTGTTTAGTTTAAAGACTTAATCCAACTCAATTAAATATGCCATGTGTATGTCTTTGTAGCAGCAGCGTTTCTGCACTTTTTGCACTGTAATATCGATATGTACATTAACCCGATCGAGTAACATGTAGAGCAATTCCCTGCAATATCGATTTCGTTAACTTGATCCATTGCAACTTTGTGGTTGACATAATTGGCGGTAGCAGGTCCTCAACGTTTCTTAATTTTCAAGAGCCAAACTTTTAGAATTCATACACCAATTAAGATTTTGAAGTGGAGTCGGATGGCTAAATATAATGTATCTCCTTTGGAGGAGACCGTTAGAATTCCGACCCCGCTGTGTTTGCTTTTGGAAGAACCATCAACATAGATCTTCCATACTCCATCGGCTTTAGGCTCGGGGACAGCTTCGAGCATGAAATCAGCAAGGGTTTGTGCCTTGATGGCAGTACGGGGGTGGTATTCAATCCCATACTCGCTCAGCTCTACCGTCCACTTGATCAGCCGACCCGAAGCTTCTGAGTTGGTGAGGACCCACCCAAGCGGGTTGTTGGTGAACACCACGATAGGATGTGCTAAAAAATAGGGTCTGAATCTTCGTGCCATTAGTACCAAAGCATAGGTCAACTTCTCCATAGTAGTATACCGTGTCTCTGCATCCTTCAGAAGATGTCCGAACAAGTAGATGGGGTGTTGAACAGTACCTTCTTCCCGAATGAGGGCAAAGCCCATCACTTGTTCAGCTGTGGACAGGTAGATGAACAATATTTCTCCCTCCAATGGCTTATAAAGGATGGGGAGCTCGGCGAGATATGCTTTCAGATCTGTGAACGCCTTCTCGCACTGGTCATCCCAATCGAACTTGACTACCATCCTCAGAATCTTGAAGAACGACAGGGTCCTGTCAGTAAATTTGGAGATGAACCTGGACAGGGCTGTAATTCTATCATTCAGTCGATGTACGACCTTGAAGTTGCGAGGAGATGGCATGTTGAGGATGACTTGCACTTTTTCTGAATTAGCTTCAATCTCCCTTCCGTTCACCATGTACCCGAGAAACCGGCAACTCTTCACCCCAAACAGACGTTTACCGGGATTCAGTTTCAGCTTGTTGGCCCTCAATGTGGCGAGCGTCTCTTCAGGTTGGCTATCATGTCTTCCCCCTTGTCTATCTTGACCAGGATATCATCCACATATACTTCAATGTTCCTCCCTATCTGGTGGCGAAAGACCTTATCTATCATCCGCTGATAGGTTACCCCTGCGTTGTGTAACCCAAACGACATGACATTGTAGCAGTAGGTACCATCTGCAGTCACGAAATTGACCTTTTCTTCTTCTTCACGAGCGAGAGGAACTTGATGGTATCCCTGGTAAGCATCCAACATCGAAATAAAATCGCAGCCAGAGGTAGAATCCACTAGCCGATCAATCCGAGGCAAGGGGTAGTAGTCTTTAGGGCAGACTTTATTTAAATTTCTAAAATCGATACAGACCCGCCATTTATCCCCAGGCTTAGGGACAAGTACTATATGTTAGTAATATGAGAGAAGTGTCCTAAGGCAATCTCCTTATGATTGTAATCATTTACTTTAATAAATGAATATTCACTATTTGAGTATACATATTCGTGTATTTGATTGAGATCTTAAACTCATTTACTGAATGTCCGCAATACAATTCACAGTATGAGAGAATTTGTGATGAATTCACAACTAGTGATTATCTCTACATGTGCAATTGTGAAGTATTGAAATTGTCCCTAGTCGATGAATTGATAAATACGGACACTATTAATTCTGTTGAGACTAGCATGAGTTATTCTCTAATCAGCTGATTCTCACTGGCTGGTGACATTGGGATGTCCGGAGATAAACATGAATGCTAGTTAAGGGAACTAGTTCATTGGAGTGACTGACTGTAAGACTTCATATGGTAGTCTACATATAGACATGTCAGTGAAGTTCTTACTGCAGCTTAAGTGCGATGTTCCTTTGACTTGCGGTGTTCAAGTTATCTTGGTCACGGAGACTTATACTTTGACATCTTAAGCAAGCATCTCTAAGGAGGTGTGGACCCAGGATGATTGGATATAAGCCGAAGTGCCCGAAGATGTTTGAACAGCCTACAAAGGATTCACCACTCCTTGCGAGGAGATGTATTCCCAAGGCCTATCGTCGGATTGTTACTCGAAGCCTCTGGCCAGAGCATAACATGTTCCGAGTATGAATCTCTAGGAAACATGAGAGTAATTAGAATCCGTTGGACGAGAAAGACATTACTTGGGCTAGGTGTGACGTAGTCAGCCTAGTGGGGACTGACACATAAAGACCGTGTCCTGAACCAAGTGGGTATAAGATGGTGAAGGGAATGAGGCACGACTCATTATAGCTGCTGAAGGGTTTCAGAATTCTTTCTGAGGTCAACCGTTGATCTTTCGATTAATTGGGGGTCATGATGTACTACTAGGTGCCACTCATGATCGTTCTATAATTGGTTAATTATAGACGGCCAACATAAATCGAAAGCCTATTTAGTCACACGCACAACGAGTAATCCGAGGGATTTAAAACGAGTTGAAAATTGGATTTTCCGATCAAGAGAAATAAGTCGAATCTGAATTTATCAGAGGCGCATCGGAAGCTTAAAACGGCTAAGTCTTTTGAAGGCTTATTAGGCGAATTAAATGAGTTTAATTCGCGAGGAGGCGGCTCGGTTTGGCCGGCCAAAGAGGGTCCCCACCCTCTTTGGTTTGGCCGGCCACCACATGGAGAGAAAACCAATTTATTTGGTTTAAATTATAAAATAAATCAAGCGCGATTTGTTTTATAAAATTATGGATAAATAAATCTATATAAAGAAATTTATATAAAGAGATTTATATAAAGAAATTTATATAAAGAAATTTATAGAAATTTATTCTTTTTTATGGAAATTAAAATGAACCATGGATAGTTTATTTTAATTTTATAAAATCAATTATGAATTGATTTTTCCATGATAAGAAAAATTTATATAGTAAATTTCTTGTAAAAATTTATTCATATAATTGAAGAGTACAGTTTTGTGTGTTATTTTTTTTATCAGTATAAAAGAGTAAAAATTCAGTATAAATCGTAAAGATTTGAGTATAAATTGTTTGAGATTAAGTACTAATTTAAGAAATTTGAGTATTATTTGAAAAAATTTGAGTATACATTGTTTCAGTATATAGTAAAAATTTCAGTATACATTATCAAAATTTAAGTATGAATTGATTTAAATTGAGTATTATTTGAAACAATTTGAGTATAAAAATTATAAATTTGAGTATGTGAGATTGCATCCACCACATCAAGATTTTCACATGAGGGGTCACTGAAATTTTATACTCAAATTTCTTAAATTAGTACTAAATCTCAAACAATTTATACTTAAATCTTTATAATGTATACTGAGTTTTCACTCTTTTATACTCACCACCTCAAGATTTTCACATGAGAGATCACCGAAACTTTGTACTCAAATTTCTTAAATTAGTACTCAATCTCAAACAATTTATACTCAAATCTTTACATTATATACTGAATTTTCACTCTTTTATACTCAATCCATCAGGGAATGAATGCAAAGAATTTATCAGTGGGATGCATGCAAAGCTAGTTTGATAGTTTTCAATTAACGTTGTTTATTATAATTTAGTTATAATAAAACTTGGCATAACGGAATAATTCATAAGAAAATTTATAAGATAAATTTCTTATGTAAATTTATTCCGTTAAAAGGGAGACTTGGCAATGGAGAGGCTACTATATAAAGGAACCAAGGCAAGCCTTGAATTCAAAAATTAATCAAGAGATTAAGAAGCTCTCTCTCTCTCTCATTCTCACCCTCTCTCTCTCTAGGGCCGGCGCCCATTCTCTCTCTAGGGTCGGCGCCCCCTTTCTCCCTCTAGGGCCGGCGCCTCCTTCCTTGCCGTGAGCCACCACCAAGACGAAGCGGGTCGCGACTCCTTCTTCCCTTCACGGAATCTTGATTCCGTTATTTGGTGGTTAGTTTCTATCTCTCCCTCTTGATATTCTAGTTGTGCCTTTAGAGAATCTAGTAGTTCTCGTCGGCACAAAACTCGTGGCTTTGCGAAGTCATCCCGAAGAGAACTCGGCGTGGACGAAGGGACGCTACGGTTGGATCTCGTCCCTTACTTCGAGTTACGCGAGGTATTGAGTAAATTAGTTTACTTTCTGCAAAATTTTAATTTATGATCATGTCCACACATCATAAGGTTGCATGCTAGATACGTGGTTAAAAATAATTTGAGAAATTATTTAATGCTAATTCTTCCGCTGCACGTAAATATTTTAAAATTTACGAACCCGTATCCTTGTCAACATGCACCCGGTCCCAACACTATATTAGTCAGCCAAGTCGGGAATTGAACTTCTCTTATAGTCCGGTCTTCAACAACTTGATGACTTCTTCTCTGATGATCTTGTCCCTCTCAGGGGTGAAATGTCTCCACCTTTGCTTCACCGACCGGACTCCTGGGGTTATGTGTAAGCGATGTGTGGCCAAAGCAAGGGGGACTCCTTTGATCTCTTTAGTAGCCCACGCAAAACGTCCTGATGGTCCTTCAAGCAGCTGATCAGACGACCTCTCATCTCGGGTGTAAAGTTAGCCGCAATCCTTGTGATCTCCCCCCCCCCCTCGCCCTCGGTCATGAGGATGAATCTGAACCTCCTCGCTTTCAACCTCCCTACTTTCTTCTTTGGGTCCCTCTTCTTCTCGAGGGTTGGCGAGGTCGATTTGAAGCGTCTCATGCGTCCTCGGGTTCTTGCGGGCTTCTGTCTTGACCTCCCCGCTGTAGCATCGCCGGAAAGTTAGCTCGTCTCCTTTGACCTCGGCCACCTGCTTACCCACCGGGAACTTGATCTTCTAGTGGTAGACTGAGACCACCACTTGGAATAGGCTGAGCGTTGAACGCTCCAAGATGGCATTATAGGACGACGGGGTATCCACCATCATGAAAGGAGTCCTCCTCGTCCTCTGTAACGTATCATCTCCCAGCAACAGGGATAGGGAGATCTGCACTATCGGCTGCACTCGGTATCCGGTGACTGATAAATACCATTTTGTTGATTATTTTAATTTCTAAAATCCATATTTGACCTATGTTTTTATTGCTTAATTGTGAAATTACCCTAGGTTTTAGAACTTACCTTTATTTTGGACTTAATTGCAAATTTACACATATTTGGATTATTTGGCCACTAATTTTCTGATATATTTTTGTAGGCATCAAAGGTTCAAGGACTTAGGGCATATTGGGTCAAACTTGAGTCGGAAGTGGAACCGGATCGAATTATCAAGCTTACGATTAATCCGGGCCGTCCGATTCAAAAGCGGCTAGATCTGAGCCATCCGGGACAATCTGAAGCAATCCGAGCTAGGGTTAAGATTGATCAAGCATTCTAATCAAGATCTAAAGGTTTCATCCCAATCAGAGCTCAATCAACCGTTGGATCAAGCTCGGAGGGCTCTAGATCGTCCATTCAAAGATTAGGTTGATCTGGACCATCCGTTGCAAATCTGGAGGATCCGAGCTACCACAAGGCAGATCCTGACCCCTGATCATCATCATTAAAGTTTGGCTCAGATCAGATGAAGATCAGCCATTGGATTTTCTCAAATCAATCACAGCAGTCCATTGATAGCTATTTAATCAGACACTCCACAGACTTTCTCCTCGTCGCGTCTCCGCCGCTACAGTAGGTTGCTTCGTTTCTTCTTCGTTTTCCAACTGATTTCTTCCATCCAAGGGGCGCGACCACCTCATCTCTTCATCTAGATCAAGTCGAGGTCACTGGGGAGAGCAATCGGTGGAGTTTCAAGCTCGGAATTGGGCAAGGACAGGGCTGTTTGAGGGTTTCGGTAGTTTTGTATTTGATAGCTTCGATTTCAGTTTTGTCAAGTTCTACATCAATCCAAGCCATCTGGAGGGGTTCTCGGACAAGCTTGGAACATTCTCGCACTTTCATTTCAATCAGACAAGGCCAAATTGAAGAATTCGAATGGGTTTTCCTCCTTGAATAGTTTTGAGCTAAATTCGACTACCGATTCAGTTCCTCAGTGAATTGCTGAGCTTGCGGGTCCGAGGCCAGCCCTTGCGTGACGAACAAGGAGACCTTGAGCTAATGGAGTGATTGGGGTTTAGATTTCTTATTGCATTTTCGATTTGTAGCTGTAATTTCAATTTCTGCTATAGTTTCATTCCTGAATTTATTCAGCTGCTGTAATTTTCTTGTATGGACCGTTTCTTTCTCAATTGGAGGCTCATCCTTGAGTGACAGCATGGATTCGTGAGCTGAGATGAGAGATTGAGGCTTTGCTTAGTTGAATTCCATTGCAATTAGCTGTAATTTCGAATCCTGTTAATTCTGTTCTGTTTTCATATCAATTGCTCTAGCTTCCTGTTCTGAATTGCTTCAGTGGTAATTAGGTTTCAGTAATTAGTTAGGCAGTTTATAGTGATCAATTGCAATTAGTTCAATTTGTTTCGTAGCTAAGTTTCATTTCTGCAATTCCATTAGCTGCTGCGTATCAATTCCACTGCGTGTGCAGTCATTTCTGCATTTAGCTAGCTATAATTTCAGCAATTTGATTCTGCTTTTAGTTTAGATACAACTTCAGCAAATTGTCCAGCTTTTCCATGTTGAGTGTCAAGTTTTGAACTTGCGTATCAGTTTTTCTCTGACTTCAAGTGGCGTATCAGTGTCTATTTTAGCATTTTCAGCTTGCAATTACTGTCAATTCTGCTGCTGAAATTCTGCAAAACAATTTCAATTCTGCACAATAGGTTTCAAGCTGCCGAATTGTATCAAGTGAACTTAGATCTGTCAAACCTTATCTGATCCCTAGAATGTATCAAGATTGTCCACTTGCATTTATGTAGCTTTGATGTTCCTGCATTCAATTCATGCGACAGTCCTGAATTTAATTCAGCATCAAGTTAATATTCTGAATTCTTCCCTGCAACTGCTGTAATTCTGCTTTTATTTCTGACTTATTTCATTTATCCATGCCTAGCATTTTACCCATCTCTTTTCTTACAAGAAGAATTGATCAGATGGATGTCAGAATTGGTAGTTTAATTGTCCTGCATTGGAGCCATTCAGAATTCCAGCCCTGAATTATCCTGCTTTTGTGCATGTTTCTGAATTAATAAGCATTCCTTTGTTGCATATCTGTAACCTCTGAATTGCTTATCAACTGAATCCTACTCAAGCTGATTGATATCAGCTAGTGCTTTGTAGATCTGTCTCTGAAATTCATGATTCCCTCTCGGCATATTAGATTTTGTGGTTTACAAGTATGTATCAAGTAAGATTTCAGTTTGGGTTGTGGTATCTTGCTTGCGTTCAGCTGGTTTTAAGTTCAATTCCTAACGTTAACCACACCTTTTAGTGTACTCTAGGTGCTTGAACTCAGTTGTCTTTGCATTCAGTTTGTTTCTGAACTATATTGCTTCTTTTCGGCTAATCAGCTTGCATTTCTGCACCCTTGTATCAAGTGAAGTTTTGTCAAAGATTGTGTACCAGTTTGGTTAAAGGTTGAATTGCATTCACTTTGTTTGGAGTAATAATTACTGAAGACGTTCTTTGCATTAGTGCTAGTCGAAATCAGATTTAATTAGATAACATCTTTGACTTCCAAATTTGACAAGGTTGAATTAATTAGATAAATTGTCAATTGGTTGAATGATAACTTGCTATCACTTGTTAAGTTCCATGGATAAGTTTCCTTCTTTCTATTGAGTTTTCATTTCTGAATTGCAAACCAAACCCAAATTACATTCGAAACCTAAATTCACAAACGACACGTAAATACAAGTTAGAATCAAACAAACATCAACTAGCTCCGAGAAAAATACGACCTGTGGCCCCTTTACTACGTTTTCATATTTTGATTGCAAAAAGGGTTTCCAGCTTTCATTTATAAATTCTAAATTTGAGACCCACATTCATGACAGTCATATTTGGGTCCGTCAGTGACGCCGAAGAGAGGGGTGGAGACAGGATGTAGCTCATCCTTGTCGATTGGCATCTGGTCCAGAGCCGCCTTATACATGATATTGACAGAACTACCTGTATCCACAAAGACACCCTTAACCTCGTAGTTAGCTATGCGTGCGAGGATTACCAACGCATCTTCATGGGGAGCTTCCACATCCTCCAAATCATCTGGGTCGAACGAAATGACTGGGCCCTGGCGCTTGTCGCTGCTGGTCTCGATGGCATAATTTTCCAGTCGACAGGTATGAGTCTTTCTCGCCCGATGAGAATCTCCTCTAATAGGTCCCCCGGAGATCACTCCCACATGGCCTGATGAGGACCGCGTGCTGGAGCTTTACCCTTCTTGGGATCTCATTCGAGGGAGATAGATTGTTGGGTCACTATCTCCCGACTCCTTCCTCTTGAATGCGACCCAGATCGGCACCCGACTTTATCATCCCCTGATTGCCGTCGACAAGGGGAAAGTGTTGGTGCAAGTTGCATCAATGATGTTCTCCTTTAAGTGTTTTAATGTTTGACAATACACTTAAGTCAGTGATACAATGAAGAGACAAAGGGGAGCAAAGAGAAGTAAACTAAGTTGAAGAAAAGTCCTAGTTAATCTAGGTATAGAAACCCTAAGACCTAGCGAAGGGCTGCTAGGCACCTAGCGAAGGGCTGCTAGGCATAGAAGACCTAGCTAAGGGCTGCTGGGCACCTAGCGAAGGGCTGCTAGGCATAGAAGACCTAGCGAAGGGATGCTAGGCACCTGGCGAAGGACTGCTAGGGAATGAAGATCTGGCGAAGGACTGCTAGGCACCTGGCAAAGGGCTGCTAGGGAACGAAGTCTTGGTCCAAGGGACTGAGCAACTTAGCTGAGCGATGACTAAGGACAGGAGTAGAGACGGGTCAGGGTTTGGGCGTCTCGAGGTCCGGAAGTATCGGAAGCTAAGCAAAAGTCCACCCGAAGGGCTGGGTGACAACTGTCTCCTGAAATGAGTAGGTGAAGGGCGAGTTCTCGGGGATAGGAACTTGATAAGTACCATTTTGTTGACTATTTTAATTACTAAAATCCGTGTTTGACCTATGATTTTATTGTTTAATTGTGATTTTACCCTAGGTTTTAGGATTTCCTCTTATTTTGGACTTAATTGCAAAATTACACATTTTTGGATTATTTGGCCACTAATTTTTTGATATATTTTTTTAGGCATCAAAGGATCCTGGACCTAGGGCATATTGGGTCAAACCTGAGTCGGATGTGAACCGGATCGAATTATCAAGCCTACGATTAATCCGAGCCGTCCGATTCAAGAGCGGCTAGATCTGAGCCATCCGGGACGATCTGAAGCAATCCGAGCTAGGGTTAGGGTTGATCAAGCTCTATGATCAAGATCTGAAGGTTTCATCCCAATCAGAGCTAAATCAACCGTTGGATCAAGCTTGGAGGGCTCTAGAGCGTCCATTCACAGATTGAGTTGATCTGGACCATCCGTTGCAAATCTGGAGGATCCGAGCTACCCCAAGGCAGATCCTGACCACAGATCACCATCATTAAAGTTTGGCTCAAATCCAATCAAGATCAGCCGTTGGATCTCCTCCAATCAATCTGAGCCGTCCAATTTTAATTACTTAAGGAAAAATTTGGCCGCAGCAACCTTCGTCGCGTCTCTGCTGTTTCTTCTTCCTTCTTCAGTTGTTCTTCGAGTTTTAGCTAGTTTTCTTCATCAAGGAGGCGCGATCCCTCAATCCATCATCAAAGCAAGGGTTAGGTTAGTGAAAAGATGATCTCAGTGAAGTTTCAGAGTTGATTTTTGCTCAATAGCGAAGTTGCGCGAGGTCTCGGCAGTTTGCTATCCGAATTCAGCGAACTCAGCTGTGCTCCACTTCCACTGCATCCGAGCTGACCAGAGGGGTTCCCTGGAAGGTCTCGGTCACTCCCAAATCCAAATCGCAAGCCACCAGAGCGAGTTTGAAGAATTCGGAGCTGAATTTCAGTTTGGGCATAGTTTGATCTGTTTCAGTAGCAGAGATGTATCTTCACTGATTTGCGGAGCTTGCGGATCCGAGGTTCTCCCTTGATTGACGACCAAGGAGCTCTTGAATTGGAGAAGAGTTGAGGAGTAGTTTAGATTCTTAATTTCCAATGTTTTTAGCTGTAAATTTCCATTTCTGCTTTCTGTTCTGTTTCTGCATTTCAGTTTCAGATTCGTTACATTGGTTTAATGTCTTGTTTCTGATGTAATTAGGGTTTAATCCAATCAGTTTAGTAATTAGGAAGTTTGTTTAGTGGAGAATTGTTGTTAATTTCAGTTTATTCCTGTTTAAAACCTTGCGTGCCAACTCCAAAGCTTGCTTGCCAAGTTATTTCTGATTTCTGCCATTTGTTTCGAATTCAGTTTATGTCTAAAGTGGATGCCTGCAATTTAAGACAACATCTAGTTAGCTAATGCATTTGCTTTAAGTTTGTTTAGTTTCAGTTCAAATTCTGCAGTTAAGTTCAGTTAGCTGTTTATAAGTTCCATTTCACTCAGCAGTTTCAGTTTTATTTTGCAATGTATCAGTTCAATGTTTCTGAAGTTTGAATAAAGGGAACTTTAGTTTTTCCGAGTCTCATTGGAACCATAGAATGTGCACTTGAATTTAGACTGATTTGATTGTGTGTGTCTACATTTGAAGTGTTTCCTTAATCTGCACTCATCATTTCTGCAATTTCTGCAGTTTCGATTAGTACTTCTGATAAAGTGTTAAGTGCAGTCTCAGTTCTGGATTGGATCAAGATTCATACACCTTGTAGTATACTTTATGCTCGGATTTAGCTTGCATTCATTAGCCTCTAAAATCTGATCAGTTATTTAAATTCTGCATTCAATGTATCAATGTTTTCAGAATTCATTTTCTGCACTTGAAGCAATTTCTGCATATCAGTTTTGCATCCAAATTTCTGCTTCGCATTCAATTGTTTCCGAATCCATTTGTTCAGCTGAATTTCTGCACACCATCTCAGAATTTCTGTCTTGTTTTTGCCATTGGATTGAATCTGAATTTCTTTCATTTAGCTGTGTCATTTCTGCTGTTTACTTCATTTCTGCTATGCCATTCCTGCGTGCCAAGTCTCATTTCTGATTCTTGTAAGTTCTTGTGAATTCAGTTGTGTTTACTTGGACTTCTGCCATTGCAAACCACACTTAGTTTTTTGATTTGTTTCTGCGCAACTGTGTCTGCCTTCAGATGTTATTTCTGCATTAGATTTCTGCATCTAGATTTGTTTCTGCCCAACTATTTCTGAAATGAGTTTCTTGACTGATCAGGCTTGGATTTTACTTCACTGGTACAATCCTTTTCCAAGCTAAGTTGGTTAGTTTCAGCAGGAATTGTAATGGTTCCAGTTTAAGCATTCAGTTCTAGGTTCTGCACATCAATTTCCTTCCTTGCGCAGCAAGTTAATTCCCATTTCTGCAAGTGTATCAAGCTCAACTTCCGCACTGATTTGTATAGGGATTAAACACTCCTTGTATTGAACTTTGGTGCTTGAATTAGCTCCCATCGAATCCAATAAATTTCTGAACTGTAAATTCCTATTTTTCAGCAATTTTCAGCTTGCATTTCAGTTCTTGGTATCAAGTAAAATTTGGCACTGAGTTAGTTCTAATTTGTTTAAGGAGTGTTTTGCATTAGGTTGGTTTTAAGTGGATATTCTTGAAGATAATCTCTGCAGTGGTATCAACAGAAATTTGGTTTAATTTCATAGCAGATTTGTTCTCAAATTTAGGATAAGTTGTATCTAAGCTCCAATTCGATTGAGTTAATTGGCTGAAGTACGTGGATTAAGTTTCATGGTTACGTTCTTTTACTTTATATTGCGATTTCATTTCTTATTGAACCCAAAACCCAGATTTAATTTGAAACCCAAAAACACAAACGACACTTAAATACAAGCGCGAATCACACAACGTCAACTAGCCCCGAGAAAAATACGACCTGTGGCTCCTATATTACATTTTCATAGTTTTGATTGTAAAAGGGTTTCCAGCATTTCATTCACATTTAAAATCTGATGAGGCCCACATTCGTGACAGTATATTTTGGGTCCGTCAAATTTTTGGACTTAATTGCAAAATTACACATTTTTGGATTATTTGGCCACTAATTTTTTGATATATTTTTTTAGGCATCAAAGGATCCTGGACCTAGGGCATATTGGGTCAAACTTGAGTCGGATGTGAACCGGATCGAATTATCAAGCCTACGATTAATCCGGGCCGTCCAATTCAAGAGCGGCTAGATCTGAGCCATCCGGGACGATCTGAAGCAATCCGAGCTAGGGTTAGGGTTGATCAAGCTCTATGATCAAGATCTGAAGGTTTCATCCCAATCAGAGCTAAATCAACCGTTGGATCAAGCAAGGAGGGCTCTAGAGCGTCCATTCACAGATAGAGTTGATCTGGACCATCCGTTGCATATCTGGAGGATCCGAGCTACCACAAGGCAGATCCTGACCCTAGATCATCATCATAAAAGTTTGGCTCCAATCAGAGCAAGATCAGCCGTTGGATCTCCTCCAATCAATCTGAGCCGTCCAATTCTAATTACTTAAGGGAATTTTTGCAGCAGCTGTTCTTCGTCACGTTTTCCTCGCCGCAATCAGTTCTTCTTCAGTTCTTAGCATTTTTTTCATCGTTTTAGCTAATTTCTTCAATTCAAGGGGCGCGACCCCTCGATTTCTGACCTAGATCGAGTGCTAGATCCTTGGGGAGCTGCTTCGGTGAATTTCCAGCTCCGAATTGGCCAAAACAGAGTTGTTGCGAGGTTTCCGCAACTCTGTCCTTCATTGCTTCAATCTCGGTTTTGATCCATCCTTCATCCATCCGAGCTATCCAGAGGGGTTCCCTGGAGTGTTTGGTTCATCCCCACATCATCCGCGCGATTGGACAAGGCAAGATTGAAGAAATCGATTGGCAATTCAGCTTGGCACAGACTGTGAGCTGGATTTCTTCGCAGAGGTCGTTTCTCCATTGATTTGCTGAGCTTGCGGGTCCGAGGCTCACTCTTGCTTGACGACCAAGAAGCATTCGAGCTCGGGAAGAGATCGATGTTTAGATTTCTTAGTTAATTTCGTTTATTAGTTGTAATTTTCATTACTGCTGTAGTTTAGTTTCTGTTTTGGTTTCAGATTTGGTTAATCTCGTTTCTGATTAGTTTCTGCTTAATTAGGGTTCAATCCTTCTAGTTAAATAGTTTAGGAAGTTTGTTTAGTGGATACTTGAGTTTAATTGCAGTTATTTTCAGCTTAATTCTCGCGTATCAGTTGTATCAGAATTCCCTGTTCTTTATGCTGCGTATCAGCTTCTTCCCTGCATATGCATTCATTTTTGTATTTAGTTAGTTATAATTTCAGCAATTTGATTCTGCTTTTAGTTTAGCTACAACTTCAGCAAATTGTTCAGATTTCCATGTTGAGTATCAAGATTTGAACCTGCGTATCAGTTCTCAGCAATTTTGAATCTGTGCAGAAAATTTCTCTGATTTCAGTTTGTGTATCAGTGTATTGTAAGCTGTTTCTGTTCAGAAATTTTAAGAGTGTATCAATTTCAGCAATCAGCACTGATATGGATCACGTTTTGTTCATCTTGTAGTGTACTTTGTGCTCAAATTCAGTATGCAATGTTAGTTTCATGCTCATTGGATTAGACACTGCATTTCTGCAGTAATAGCACTGATTTGGATCACGTTTTGTTCCAATTGCTTTAGTTTACTTACCTCGAAAATACCTTGCAAATTGTTCTAGCTAAAGAGCATTCGAATTCAAGCCTTGCGCAGCAGTAAGTTTGAATCACTTTCATATTTGAAATCTGAAATCCAATTCTGAAATTTGAAATCCAATTCTGAAATCTAAGTTCAATTCTGAATTCTCTTGCATTTGGCTGTGTCGAGATGTAGTGTGCTTAGGGTCTTGCTTGTTCAGTCATTTGCTTGGAGTTGAGCTCTCAATTATCGCTGCATTTCTTTGCATGTTCAGTTTTCATTTCTCAGTCTGATTAATAATTCCCAATCTGGACTGATAGAATCAGTTTTAACTTGGCACAAGAACTCAATTTTGGCACAAGGATTGGCCCTTGCGTGCCAAGCTGTTTTGGTGAAGTTTTGCATCAAGTTTTGACTTATCTTTTGGGTGTAGAATAGTTTTGAAATCAATTGATATCACCCCTCAGTATTTCTGAATTTTCTTTGCATTGGTTTGCTTCCAAAACTTGTAATAGAGTTGAGTTGTAACTTGTTTAAATTTTGAATGCTATTGTTTGCATTAAGATTGTTTGCTCTCCAAAAATTGCTATCACTGCCTTGTACCTTTGTTTAGCATTTGTTTTGCATGTGAAATCAGAATTGGCCCAAAGTTGATTAAGTGTTTTAGTGGATTAAGTGCCAATTGGTTGAATCAATAAATGCCATCACTTGTTTTGTCATGAGTGAAGTTTCCCTTCTTCTCATTTCACTTTCATATCTGAATAGCAACCCAAAACCCAAGTTTTATTTGAAACCCAAAATTCACAAACGACACATAAATACGAGCGCGAATCAAACAACGTCAACTAGCCCCGAGAAAAATACGACCTGTGGCCCCTTTACTACGCTTTTCTATTTTGATTGCAAAAAGGGTTTCCAGCTTTCATTCATTCACATCTAAATTTGAGGCCCACATTCGTGACAGTATATTTTGGGCCTGTCAAATTTTTTGGCGCCGTTGCCGGGGAAGCAACTAGTTGATTTGTTTGATTTTTGCTTGTATACTTTTAGACATATCATTGGGTTCTATTTTTTGTTGCTTATTCTTTTGTATACGGGTACTGCCATTTTTCTTGTTTGTTTTGTGACAGGACTGCCAGTTCAGAATGTTTCCATCTACTTACCAGCAGCCGTGTCAACAATTCCAACAAAATCAGCAACCAAATCAAAATTTCCAATATTCCTGTGAAAATTTTCAACAACCAAATCAGTTTTTTCAACCTAATTGTCAGCCAAGTCAGCCCTTCCAATTTCAGCAGCCAAGTCAATCAAATTTTCAACAGTTTCAACATGGGCAGCCACCATTTCAGAATTTTGATCAACAAAGTCAGCAATTTCAGCTACCATGGCAACAGTTTCAGCCACCATTACAACAATTCGAGCAACCACAGCAATTCCAACCATTTCAGCCGGATTTTCAGCCAATTCAACCAATTTTCCAGCAAAATCAGATTGGGCAGCCATTATTCCAGAATTTTCAACCCCCTTATCAACAAGATCAATCACTTTTTCAAGGAATTCAGCAAGGGTTTTCAGATAATTCGAATTTCCAGCAACCATGTCAATTACCGCAGCAATTTCAACCTTGCTACCAGAATTTTCAGCAGCCCAATCATAGTTTTCAGCCCACTCAACTTCAGAGTTCACCACCACAAATTCAACCTCAGATACAAGAATTCCAGGGCTACAATTTTCAGCAATTTCCACCAAGTGGTGAACCAACTTTTCAACAGTTTAATCAGTCTGTTCAACCATTTGATCAAACCCCACAGTCTCAACTTTATCAAATGTGTCAACAAGAGCTTCAAAACCTCGAAAGGCAAATGGAACAAGTGGCTAGTGATTTGAATCAAATAAAAGCCCAAAGAGCAGCACAACTATCGTCTCAAGCTGTTTTTAATTCTGAGAGCCCCGGAGTTGGTTTTATATCAGTTCATGGTGACCCTAGTGCATGGCAAAGTCCTTCTTCAATTAATCCTGCAAATTTAGTAGAAGAAGAAGAAGAAGAATACATTAAAATCTGGGCACCTACAGCATGCATCTCTCCGGAGACTCCTATTCGAAATCCAATTCCAAATTTTTCAGCTCCAGAAGAAGAAATTGAAGCTCCACAAGACCATTCTAGACTTTTATTTTCTGATGATAGCATTATTGATGGTCCTAATTTTTCTGACACTGTCATTGCGGATATTACAGGAGAAGCATGCAGAGGAGATGATTCCATAGGTGTAGGGGATTGCACTAAGCCCCAGGGACCACCACAAAATTTAGATGATGAACCAGAAAGTGTAGGGACTTGCATGGTGGAAGCAAGCACCCAAGGATCACCAGTTGATTGTCCACCAGAGCCTGAGGCTGAAGGGGAGCATGAACATGACCAGGAGGAGGACACAGATACATCTACTACTATAGAACCTTCAGGTATTATCCAGCACGCTCAGGTAAGTATTTCTCCTCTTTGTTCAGAAAAATGCAGTGAGGTACCTAGTACTGATTTTATTAGTTCTGAGGAATTTATTGATATACCTTGTGTAGAAATTGTTTGTGAAAATCCAATAGAGGTACCAAACATTGATTTCATTGATCGTACTGCATTACTTGATACATCTCTTGCTATGGATAGTGAAATAATTTTAGAGGCACCCATAATTGATGTAGTTTGTTATGATGAATCTTTAGATACATCTTTTGTGGATATGACTAGTGAAAATTTTTTAGAAGTGCCTGAAATGGATGTTATTTACTTTGATGAGTCTCTTGCTATATCATATGCTGAGGTTGAATGTGACAGACTTTTGGAGATACCTGATATTGATTTGATTGGCTGTGACACATTGCATAATGCATCCTTGATGGAAAATAATTGTGAAATTTCTATTGATATGCCAGAAATTGATTTCTTCATTTGTGATGAGTATTTGGATACAAATTTTGTAGGAAATGATTTTGAAAATTTCATTGAGGCACCACAAATTGATTTAATTGGATATGATGCAGTTTTGGATTCATTTGATGCAGAGACTGATATTATTACATTTCTTTCTGACCCTGAACGCTTGAGAGAGGTATTACATTGTTTTGCAGGGTCCAGAAGACTCCAGGAGTGGGTGCTCCAACTGAACAGACTTCAGCCTCCTGGAAGGACTTCTGAAAAACATAAAGAAGGAGGAGATTATTTTACTTTAATCCATAGCCCTCCGTTCCTTCAATGGCTATTATACCTGAATCGCCTTCGGCCACCGGAGAAAATTTTTGAAAAGTTCAAGTGTGGGGGAGTCCTAATTCTCCCAGCTACCCATGTTCCTCCACTACCACGGTGGAGGCTACTTCTGGATCGACTCCGCCCACCCGAATAAAGGGGAGATTGTTCTTTCTTGCATTTTCTTTTATCGCATTTTTCACTTTCATGTTTTCTAGAGTAAATTGAATAAATAGACATTGTAAATACTATGTTTTTTCTTTTAGCACTTTTTCTTGCATGACTTGAAATAAAAGTATCCCTTTAGGTTTTCTCCATAGCATTTTAGAGTCTTTTGAAAATAAATTAAATTTGGTTGTCAAAACTTAGGATTTGAGATCATGGATGAAATCTTGGATACTTGAGTACTACTTGCTTTAGATTCTTAATTGAGGACTTGGGATGAATTATTTTTACCTAGTGAGATTAGCCTTATTTTGTGATACACATATGTTATTGTATTCTAGAACTTGCTTAGGTTCTTTCAAAACAGGCCTATATAAGGGGCTTCGACCCCTCTGCTTCTGACAGAACTGCAAAATACCATTCCAAGCATTCTGACCGACGACAACGCACTAGAAACGAGGCTCTACGACCTGGAGGCTCCAGGAGGAAGTGCGCGGCTCTTCGGAGGTCCAGATCGGCCGAGTTTCAGATTTTTGTTCGGTTCGCTTTTACTTATTCCGCACTTTATTTTCTATATTATTGCTTGTAAATCTTGCATTGTAAGTCGGGTTTCTCCGCCTCCGGAAAGTCTGGGAAGGAGACCAATAGTGGACGGGTGTT
This sequence comes from Boesenbergia rotunda, assembly GCA_024364735.1. NCBI lineage: Eukaryota > Viridiplantae > Streptophyta > Magnoliopsida > Zingiberales > Zingiberaceae > Boesenbergia > Boesenbergia rotunda. The sequence continues at coordinate 415,981 of JAGFNQ010000910.1, forward strand.
CCCGTGCATAGGCCTTGGATGTATTGACCCTGGGAGGTCGGGAACCAAGTAAAAATCCATTGTGTCCTTTGCTTTGTTTTTCGTTCTATTTATTTTCCGCTGCGCTACTAATATTCTAAGTCCAGAACGAACGAAAGTTTACGAAGGTTTTCGCGATCGATATTCACCCCCCCCCACCACCCTCTATCGACGGCACCGGTCCTACAAAAAGGCTTTGCCGAGGGGATTGCCATCGGTTCCCTGCTTTATTCCACCGTTTGTGGGGATTGGTATCCGCATCCATGAGCTCTCCTCATCTTCAGGGTGATGCGCTCCTCTGTAGAGTGATTTGTACTACCGTGGAAGTCGTAGTACTTCTTCTGTGCTTCAGGCTCCGCGGTGTCGACCGTTTCCACCAGCCTCTTCTTACCAACCCAGTGGTCCTTCCCAGAACGAGGATCATTCGCCTAGGCTGGTGCGGGTGATTCACTTCTCTCGGATCATATACCGAGATCTACGTAGGGGCTTTGGCTGGATCTTTGCAACGAGCGTGCTGCACCTCTTCGACGTTGACGTACTTGATGGATCGCCCCAGTAAGTCATCGAAACTGGTTGGCGACTTTTTCACCAGTGATCGGAAGAAGTCGCCTTCGGAGAGTCCCTGCGTAAAGGCGCTGACGAGGATCTCCGAAGTAGCGGTTGGCACATCTTGCGCAACCCGATTGAACCGCTAGATGTAGTCCTTCAGCGGTTCTTTCGCCTTCTGCTAGAGGGTGAACAAATTCAACGTCGTCTTCTGGTATCGACGACTGCTGGCAAAGTGGTGTAGGAAAGTGGTTCTAAACTCCAGGAAGGAGTTTATAGAACCTTGGGGAAGCCTTTGGAACCATCTCTGGGCGACCCCTGATGAAGTGTTCAAGAACACTCGACACTTCACACCATCTGTGTACTGGTGTAAGAGAGTCACATTCTCGAACTTGCAGATATGGTCCTTTGGATCTGTCTTCCCATCGTAGTCAACAATCCCTGAGCCACGGAATTGCTTAGGCATGGGGTCTTCTACGATGTCAAGGGAGAAAGGGGTAGAGAATACTTTCAGGAGGGCTTTGGGTCCCCCGTCCTTCCCCGGTCCTCCCTCCTGCCATAAAATGTTGGAGGGGCACGGAGTGTGCTGTCTCCAAGTCTCTTAAGGAATCTCGCTGGGGTGCTGGAGTTATCATTTTGGTCTCATCGGGGGTGAGACAGATCTTCGGTTGTGGTGTGCGAGGTAAAGATTCTTGGAATTTCGCCTTGCACCGAAGGTGCTCGCCCTGAGGTGGTTTGCTTGATTTGGTGTTGTTCCAGCGCTCCTTTGATGACGTTCGCGAATAGACGATCCAACTCCTCTCTCGTCATGATAATAGGTTGACTCTCTAGATCTGCCATCACGGTGCTCCTTTAGGTGCTTTGATTACGTTTCCCACTGACGGCACCAAACTTGTTATGAAAGAAATCAACGCGGACGGCGAGTCACCAAAGACCAGCCCACGAGGACGGTGACAGAGAGAAGCAATCCTTCCCTGCGAGATTAACACGAACGCTAATGGGAACACACCGGAAGGTTTTCCGATGGAGCCCACTCTGACGCTCAAGTCAGAATCTTTATCGCTATTTAGAGGACAACGAGGAAGCATGAATTTGTTAAGTTCAGAAAGCCTACCTTTACCTGGATGCCAGAGCACCTTATATACCTGATATTTCGGTCACACGTGTCCCCACATTCTCCTCCACGTTTCTTAATCATCGGTTATTTGGTAGCTTTTGATAACGGCCGCTGCGATCATTAAGGCCTTAATTGCCGCATGTAGTCGACAATAATTATCTTATGACTTTCCTGTTCTGGAAAGAGGAACAACTACTTGAAATCGGGCTATCAGATATATTGATCTTTAGGCTCCACTCTCCCGAGTAGATCTCGGGGTCTCATCTCCCAAGCTGACCTTGGGGCCTTCATGTGTTTTGTCACGAGAGTCTCGAGAACCTAAAGTCCGGCCTGACCTCGAGTGTCTGTCCTCCCGAGCTATTCCCAGGCACTCGACATCCGGTCTGACCTCGGGGGCTCTCGCCTGTTCTCCAGAGAGTCTCGGGAGGCTGAAGACCAACCTGACCTCGGGTGTCTGCCCTCCTGAGATAGTCTCCGGAGCCTGAAGCCCGACCTAACCTCGGGCGTTTGTCCTCTCGAGGAGCTTGAAGCTCGGTCTGACCTCACAGCTCTGATCTACTCTCCCGAGGGGGTCTTCGTATGACTCGGCGTTCAGGTTCAGTGGACCCTATCACGTAGCTTCCCTATGCCATGTGTCAACCCTGGGATGCTCAACCCTATCAACCATAATAAAAAATTTATTATGAATACAAAATGATCCCTAACACCTAAATATAACTCTTATTTATATCGTAGTCTAAGATCATAATAAAGAAAAAAATTATAATTAAGATATCTTAATTCTATTCTTGTAAAGAAAATTATTAAATTTTTATCGAAAAGGAAAATAATTAACTAGATGATCTTAACTCAAAATAAGATGTGAATTGAGACAAATCTAGGAATAAAAAAATCTTAAATATCTAAAAAATAAAAATTAACAAAAAAATTAAAAGTACTCTTAATATTGTTTAAACGGTGAAATTAGGCTTCGAAAAATTGATGGTTACAATTTTACCGATAACAAATAGCTTTTTAAATTCTGAACTCGTGACCGCTAATGATCCTAAGTCTTAATAAAAAATGGGTGGTTGTCTCTCTTAAGAAGAGGACGTGTAGAAGTAATTTTTTAGTTTATTTTGCTTAATTCATTAAACGAATAATTAAGGAGGCATGCATGCAATGTTGTCGTAGTACCTGAAACGTTTTCTATTTCCTGTCTACAACGAACTCCACAATATTGTTGCTAATTGAACATAAGCCACAAGACAAAACACGACTTGTCTTAATTTGTCCTTTGAAAAAAGTTCATGCGTCAGGAATGATGGATTATTGTGAAATGAATTTACCGTATTACATATGAAGAATGATCAAACATTAATGGTGAGCTTCTAATTGCATTAATCATGGTCCTCGTTAGCGAAAGGTAATATAAGCGTCGAGTTGTCCGGTGAGGGTTGTGTTGGTGGCATGAACTTCCGTGGTCAACAAGTAGCCTCTGGCCAGCCGGAACTTTCCGGTGCCGCCGGTGATCGCCCGTTCGAACAGCGTCCCCAGCGGGGCCACAGGGAACAAACCCTGCAGCGAGAGGGAGCTGCCGTTGTACTTGCCGGCGGTGAAAACCAGCTGGAAGTTGGTGAGGCCGGAGTTCTCGGCCACGCTCGACCCGATTCCCATGCCCTGATTCCGACCGATAATAGGCGAGTCGGGCTCGACCCCAGCTCGGAGAAGGTTGTCGTAGACGATGACGTTGCCGAATCCGGCGCCGGAGGTGGAGCTGGTGCGCTCGACGGCGTAGACAACGGTGGCATCGGGGCCTGAGCCAAGGATCCTCTCGTGGTTGTAGAAGCGCAGGTGCATGTAGCTGTTGGGATTTGACGAGGCAGCGGTGGCGGCGGCAAAGAGAGAGAAGAGGAGGAAGGAGAAGAAAGAGGAGGATGCCATTAATTAGTTACGTATGCAGATGTGCAGCAACTAATTGAATTGCAAATTATGCTTGTGAAAAAGGGACTAAATTAGTTATCGATGATGAAGTAGATTGCAATCCAGGGCTATTGATATAGAGGAGAGGCCATGGGAGAGATGAAGCTAGCATATGCTGAGTTGACGGCGTACCGATTTGTTACCGTAATGTAGAAGGTCAACGCCGTCTCTGAGTAATCGGTCTGACATTTGACCGACGCGTTGTGGATATATAGAGTTGACTTTAAAATCTGTCAAATGTTTGAGGGATAATTTATTCACGCTTGCATACTGGTCCACTGACACGCGGAAACGGGTCGAATACGGTACTGATACGCGTACGTACGTCAACGTAACCCTCCGAGGGGATGCCAAGTCTTCGTATATATTTTTTATAAATTCATCCAAATATTCTATTTTAGGATAAAAGTATAAAATCCGATTACTAATTTTAGGATTAGATCTCCATAATCATGTATTTTCTAATGTTTAAATATATTGATGAACCCTTTAAATCCCGGCCTAGCTAGCCCATGGGTGGTTCAGCCGGCCAGTCTGGCACCACGTCAGGGCAGGAACGAGATAGGGGTCTCTGGGGTCCAGTGAATCATGGGGCCCGCATAAGCAAGCAAACCAATTCAGTGACCCAGCTCCACCTGCTCAAAGACATCCAGAAGTCCGAGACCCGGGGAATCCTCGAACCCCCCAAGCGCTCGACCCTGGGTCGGGACAGGCGAACCAACCCCGAGTGCCCCTGGACCCTCGCACCCTCCAACTCGGCCACTCGCCCCATGTGACTCGGGAGCAGGTGAAGCGGTTACATTTCCACCTCCCCCTTCTCACTCGGGGTGTACCCTACGCCACTCGAGGATGTTATCTACAAAGGTCAATATCATGTGGGTGTTTGGTCGGAAACCTACCTCGGGATCCGCCTTTCCTTCAGCCATACCCACTCCCTGACAACCCACTAGCAGAAGGTGGTACGGGGTCGGCGCAAAGCTAACACACTTCAAGCTCAAATCGCGGATATCTCGCTTACACAGTGATCTCCTTGCCACTCCGTACCATTACCACTTGCATTCGCGTCAGGCCGAGCGGCGCCTGGCAACGCACGTCAACAAGTTGGCAATGCCCCTTACCATATTTGGGCATGCAACGCCTCACTCTGCCACCACTGGCTACGCCCTGTCTGCTCTCGCTTACAACATGGAGTGGCAGGCCAGGAAGAAGCTGCCGGCTTCCCCGGCTATATAAGTCTCTCCGCTCCCCGTCGCACAGGTACGCGCAATAGTATTTTCGCTACTGTTCCATTGCTTTCACTCTTCCACCACCGGGGACTGACTTGACCGTCGGAGTACCTTGCCGGGGACTTTTCCCAGCAGGTTCGCTAACGTTCTTTTTCTTACAGATCGGAGCCGACATCAGTAGCTCGCGACCTTTGAGAGACCGCATTTTTTGGGAGTCCATCTCGCTTCGCGCCAGGATCATTTGATTTACTTTTATTTAAATTTATATATAACCAAATTAGTGATACTAGGAGAGATGTGAAAAATCATATCAATCATTAATATCGCAAAATATGAAAGAAAAAACTTGACCATAGTTTGGGTATAATGGTTTTAACTAAATTATAATTATTGTTACCCTTTTGATTTTGGCAAAATAAATATGTAAGGTTCGAAATATTACAAGATCGAGATTAATTAGTAAAGGAGAAACGATGCTCCAATAATTAAACTGATAAAGATTTCATTTAATTATTTTATGAATTTTGAATTAAATGTGACGTTCATTATCCATTTATAGGAAAATGGCAGAGAAAGTTGCAAATCAACTTGAAGGAGTTTTAGGCGAGGTGATAATGATCAATAACACCTCAAAAGTCATAGGATTAGGGTTCTGAGGATTATGTTAGAACATATATATATTGACAACTTGTCCTACTAATTTGTTGAAAAATTTCTGAGTGTTTCTACTAGTTATCGAATATCAAACAGAAGAAAAACAATAAAAAATTAAAATGCAACAAGACGGTGAAGGGTTGCAGTCCCTAATTAAGGATCATTTCATACATGTACCTGTAAATTATTCAATTCAATAATCTTTAGGTTTCTCTAACTAATTGGATTCAATGCGAAATGGTTTAGAATATACTCATCTGATATCTTCCATGGATTGGAAATTGTCACAATACGTACGTATTCAAATCAATTGGAGAGTTATTGGAAATTAAATATAATTGCTTTGGCTTTATAAAACAATACAGAAATAAAGATAAAGCAGAACAAATTAATCATTATTTTTTTCTGCTGGTACAATTTAGTGCGACATACGAAGATGAATTTATTTTAATAAGTGGAAAATAATGAAATACGTATATAACTCATAGTATTTAAGCATGCAGCGGCTTGCACCGATTTCAACGGAAGGTGATGTAAGCGTCGAGTTGTCCGGTGAGGGTTGTGTTCGTCGAATGAACTTCCGTGGTCAAGAGGTAGCCTCTGGCCAACCGGAATTTTCCAGTGCCGCCGGTGATCGCCCGTTCGAACAGGGTCCCCAGCGGGGCCACCGGGAACAACCCCTGCAGGGCGAGGGAGCTGCCGTTGTACTCGCCGGCGGTGAACACCAGCTGGAAGTTGGTGAGGCCGGAGTTCTCTGCCAAGCTCGACCCGACCCCCATGCCTTGGTTCCGACCGATAATAGGCGAGTCGGGCTGGACCCCGGCTCGGAGAAGGTTGTCGTAGACATAGACGTTGCCGAACCCGGAGATGGAGGAAGAGCTGCTGCGGTGGACAGCGTAGACGACGGTGGCGTTGGGTCCGGAGCCGAGGATCCTCTCGTGGTTGTAGAAGCGCAGGTGCATGTAGCCATTGGGGTTGGAGGAGGCAGCCGCAGCTGCGAAGAGCACGAAGAGGAGGAGGAGGACGGAGGATGAGGAAGCAGATGATGCCATTTTCATGGAGATGAAGCAGTTCAATTATGAAGTAATTAATTGAATGGATATGCGTTATGTGATTGAACGATATGATGGTGTTTATATAGGCATATATGGAGATGTGTACAGGAGGAACACACGAGGAACATGTATAGGAATTCCCTGCAATATCGATTTCATTGACTTGATCCAAGGCAACTTTGTGGTTGACATAATTGGCGGTAGCAGGTCCTCAACGTTTCTTAATTGTCAAGAGCCGGACTTTTTGAATTCACACACCAATTAAGGTCAACGTCAATTGTTATATTATTAATATACTAAATAACGAGATTTATTTTATTTTAAATAACAATGAGAATTAAATTTCGCTAAATAAATATTATAAGAATTTAAATTTTAACAGAAAGTTTTTAACACAATATATTTACTTATTACTGTTTCAGACAAATTAAAACTATCGATAGCACAATTAGATAATATTTCTAGCTAGCTATATATTAAAGTTTTGTGGATAGAAATAATTAAATCTAATGAATTCAATCTAGGTGGCAAAAAGATTGCGGATCTTTGACGTTATTTCTTGTAATACTGCGGTTGAAATCACTAATACTAGAAGTTCAACGTCAACACATATATTGTTCGTAAATTTATAGACTTTGACCAGGTAGACGCCGGACACTAGATGAATAATGCTTTATGATCCAGGTGAGTAAGTTTTCAGAGTGAGATAAGGGCTCGATCGGATCAGGCCGGGGTCAAATGAAGTTAATCGGGTTAAACTTGGTCTGGTGAGCAAACGTGGTTCTGGCTAGGAGGAGTAGAAGTCAAGGTAAGTGGGACTATGACTCAGCCGGTGTCATCCGAGCGAACATCCCCGATCGGGAACTCGCAGTCGGGGACGTTCAGTCGGCAAGGATAGAGGGGCGTGACCAAATCTCCTTGAGCAGGGGGTAAGGCCTGATGTGTAATGAGTCTCCCAGTCGGGCCTTCTCGGTCGGGGATTGCTGGGCGGGATAGTGCAATCTGCGAAATTAGAAATACTCACCTGACCTCTTTGTTACGAAAGCGTCCTGAATATAATAACCCTCTCGGTTGGGGTGTTTTGGTCTGAAGGTCCCGGTCGGGCATCTTGGGTTGGGCACCCTGGGTCGGTCACCTTATGTTGGGCACCCTGGGTCACCCTGGATCGGACATCCTGGGTTGCCCACCCTAGGTCGGGCACCCTGAGTCGCCATGGATAAGACACCCTGGGTTAGTCACCCTGGGTCACCCTGGATCGGACACCCTGGGTTTGTCACCCTGGATCGGACATCCTGGGTTAGTCACCCTGGGTCGGGCACCGTCAGTCGGGCACTTTAGGACTGCCCTAAAAACGTAAGTGGCCGAGAGGTTGAGTTTATCTGACCGACCCAGGTCATGGGTTGGTAGACTCGAACCGACTGTCCCGAATGAGTGACAGGTTGCTTCAGCAGTGGAGATCTCCCAAATCTCCTCATTATGGGGAAAAGACTTCTGACATAATCATGATTTGTCAGAGTGTCAGACATTAATGAAGGACGGAATGACCCCTTGATGGACACTTAAGCGGCTGGAACAGACTCACAGACTGACTAAAATTGTCAGAAGAGTCAGACTGTCAGCTAGTCAGTCCTTAATGAGACAAGACTGTTGACAAGACAAGGAGACTCCTTCCACCCCTATATAAAGCCTCTTGCTCCCTCAGAAGAGAGGTCGCTGCCATTTCGAACCTTGCCCTCTCTTTGTGTGCTCTTTGTTTTGGTCCGATCCGAGCCACTTGTGTCCAATTAGCATCTAAGCCCGACCTCAATCCCCGCGCTACTGCAAACCGGATCATCTTAGTCAGACTGAGTCATCCTAGTGAAACCTTCTTCGCTTGTCGACAGGTTCACTTTCTTTATTAGAAATCATAAGCATTGGAATATAGATAGATAATATTTATGTATTCATAGTTAATTTTATTATTTCTCTTTTGGAATAATATGAATACGCATTCAGACGTCTACGTGTGTGTATCTATATATATATATATATATATATATAATATATATATATATATATATATATATATATATATATATATATATATATATATATGGTTTAATTAATTGACTTTGTTAATTGATATCGTATCCAGCCCGTTATTAATTATGACTTGTTCAAACTAATATAAACAAACACAAAATGACGCGTAATATGTCATAAGATTGGGGATTGGTAAATTCGTTTGAAACTACGAGTAAGTAAAATACATATATTCTTAAAACATCCAAAAAAATATGTCACCAATTTTCTTATTGTTAATTAGAACGAAAATTTGTTATGTCGTGCATTAGTTGTGCGATTTGGTGTAGAAAAAAAATTTAATTAAGGACATTTGAAAATCTAAATTTAGAATGTTTAAAATTTAAACGCGAAATCATTTATGTGATTTTGTAGGGCAATCGAATATGTGAAATTAATTTATCCTTGAAAATCCGATTAATTAGGACAATTTAGACTAAAATCCGATTAATTAGGCGGGTCTTCCACTATTCTTGCGAGGTTACAAAGTACAACTATTTTAATAATCTATTTGGCGGGAGCCTCCTCGGGCAGGCCCGCCTGAAATCATGTGTACTCCCTCTCGAATGACATTTTATCGATTGGCCTATTGTTCGTTCATTTCGTCTGACTCGATTTGCTCCCCTACCGGGAACAAGCCACGAGCGATCGGGGGATCTTGTCCGGGTTCTACGGCGGATGGGGTGAGGGCTTGACTTCCTCGACCTGGGCCACACCCGGGGGGGGAGGGGACTTGCATTTCTTGTTCTTGCGTAGTAGCGGCGGAAGCTCAACTCCTGCCGATCTGTCGGCATTCGTTCGTGTCGTGGGTGTGGCTATGATGAATTGTGCAGTAGGGTCTCCAGTGGGTCGGCAGACACCCCTGAGCCACTTGTTACACTTGTTGGCGTTCCACCCCTGCTCGGTCGGTGGACCCCCGTGGGGCTGCGAATGGGCCTGCCTGGCGATCGGCTAAACTGTGCGGGGTTCGGGAGTGACATGCTGGTCGGCTCCTTCTTTCGAGCAGCCTGTGCCTCTTCCACATTGATGTATTCGACATCCTTTCCCAGCAGACTGTTGAAGTCCTTTGGCGGTTTCTTGATGAGCGAGCAGAAAAAATCTCCCTCTGCAATCCTTGGGAGAATCCGCTGATCAATACCTCGGGTGTAGCGGTTGGCACGTCCAGTGTCACCCCGTTAAATCTCTTGATGTATGCCCGGTGCGACTCCTTCGAGCCTTGCTTTAGGGCGAACAGGTTGATACTTGTCTTGTGATGCCTCTGGCTGCTAGCGAAGTGCTGGAGGAATGCCCTCCTGAGCTCACCGAAGCCAGCTATCGACCCATTGGGGAGTTGTCCGAACCATCGTTGAGCAGGTCCAGAGAGCGTTGTCAGGAATGCTCTGTATTTCACGCCCTCAGGATACTGGTGGAATAGGGCGGCACTTTCGAACTTTATAAGGTGCTCCTCTGGTCGGTGTCTCCGGCATACTCGGGGATATTGGTGAAGAACCAGAGATGTTTGGGAACCGGATCCTCCAGGATCCATGAAGAGAAGGGGATGCGCATCAGGGCAGGCGACGATACGAAAGCCGGGGCCTTTCCCTTTTCAGGTCGAGGTCCATGCGTTCGGCTAGATGCGGATACATCCGCTGGCACGGGCTCGCCCTTGTCCTCCCGACCCTGACCGGGAGCGGCAGGGAAGGGGACCGAGCCTCCCTTGAGTGGGGCAGCTCGTCATCGCCCTCCTGAGGGGTCATGGGCCAATGACCCAGGAAATCGAGCTATCGGGATACCGGCATGTGATAGCTGCTAAGAGGCTCTCTGGGCTCGGATGACCCTTAAGAGCTCGTAATCCTCGTGCGTAACAGTAATCATGACTCGGTTAGGATCTTCCATCGCTTACTTCCGATCAGGCAGACATTCCCTCCTTCTAGCACCAAATTTGATCATGTCGTGAAGTGAGATGGAAGCCCCAAGAGCGTGATGGTTGCCCGAGTGCCACGAGCTGCTGACCTGGCTCCGTCCTGTGAGAAAACGACCGTTAGCAAACTCACCGGGAAAGAACCCCGGTCAAGCCCTCCGACGGTCAAGTCAGTATCTGCGGGAAATATAATGAAGTAGCAAGAATAGTAGTAAAGGAGCATGTGATTGCGCATATCTGCAGAATGAGGAGAGAGGGACTTATATAGCCGGGGGAGCTGACAACCCCTGTCTGTATCAACGAGACAGGGGTATGGTGTTTGTCAGCTCGTGGGAGAGCAACTAGAGGTACCGCGGCATGGCGCGGAGTGCTCGAATAGTACAATCGTACCGAGTCAGCAGATGTTCGTGTGTCATGAATGGGTAAGGCGCGCCTCGCCCCCCACGTCATGGTTGTACCCAAGGTGTCCTGATGGGTGGTGGCGCATGGAAGGACTGGCCCGGAGACCGATGGACGACCGATGAGTCCGAGTGGTACGGGCCGGGTCGGGTGTAGTATAGCCGACTGACACAGAATACGCCATGAGTCGGGAGTTTGCTGAGTTGTATCTGCTTTACCATCTTTCAGGTCTACTGGTTGTTCGATCTACGGGGTGCTGAGGGCTGAGTTTCTCAACCTAGCTCTGGGTCGGGAAACTGGATTCAGTGGCTGAGTCATGAGGTGCCCGGGATCGACCTGCGCGATCTCGACCATGGTCGGTCGATCGGTGGTTAGGGAGGGTCCCTGAATCGGGAATTCCCCTGGTGAGGTCTTCGTGGGTCCCTCTGCTGGGTCTTTGTGGCGCCAAGCTGGCTGGCTGTGTTGACCGAGCTACTCGTAAGTTAGGTCGGGATCACATGTCATAGCTAAGGATCGAATCACGAATGTTTAAAATAGTAATTAATCATCCTAATGTTATACTATAACTTCGGAGGCAAGAAGAGGAGCAAGGAGAAGAAAGAGGTTGCTGCCATTAATTAGTTACGGATGCAGATGTGCAGCAACTAATTGAATTGCAAATTATGCTTGTGAACAAGGGACTTAATTAGTTGTCGATGATGAAGTAGATTGCAACGCAAATTATGCTGAATTGACGGCGTACCGATTTGCTACTGTAAGGTAGAAGGTCAACGCCGTCTCTCAGTAATCGGTCTGGCATTGACCGACGCGTTGTGGATATATTGAGTTGACTTTTACAATTTAGTCAACTGTTTGAGGCATAATTTATTCATGCTTGCATACTGGTCCACTGACACGCGGAAACGGGTACGTAACCGTCCGAGGGGATGCCAAGTCTTCGTATATATTTTTTTATAAATTCATCTAAATAATCTATTTTATATATTTTTATGATATTTAACAAATAGTATAAAAGTTAAAATCCGGTTACTAATTTTAGGATTAGATCTCCTTAATCTTGTATTTTCAAATGTTTAAATATATTGATGAACACTTTAATCTTTGATTTACTTTTATTTAAATTTTTAGCTTTCATACACTCAGTTAAAAAACTCAATGAAATACTCAGTAAATGATAAGACATTTTGCATGTACACGTCCGATTATCGCTCGGACACTATCGGCGGCCAAAGGCCACTGTCCCGAATCAAACTATACCCTGGAGGGTACAATGAACCCATCAGGGATAACTGCATGTAAAGTATCACTTCATTTATTGAACTTTTCTTTAAAATTTGTTAATGAGCATATCATTTTCCTTAAATTTATATATAACAAAGTCAGTGATACTAGGAGAGATGTGAAAAATCATGTCAATCAATTTTATAAATTCATCCAAATATTCTATTTTATATATTTTTATGATATTTAACAAATAGTATAAAAGTTAAAATCCGGTTACTAATTTTAGGATTAGATCTCCTTAATCTTATAATTTCTAATGTTTAAATATATTGATGAACACTTTAATCTTTGATTTACTTTTATTTAAATTTATAGTTTTGATACACTCAATAAAAAAACTCAATAAAGCACTCAGTAAATGACATGACATTTTGCATGCACATATCCGATTATCGCTCGGACACCATCGGCGTCCAGAGGCCGCCGCCACGAATCAAACTATACCTTGAGGGGCACGGTAAACCCGTCAGAGATCGCTGCATATAAAATATCACGGCATTCACAGAACTTTTCTTTAAAATTTTTTACTGGGCATATGATTTTTCTTAAATTTATATATAACAAAGTTAGTGATACTAGGAGAGATGTGAAAAATCATATCAATCATTAACATCGCAAAATATGGAAAAAAAAAACTTCACCATAGTTTGGGTATAATGTTTTAACTAAATTATAATTATTGTTACCCTTTTGATTTTGGCAAAATAAATATGTAAGGTTCCATTACAAGATCGAGATTAATTAGTAAAGGAGAAACGATGCTCCAATAATTATACTGATAAAGATTTCATTTGATTATTTTATGAATTTTGAATTACATGTGACATTCTTTATTCATTTATAGGAAAATGGCAGAGAAAGTTGCAAATCAACTTGAAGGAGTTTTAGGCGAGGTGATAATCAATAACACCTCAAAAGTCATAGGATTAGGGTTCTGAGGATTATGTTAGAACATATATATATTGACAACTTGTCCTACTAATTTGTTGAAATTTTCTGAGTGTTTATACTAGTTATCGAATATCAAACAGAAGAAAAACAATAAAAAATTAAAATGCAACAAGACGGTGAAGGGTTGCAGTCCCTAATTAAGGATCATTTAATACATGTACCTGTACAATATTCAATTCAATAATCTTTAGGTTTCTCTAAATAATTGGAATCAATGTGAAATGGTTTCGAATATACTCATCTGATATATATCTTCCATCCATGGATTGGAAATGGTCACAATACGTACGTATTCAAATCAATTGGAGAGTTATTGGAAATTAGGCTTTATAAAACAATACAGAAATAAAGATAAAGCAGAACTAATTAATCATTATTTTTTTCTGCTGGTACAATTTAGAGCGACTTACGAAGATGAATTTATTTTAATAAGTGGAAAATAATGAAATACGTATATAACTCATAGTATAGCATGCAACGGCTTGCACCGATTTCAACGGAAGGTGATGTAAGCGTCGAGTTGTCCGGTGAGGGTTGTGTTCGTCGAGTGAATTTCAGTGGTCAAGAGGTAGCCTCTGGCCAACCGGAATTTTCCAGTGCCGGCGGTGATCGCCCGTTCGAACAGGGTCCCCAGCGGGGCCACCGGGAACAACCCCTGCAGGGCGAGGGAGCTGCCGTTGTACTCGCCGGCGGTGAACACCAGCTGGAAGTTGGTGAGGCCGGAGTTCTCGGCCAAGCTCGACCCGACCCCCATGCCTTGGTTCCGACCGATAATAGGCGAGTCGGGCTGGACCCCGGCTCGGAGAAGGTTGTCGTAGACATAGACGTTGCCGAACCCGGAGATGGAGGAAGAGCTGCTGCGCTGGACAGCGTAGACGACGGTGGCGTTGGGTCCGGAGCCGAGGATCCTCTCGTGGTTGTAGAAGCGCAGGTGCATGTAGCCATTGGGGTTGGAGGAGGCAGCCGCAGCTGCGAAGAGCACGAAGAGGAGGAGGAGGACGGAGGAGGATGAGGAAGCAGACGATGCCATTTTCATGGAGATGAATTGTAGTTCAATTATGAAGTAATTAATTGAATGGATATGTATGTGATTGAACGATATGATGGTGTTTATATAGGCATATATGGAGATGCGTGTGGGGTCGCATAATAATTTAGTACAAGAGCCAGGTCGCATACGTAACTCTCTCCTCTAATGGGCGGGAGATTTCTAATTAACAGCAAGGCAGCAGCAATTGCCAAATCAATCATGGAGCGAGTCGCAGAGAGATACTCGAGTCCTGCCAATGAGAATCCATTCGACCCATTCACATAGAAAATTAAACTCCTGGACGAGAACCTAATTAGATTAAATTAGTAATAATTGTTTAGTTTAAAGACTTAATCCAACTCAATTAAATATGCCATGTGTCATTCTAGCAGCAGCGTTTCTGCACTTTTTGCACTGCAATATAGATATGTACATTTACCCGATCGAGTAACATGTAGAGCAATTCCCTGCAATATCGATTTCGTTGACTTGATCCATGGCAACTTTGTAGTCGACATAATTGGCGGTAGCAGGTCCTCAACGTTTCTTAATTTTCAAGTGCCGAACTTTTAGAATTCATACACCAATTAATATTTTGAAGTGGAGTCGGATGGCTAAATGCAATGTATCTTCCTTGAGGGTGACCATCAGAACTCCAACCCCGCTGTGGTTGCTATTGGAAGATTCATCAACATAGATCTTCCAAACTCCATCGCCTTTAGGCTCGGGGACAGCTCCATGCTTGAAATCAGCAAGGGCTTGTGCCTTGATGGCAATACGCGGGTGATATTTAATCTCATACTCGCTCAGCTCTGCCGTCCACTTGATCAGCCGACCCGAAGCTTCTGGGTTGGTGAGGACCCGCCCAAGCGGGTTGTTGGTGAACACCACGATGAGATGTGCTAAAAAATAGGGTCTGAGTCTTCGTGCCATTAGGACCAGAGCATAGGTCAACTTCTCCATAGTAGTATACCGTGTCTCTGCGTCCTTTAGAAGATGTCCGAAGAAGTAGATGGGGTACTGAACTGTGCCTTCTTCCCGAATGAGGGCAGAGCCCATCGCTTGTTCAGCTGCGGACAGGTAGACGAACAATGTTTCTCCCTCCAATGGCTTATAAAGGATGGGGTGCTCAGCGAGATATGCTTTCAGATCTGTGAACGCCTTCTCGCATTGGTCGTCCCAATCGAACTTGACTACCTTCCTCAGAATCTTGAAGAATGGCAGGGTCCTGTCAGCAGATTTGGAGATGAACCTAGATAGGGCTGTAATTCTATCATTCAGTCGATGTACGTCCTTAAAGTTGCGAGGAGATGACATGTTGAGGATGACTTACACTTTTTCTGAGTTAGCTTCAATCTCCCTTCCCGTCACCATGTACCTGAGAAACCAACCACTCTTCACCCCAAACAGACATTTAGCGGGGTTCAGTTTCAGCTTGTTGGCCCTCAATGTGGCAAACGTCTCTTCCAGGTCGGCTATCATGTCTTCCCCCTTGTCTGTCTTGACCAGGATGTCATCCACATATACTTCAATGTTCCTCCCTATCTGGTGGCGAAAGACCTTGTCCATCATCCGCTGATAAGTTACCCCTGCGTTCTGTAACCCAAACGGCATGACATTGTAGCAGTAGGTACCATCTGCTGTCACGAAACTGACCTTTTCTTCTTCTTCACGAGTGAGAGGAACTTGATGGTATCCCTGGTAAGCATCCAACATCGAAATAAAATCGCAGCCAGAGGTAGAATCCACTAGCCGATCAATCCGAGGCAAGGGGTAGTAATCTTTAGGGCAGACTTTATCTAATCCCTAAAATCGATACAGATCCGCCATTTATCCCCAGGCTTAGGGACAAGTACTATATTAGTCAGCCAAGTCGGGAATTAAACTTTTCTTATAGTCCGGTTTTCAACAACATGGCGACTTCTTCTCTGATGATCTTGTCCTGCTCAGGGGTGAAATGTCTCCTCTACTTCACCGACCGGACTCCCGGGGTTATGTGTAAGCAATGTGTGGCCAAAGAAGGAGGGACTCCTTTGATATCTTTGGTAGCCCAAGCAAACACGTTCTGATGGTCCTTCAAGCAGTTGATCAGACGACCTCTCAGCTCGGGTGTATGGTTAGCCGCAATCCTTGTAATCTCCCCCGCCCCCCCGGTCATGAGGATGAATCTGGACCTCCTCGCTTTCAACCTCTCTACATTCTTCTTTGGGTCCCTCTTCTTCTCGAGGGTTGGCAAGGTCGATTTGTAGCGTCTCATGCGTCCTCGGGTTCTTGCGGGCTTCAGTCATGACCTCCCCACTGTAGCATCGCCGGAAAGTTAGCTGGTCTCCTTTGACCTCGGCCACCTGCTTACCCACCGGGAACTTGATCTTCTGGTGGTAGACTGAGACCACCACTTGGAATAGGCTGAGCGTTGGACACTCCAAGATGGCATTATAAGACGATGGGCATCCACCATCATGAAAGGAGTCCTCCTCGTCCTCTGCAGCGTATCATCTCCCAGCAACAGGGATAGGGAGATCTGCACTATCGGCTGCATTCGGTATCCGGTGACGCCAAAGAGAGGGGTGGAGACTGGATGTAGCTCATCATCGTCGATTTGCATCTGGTCCAGAGCCGCCTTATACAGGATATTGACAGAACTACTTGTATCCACAAAAACACGCTTAACCTCGTAATTAGCTATGCGTGCGTGGATTACCAATGCATCTTCATGGGGAGCTTCCACATCCTCCAGATCATCGGGGTCGAACGAAATGACTGGGTCTTGGCACTTGTCGCTGCTGGTCCCGATGGCATAATTTTCCAGTCGACGGGTATGAACCTTTCTCGTCCGATGAGAATCTCCTCCAGTAGGTTCCCCGGAGATCACTCCCACATGGCCTGATGAGGCCCGCGTGCCGGAGCTTTACCCTTCTTGGGATCTCTTTCGGGGGAGATAGATTGGTAGGGCACTATCTCCCGACTCCTTCTGTTGGGACCGGGTGCATGTTGACATGGATGCGGGTTCGTAATTTTAAAAATTAATTACATGCAGCGGAAGGTTTAGCATAAATAATTTCTCAAATTATTTAACCACACATCTAAGCATGCAACTTTATCGTGTGTAGACATGATCATATATTTAAAATTTTGCAGAAACGTAAACTAATTTACGTATTACCTCGCGTAACTCGAAGGAAGGGACGAGATCCAACCGTAAGCGTCCCTCGGAAGCTCCGCCTCTATTCGCGTCCACACCGAGTACTACTAGATTCTCCGAGAACGCGACAAGAAAACCAAGAGAGAAGTAATCACATCAGAAAAACTCACTACCAAGGTTGGCCGGAATCACAATTCCGGCAAGAAGGAGGAAGATGACTTGCGCCCAATCCCAAGGTGATGATGGTCGGAGAGGAAGATCGTCCCAACGGAAGAACTTCGTCGCCTCGGTGCTTCTCCTTGTGCTCACGGCAAGAAGAAGGGAGAAGAAGCTTGTGGTCGGCCAAGAGAAAGAAGGGAGGAGAGGGAGAGAGCCCAGGCAAGAATACTTCGATTGATTTCCAAGCCTTGCCTTGGGTCATTTATATAATAGCCTCTCAACCGCTAAATCTTTTTTTTTTATGGAATAAATTTTCTATGACTTATTCCATCATGCCAATTTTTATCATATTTTAATTCATGATAAAAACCGACCAAGTCTCTTTTTTTCTTATGGAATAAATTTTCTTATCATGGTAAATCAATCCATGATTGATTTTATAAAATAAAATAAACCAATCCATGGTTCATTTTAATTTCCATGAAAAATAAACCAAACCATGGTTTATTATATAAAAATTTATATCATCCTAATTTTATAAAACAAACCACACAATTGGTTAATTTTATAAATTGAACCAAAAACTTGGTTCTCTCCCTTTGTTGTGGCCGGCCAAGCAAAGAGGATGGAGACCCTCTTTGGCCGGCCCAACCAAGTCACGCCCCAATGAATTAAACTCATTTAATTCATCTATTAAGTCTTCAAAAGACTTAGCCATTTTACGCTTCCGATGCGTCTCTGATAAATTCAGATTCGACTTATCGTTTGGCTCAACCAAACCTAATCTCTCTTAATTGGAAAATCCAATTTTCAACTTGTTATAAATCTCTCGGATTACTCGTAGTGCGTGTGACTAAATAGGCTTTCGATTTATGTTGGTCGTCTATAATTAATCAATTATAGAACGATCATGAGTGACACCTAGTAGTACATCATGCTCCCCAATTAATCGAAAGATCAACGGTTGACCTCAGAAACAATTCTGAAATCCTTCAGCAGCTATAATGAATCGTGCCCCATTCCCTTCACCATCTTATACCCACTTGGTTCAGGACATGGTCTATGTGTGTCAGTCCCCACTAGGCTGACTACGTCACACCTAGCCCAAGTAACGTTTTCTCGTCCTACGGATTCTAATTACTCTCATGTATTTAAGAGATTTATACTCTGAACATGTCATGCTCTGGCCAGAGGCTTCGAGTAACAATCCGACGATAGGCCTTGGGTATATATCTCCTCGCATGGAGTGGTGAATCGTTTGTAGGTTGTTCAAACATCTTCGGGCACTTTGGCTAATACCCAATCATCCTGGGTCTACACCTCCTTGGAGATGCTTGCTTAAGATGTCAAAGTATAAGTCTCCATGACGAAGATGACTTGAACACCGCAAGTCAAAGGAACATCGCGCTTAAGCTGCAGTAAGAACTTCATTGACATATCTATATGTAGACTACCATATGAAGTTTTACAGCCAGTCACTCTAATGGACTAGTTCCCTTAACTAGCATTCATGTTTATCTCCGGACATCCCAATGTCACCAGCCAGTGAGAATCAGCTGATTAGAGAATTACCCATGCTAGTCTTAACAGAATTGGTAGTGTCCGTATTTATCAATTCATCGACTAGGGACAATTTCAATACTTCACAATTGCACATGTAGAGATAATCACTAGTTGTGAATTCATCACAAATTCTCTCATGCTGTGAATTGTATTGCGGACATTCAGTAAATGAGTTTAAGATCTCAATCAAATACATAAACATGTATACTCAAATAGTGAATATTCATTTATTAAAATAAATGATTACAATCATAAGGCGATTGACTTAGAACACTTTTCTTATATCACTAACACCTTCCTCTTTAATGCGACCCGGATTGGCACCCGACTTTCTCATCTCGTGATTGTCGTCGACAAGGGGAAAGGCTTTGCCGAGGGGATCGCCATCGGTGCCCTTCTTTATTCCACCGTTTGTGGGGCTTGGTATCCGCATCCCGAGCTCTCCTCTTCTTCAGGGCGATGCACTCCTCTGTAGAGTGATTTGTACTACCGTGGAAGTCGCAGTACTTTTTCTGTGTTTCAGGCTCCGCGGTGTCGACCGTTTCAACTAGTCTCTTCTTACCAACCCAGTGGTCCTTCCCAGAACGGGGATCATCCGCCTAGGCTGGTGCGGGTGGTTCTCTTCTCTCGGTTCATACTGAGATCTACATAGGGGCTTTGGCTGGATATTTGCAACGAGCGTGCTGCACCTCTTCGACGTTGACGTGCTTGATGGATCGCCTCAGTAAGTCATCGAAACTGGTTGGCGGCTTCTTCACCAGTGATCGGAAGAAGTCGCCTTCGGAGAGTCCCTGCATAAAGGCCCTGACGAGGATCTCCGAAGTAGCGGTTGACACATCTTGCGCAACCCGATTGAACCACTGGATATAGTCCTTCAGCAGTTCTTTCGTCTTCTGCTAAAGGGCGAACAAATTCAACGTCGTCTTCTGGTATCGACGACTGCTAGCAAAGTGGTGTATGAAAGCGATTCTAAACTCCAGGAAGGAGTTTATAGAACCTTGGGGTAGCCTCTGGAACCATCTCTGGGTGACCCCTGATAAAGTGTTCAAGAACACTCAACACTTCACACCATCTGTGTACTGGTGTAAGAGAGTTGTATTCTCGAACTTGCAGATATGGTCCTCTGGATCTGTCTTCCCATCATAGTCAATAATCCCTGAACCATGGAATTGCTTAGGCATGGGGTCTTCTACGATGTCAAAGGATAAAAGGGTAGAGAGTGCTTTCAGGAGGGCTTTGGGTCCCCCGTCCTTCCCCGGTCCTCCCTCCTGCCATAAAACGTTGGAGGTCGCGAAGTGTTCTCTCTCCAAGTCTCTTAAGGAATCTCGCTGGGGTGTTGGAGTTATCATTGCTGGTCTCACCGGGGGTGAGACAGATCTTCGATTGCGGTGGTGCGAGGCAAAGATTCTTGGAATTTCGCCTTGCACCGAAGGCGCTTGCCGTGAGGTGGATTGCTGGATTTGGTGTTGTTCCAGCGCTCCTTTGATGACGTTCGCGACTAGGTGATCCAACTCCTCTCGCGTCAAGATAATGGGTTGACCCTCTAGATCTGCCATCACGGTGCTCCTTCAGGTGCTTTGATTACGTTTCCCACAGACGGCTCCAAACTTGTTATGGAAGTAATCAACGCGGACGACGAGTCACCAAAGACCAGCCCTCGAGGACGGTGACAGATAGAAGACAATCCCTCCCTGCGAGATTAACACGAGCGTTAATGGGAACGCATCGGATGGTTTTCTGGCGGAGCTCACTCCGACGCTCAAGTCAGAATCTTTATCGCTATTTGGAGGACAACGAGGAAGCAGGATTTGTTATGTTCGAAAAGCCTACATTTACCTGGATGCTAGAGCACCTTATATACATGATGTTTCGGTCACACGTGTCCCAACATTCTCCTTCACGTTCCTTAATCATCGGTTATTTGATAGCGGCCACTGCGATCATTAAGACATTAATTGCTACATGTAGTGGACAATAATTATCTTATGACTTTCTTGTTCTGGAAGGAGGAACAACTACTTGAAATCGGGCTATCGAATATATTGATCTTTAGGCTCCATTCTCCCGAGTAGATCTTGGGGTCTCATCTCCCGAGCTGACCTCGGGGCCTTCATTTGTTTTGTCACGAGAGTCTCGAGAACCTAAAGCCCGGCCTGACCTCGGGTGTCTATATATCCTCCCGAGCTATTCCAGGGCACTCGACATCCGATCTGACCTCGGGGGCTCTCACCTGTTCTCCCGAGATAGTCTCGGGAGCCTGAAGCCCGACCTGACCTCGGGCGTCTGTCCTCCCGAGGACATAACCTCGGGCATTTGTCCTCCCGAGATAATCTCGGGAGCCTGAAGCTCGGTTTGACCTCAGAGCTCTGATCTACTCTCCCGAGGGGGTCTTGGTATGACTTGACATTCAGGTTCAGTGGACCCTGACTCGTAGCTTCCCCATGCCACGTGTTAACCCTGGGATGCTCAACCCTATCAACCATAAAAAAAAATTATTATGAATATAGAATGATCCCTAACACCTAAATATAACTCTTATTTATATCCTAGTCTAAGATCATAATAAAGAAAAAAATTATAATTAAGATATCTTAATTCTAATCTTCTAAAGAAAAATATTAAATTTTTATCGGAAAAGGGAAATAATTAACTTGATGATGTTAACTCAAGATATGAATTGAGAGAAATCCAGGAATAAAAAAAATTAAATATCTAAAAATAAAAATTAATAAAAAAATAAAAGTACTCTTAATATTGTTTAAACGGTGAAATTAGGCTTCGAAAAATTGATAGTAACGATTTTACCGATAATAAATATAGCTTTTTAAATTATGGAGTCGTGACCACCAATGATTCTAAGTCTTAATAAAAAATGGGTGGTTGTCTCTCTTAAAAAGAGGACGTGTAGAAGTAATTTTTTAGTTTATTTTGCTTAATTCATTAATAGAATAATTAAGGAGGCATGCATGCAATGTTGTTGTAGTACCTGAAACGTTTTCTTTTCCTGTCTACGAGTAAAAAAAAAACAAACTGTGAAATGTTCGTCCTCAGTGTCTCCGTCATTCCACCCTAGGACTAACATAAAGGAGATAAATCACGATTATCACTGGTATGGTAAGATGTCTAGGGACGAGGGAATTAATTCCAATAGATCAAGATTTTATCCCCATGCGTAGCTGGGGTCTCAAACCTGTAACCTTCAAGAAATTGGTCAGGCGTCTTACCATCCGATCTAGCTCGTGGGGGCTTTCCTGTCTACAACGAACTCCACAATATTGTTGCTAATTGAACATAAGTCACAAGACAAACACACGACCTGTCTTGATTTGTCCTTTGAAAAAGGTTCATGCGTCAGGAATGATGGATTATAGTGAAATGAATTTACCGTATTACATATGAAGAATTAATAATGGTGAGCTTCTAATTGCATTGATCACGGTCCTCGTTAGCGAAAGGTAATATAAGCGTCGAGTTGTCCGGTGAGGGTTGTGTTGGTGGCATGAACTTCCGTGGTCAACAAGTAGCCTCTGGCCAGCCGGGCCGGAACTTTCCGGTGCAGCCGGTGATCGCCCGTTCGAACACCGTCCCCAGCGGGGCCACAGGGAACAAACCCTGCAGCGAGAGGGAGCTGCCGTTGTACTTGCCGGCGGTGAAAACCAGCTGGAAGTTGGTGAGGCCGGAGTTCTCGGCCACGCTCGACCCAACTCCCATGCCCTGATTCCGACCGATAATAGGCGAGTCGGGCTCGACCGATAATAGACGATGACGTTGCCGAATCCCGCGCCGGAGGTGGAGCTGGTGCGCTCGACGGCGAAGACAACGGTGGCATCGGGGCCTGAGCCATGGATCCTCTCGTGGTTGTAGAAGCGCAGGTGCATGTAGCCGTTGGGATTTGAGGAGGTAGCGGTGGCGGTGGCGGCGGCAAATAGAGAGAAGAGGAGTAAGGAAAAACGGCAAAGAGAGAGGAGAGGAGAGGAGTAAGGGAAAAAAGATGATTAAGGAAGTGTTCCCGGTAGACAGTTTAAAATTCAGAGTTCACGTCTTATTAGAGGAAAAATTTCTACAAATATATTATAACTGAAGGTTGAACCATGGATATCTAAGATAACAATTAGTAATCCTACCGTTACACTATAACCCCGGCGAGAAGAGGGGTAAGGAGAAGAAAGAGGAGGATGCCATTAATTAGTTAGGGATGCAGATGTGCAGCAACTAATTGAATAGCAAATTATGCTTGTGAAAAGGGGACTAAATTAGTTGTCCATGATGAAGCAGATTGATTGCAACGCAAATTATGCTGAGTTGACGGCGTACCGATTTGCTCTGTAAGGTAGAAGGTCAACGCCGTCTCTGAGTAATCGGTCTGACATTGACCGACTCGTTGTGGATATATAGAGTTGACTTTAACAATGTGGTCAAATGTTTGAGGGATAATTTATTCATGCTTGCATACTGGTCCACTGACACGCGGAAACGGGTCAACGTAACCCTCCGAGGGGATGCCAAGTCTTCGTATATATTTTTTATAAATTCATCCAAATATTCTATTTTATATATTTTTATGATATTTAACAAATAGTATAAAAGTTAAAATCCGGTTACTAATTTTAGGATTAGATCTCCTTAATATTGTATTTTCTAATGTTTAAATATATTGATGAACCCTTTCATCTTTGATTTACTTTTATTTAAATTTATATATAACAAAGTTAGTGATACTAGGAGAGATGTGAAAAATCATGTCAATCATTAATATCGTAAAATATGAAAGAAAAAACTTCACCATAGTTTGGGTATAATGGTTTTAACTAAATTATAATTATTTGCCCTTTTGATTTTAGCAAAATAAATATGTAAGGTTCCATTACAAGATCGAGATTAATTAGTAAAGGAGAAACGATGCTCCAATAATTAAACTGATAAAGATTTTATTTGATTATTTTATGAATTTTGAATTAAATGTGACGTTCTTTATTCATTTATAGGAAAATGGCAGAGAAAGTTGCAAATAAACTTGAAGGAGTTTTAGGCGATCGAGGTGATAATCAATAACACCTCAAAAGCCATAGGATTAGGGTTCTGAGGATTATGTTAGAACATATATATATTGACAACTTGTCCAACTAATTTGTTGAAATTTTCTGAGTGTTTATACTAGTTATCGAATATCAAACAGAAGAAAAACAATAAAAATAAATAAAATGCAACAAGACGGTGAAGGGTTGCAGTCCCTAATTAAGGATCATTTCATACATGTACCTGTAAAATATTCAATTCAATGATCTTTA
The DNA here is from genome assembly GCA_024364735.1 of Boesenbergia rotunda. Lineage (NCBI taxonomy): Eukaryota > Viridiplantae > Streptophyta > Magnoliopsida > Zingiberales > Zingiberaceae > Boesenbergia > Boesenbergia rotunda. The sequence goes on from JAGFNQ010000910.1 coordinate 440,336, forward strand.
GGTTTCTCTAAATAATTGGATTCAATGTGAAATGGTTTCGAATATACTCATCTGATATATATCTTCCATGGATTGGAAATGGTCACAATACTCATCTGATATATACTCATCTGATATTTATTGGAAATTAAATATAATTGCTTTGGCTTTATAAAACAATACAGAAACAAAGATAAAGCAGAACTAATTAATCATTATTTTTTTTCTGCTGGTACAATTTAGAGCGACTTACGGAGATGAATTTATTTTAATAAGTGGAAAATAATGAAATACGTATATAACTTATAGCATGCAACGGCTTGCACCGATTTCAACGGAAGGTGATGTAAGCGTCGAGTTGTCCGGTGAGGGTTGTGTTCGTCGAATGAACTTCAGTGGTCAGGAGGTAGCCTCTGGCCAACCGGAATTTTCCAGTGCCGCCGGTGATCGCCCGTTCGAACAGGGTCCCCAGCGGGGCCACCGGGAACAACCCCTGCAGGGCGAGGGAGCTGCCGTTGTACTCGCCGGCGGTGAACACCAGCTGGAAGTTGGTGAGGCCGGAGTTCTCGGCCAAGCTCGACCCGACCCCCATGCCTTGATTCCGACCGATAATAGGCGAGTCGGGCTGGACCCCGGCTCGGAGAAGGTTGTCGTAGACATAGACGTTGCCGAACCCGGAGATGGAGGAAGAACTGCTGCGCTGGACGGCGTAGACGACGGTGGCGTTGGGTCCGGAGCCGAGGATCCTCTCGTGGTTGTAGAAGCGCAGGTGCATGTAGCCATTGGGGTTGGAGGATGCAGCCGCAGCTGCGAAGAGCACGAAGAGGAGGAGGAGGACGGAGGATGAGGAAGCAGATGATGCCATTTTCATGGAGATGAAGCAGTTCAATTATGAAGTAATTAATTGAATGGATATGCGTTATGTGATTGAACGATATGATGGTGTTTATATAGGCATATATGGAGATGTGTACAGGAGGAACACACGAGGAACATGTATAGGAATTCCCTGCAATATCGATTTCATTGACTTGATCCAAGGCAACTTTGTGGTTGACATAATTGGCGGTAGCAGGTCCTCAACGTTTCTTAATTGTCAAGAGCCGGACTCTTAGAATTCATACACCAATTAAGGTCAACGTCAATAGTTATTGTTATATATATATATCTCTCTCTCTCTCTGATCACACGATGCCTTCCAATTATATTATTAATATACAATGAGAATTAAATTTCACTAAATAAATATTATAAGAATTTAAATTTTAACAGAAATCTTTTAACACAATATATTCACTTATTACTGTTTCAGACAAATTAAATTAAACTATCGATGGCACAATTAGATAATATTTCTAGCTAGCTATATATTAAAGTTTTGTGGATAGAAATAATTAAATCTAATGAATTCAATCTAGGTGGCAAAAAGATTGCGGATCTTTAACGTTATTTTTTGTGATACTGCGGTTCGAAATCACTAATACTAGAAGTTCAACGTCAACACATATATATGTCGACGTGAAGTGCAAAGTGTGTTGTTCGTAAATTTATAGACTTTGACCAGGTAGGCACCACTAGATAAATAATGTTTTTTTATTAGAATTTAATTATGACTTGTTCAAACTATATAAACAAACACAAAATTACGCGTAATATGTCATAAGATTGGGGATTGGTAAATTCGTCTGAAACCACGAGTAAGTAAAATACATATATTCTTAAAACATCCAAAAAATATGTCACCAATTTTCTTATTGTAAATTAGAACGAAAATTTGTTATGTCGTGCATTAGTTGTACGATTTGGGGTAGAAATAAAATTTAATTAAGGACATTTGAAAATCTAAATTTAGAATGTTTAAAATTTAAACGCGAAATCATTTATGTCATTTTGTAGGGCAATCGAATATGTGAAATTAATTTATCCTCGAAAATTCGATTAATTAGGACAAAATTTAGACTAAAAATAATATTTTCAAGACTTTGAAGTTTGAAACTATGGATTAAGTTGGAATTTTGGAAAGTTAAACACAGGATAAAATTATTCATCAATCAATTTGTAGCATTTTATAATGGGGAAAAAATCGTAGTCATCTTGAAACGTACGCTTCGGGAATTAAATGACTTGATGAATGTCTAGCTTCTAGTAATCTTCTTTTCATTATTTATTACTCATGTTTGAAAGAGTCAAGTATCCATCTATTTTTTTGGATGCATGACAACTTTGATCCATTCTGAAAATATATTTGTAAACGAATGGGATTTAAAAAAAAAAGATTTATATGAACAGCGTTTCTGCACTACTTTTTGCACTGCAATATCGATATGTACAGCAACACACGAGTAACATGTAGAGCAATTCCCTGCAATATCGATTTCATTGACTTGATCCAAGGCAACTTTATGGTTGACATAGTTGGCGGTAGCAGGTCCTCAACGTTTCTTAATTTTCAAGGGCCGACGTTTAGAACTCATACACCAATTAAGATTTTAAAGTGGAGTCGAATGGATAAATATAATATATCTTCTTTGGGAGAGAGATCATCAAAATTTCCACCCCGCTGTGTTTACTGTTGGAAGAACCACCAACATAGATCTTCCATACTCCATCGGATTTAGACTCGGGGACAGCTTCGGGCATGAAAATTAGCAAAGGCTTGTGCCTTGATGGCAGTATGGGGTGGTATATATTCAATCTCATACTCGTTCAGCTCTGCCGTCCACTTGATCAGCCGACCCGAAGCTTCTGGGTTGGTGAGGACCCACCCAAGCGGGTTGTTGGTGAGCACCACGATGGGATGTGTTAAAAATAGGGCCTGAGTCTTCGTGCCATTAGTACCAGAGCATAGGTCAACTTCTCCATAGTAGTATACCGTCTCTCTGCGTCCTTTAGGAGATGCTCGAAGAAGTAGATGAGGTACTGAACAGTGCCTTCTCCCGAATGAGGACAGAGCCCATCACTTGTTCAGATGCAGACAGATAGACGAACAATGTTTCTCCCTCCAATGACTTATAAAGGATGGGGAGCTCGGCGAGAGATGCTTTCAGATCTGTGAAAGCCTTCTCGTACTGGTCGTCCAATTGAACTTGACTACCTTCCTCAGAATCTTGGAGAACGGTAGGGTCCTATCAGCAGATTTGGAGATGAACTTGGACAGGGCTGTAATTCTATCATTCAGTCGATGTACCTCCTTGAAGTTGCGAGGAGATGACATGTTGATGATGACTTGCACTTTTTCTGAGTTACCATCAATCCCCCTTCCCGTCACCATATACCCGAGAAACCGGCTACTATTCACCCCGAACAGACATTTAGCTGGGTTCAGTTTCAGCTTGTTGGCCCTCAAGGTGGCGAACGTCTCTTCCAGGTCGGCAATCATGTCTTCCCCATTGTCTGTCTTGACCAGAATGTCATCCACATATACTTCAATGTTCCTCCCTATTTGGTGGCGAAAGACCTTGTCCATCATCCGCTGATAGGTTACCCCTGTGTTGTGCAACCCAAATGCATGACATTGTAGCAGTAGGTACCATTTGTCATGCCCCGAGGGTTGCATGTCCGATGAAAATTGGACAGCACCTCCCCTGTACGACAGACATTCTCACATACAATACATACACCAAACGACTTTCACGGATATATATGATCAAACTATATCATAAATAAAGGAATAAACAAACCATCGACACTATCAAAAACATATACCAACGCCTATACTGTAAAACAAACTCCAAATTGCCCTTTGGGTAGACCGACGATGCAAAATACTTAAAACAGAATATGTACGACAAGTTTACCAAGATGTATAAAATGAGCAATACATCCCAATCATAACTAAAGGAAAATAAGAACGAAATAAAAAACACCACAAGATCAACAGGACCGACGACTGGGCTCTTCTAGCGACATCATCTGAAAAGGATAAATAAATAAATGATTATGAGTCCAGATGGACTCCGCGGGTATATAAACAGATAGATATGTATGACGGTAAAAAGGTTATACAATAGCAGTATAGAAACAAACTGATACAGTCTCAAAAGAAAATCAGGATACATGATCGGTACACTGATGCAAATATACATATACATACCTATCCCCTTAGGGTGTGTAGGTCATAAGTTCCTGAACCTGAATGGTCGCTAGACCATAAACAAAGTAAATCCCTCCTGTATATATATGTCATCCCAATGCAGCAAGCATAGCTCAACCAGGTGCAACAAACACAAACAATGCAAATATGCAATCGTACACATGATGCAATGACATGGTCACCCCTGACACCAGTCAGCCACCGTCACCGATCATGGGTGAGGTCGAGTGGGTAGGGCTATGACAACTGTACGCACTCTGCCGTCACTGCTCCTGAGTGGCCGAGTGGACAGGATGATGGCGGAGGTCACACCCGTCCTACCTCAAATCATATGAGGGAGCACCGCTCTCATCTCCTCGTATCACGGGAAAGAGGAGGGATCTCTGTCTGCTACCACGCTGCAGAACCACTACCCGTGAGCGGCCGAGCGGAGCCTTGACAGAGAAATTACACACACCCTCCTGATAGTACCACTAACCCATGAGTGACAGTGTGTGCAGATCCTGATTTGACCGATGATCCGTCTCAACCACAAGGGAGCCCAGAGATCGTCAGTTTTGCAATAATGCAAAGATGATGCATGATGCTAACACCCATCAAATAACCTCAAATAATATGCACTGGTCTGAATCATAAATCATGATCTACCAATAACCTACTAGGCATGCAAAAATGCTAGGTATCGACAAATATGTCTACTATCCAGAATCAGAATATCAAGCATGAAGACTGTATATAAAATAAATTTGAGTATGTCAACATCAGGCAACAAGTACCAAGCATGATAACCAAAAGGCAAATAAAGGTAAATTCTACAACTATTCATGGAGGGAACCATACATAGAAATCTGAAATATCTATAGAGATAAGTCAGAAGGTACCCGCCTCGTAAATAACGTGTACGTATTTGAAAAGAACCTCCCGTACAGCTGATCCGTGTCCAATCAGGGTCCTGTAATAAAAGTCATAAGTTTTACTATCATAATACATGATATTTAGCTAAACGAGCTATCCTAATTAATTAGGATCGTCCTATTTATCTTATTTCATTTAATTAACCATAAATGATTAACTCGTAATTATTCCAAGTTATCAAGATTAAACTCATATTAGAACTAACCTGAATCTAATCCGTGATCGGTTCAATACCGAATCACAACGCACGATATATATATATATATATAGAGTGATGATAGAGAAAGTGAATTTGGGAGAGTGAATGGGAGAGTGAATGACGTGGCAGTTATTGTATACACGTCGATCGATGATCGGACAACGGGCTTCGCGCCGCCGAACCTATATCTGGGGGCAGTGACGTCGGGATGCACATTGCGATTGCATCTTGACCGTCGATTTGATGGTTACGTTGCGGATTGAGATTACGTCTCCAGGTATAGTTTGATTCGGACGAAATCAGAGGCCGGTGGTGTCGATCGTCGATCAAAATGTAACATTAATGGACGTCATTCACTCTCCCATTCACTCTCCAAATTCACTCTACCAATCATTACTCATATATATATTCACTAATGTTTTTTTTCTTTTATGTTGCCCACGGCAAAATATATATATATATATATATATATATAATATATATATATAATATATATATATATATATATATATATATATATATATATATATATATAAAATGTTTTTTTTTCTTTGATGTTGCCGACAAAGCAAAACCTTCACACATTTTTTTTTATATGATGTTGCCTCTTAAAAGCAAAGTCATGACCCTCTGCTAACACCGTCGATCAACGCCAAGCCTCCCTTCCCATACCACAGTAAAAGTCCACTCCATAACAAAACTTGCTTACCTTCTGTGCCGCACTGGTGATGGATGAATCACCAAGGAGAAAGGAAGAGAATGTGTCGGCAAAGAGCGATTAGCTTCGATCGAGAAGGGCCGGCGAGGTCTCGCGTGGAGGAGGGATTGTCGGCACTCCAGGGAAGAAGGAGGAGAAGAAGTCGTTGCTGATCATGTCGCGAAGCGGGGTGGCGGTCCTACGGGCCAGATGACCTCCCGGTGAGGTGGTAGAGAGCTGACCGCGCCTCGGCATGATACTGCAAAACAGCGACCGTCAGTAAACCCGTCGGGGGATTTCTCCGGTCAGGTACTCCGACGGTCAAGTCAGTATCCGCATGCATAGCAGTGGAAACTGAATTGAAATGAGGCAAGGGATGCGAGAACTTGCATGCGCGTACCTGCGGTAGGGGGAGTGCGAAGCTTATATAACCGGGGAAGCTGACAACCCTTGTCCGTACTAACGAGACAAGAGCGTGGTAGTTGTTAGCTCGTAGGGAGCACTGAGGAGCGACGCGGCATGGCGCGGGGTGCTCGAGCAGTACGAGAGTACTGGGTGCGCAATACGAGAGTACTGGATGAGTGGACTAACCACTTAGAAATATCAGAGGTGAATAAGGCGTGAGGAACCCCGTTAGCAGGGTCGTACCCTAGATATAATGATGTAGGGGGTGTAGGGGCGAGATAGCCCGTACCCCAAGCGCCGACTGACGGGTCCGAGTGCTGGGGACCGAATCAGGTAATGACCAGTGAGCGTGGGAAGCCACGCATCCGACTGGTAGAGCGGGAGCGCAGGGTACGCCCTGGGCCGGGGGTTTACCGAGGGATGTTTGTCTGATTCTGTTGAGTATCCAGTCTGTGTGATGGCAAGAGAGAGAGAGTGGGCTGCCACCTGCCCGAATGTGGCGCTCGACCTAGCTCTAGGTCGGGGTAGGGTCAAGGAGTATGGCAGCTAAGCGTCTATCTGGTTGAATGGTCGGAGGCCTGCTCGGCCGTCTTCGTAGGTGGCCCGCTAGACCCTGCCCCCCAAGGGGCTTACGGACTCGGGAGCATACCCGGGGATTCAGCTGCTGATCTGTCTATTAAGCCTTCCTGGCGCTAGGCTGGCTGGCGGGTCCGGCCTATGCACCTACCCGTAGGCAAGGCCGGGATCATAAGCATCCCCCTCGAGTCTAGTCGAAGGAGGCAGCGAGTCCGACTGACTAGACTATCGCCCGTGGAAGTAAGCCTGGCACGCCGGGAAGCCCTAGTCCCCTTGTGGGGCCTCTCGGCGGACTTGTCAGAGCCTAAGGATCCCGGTCGGTCGGTGATGTCACATCATTTGTCTTTTTGCCTCTTACTGCTCGGTATCTCTGAGTAACTCGAAATCTCTGTCATTGATGCTATCAACTGGGGATTGTTCCACGTGTCTCCTTCCCATTCCTCCTCCAATCGCCGAGGTATTTACCGTTCGTTCCCTGATGGACGAGGTTGGGCGTGAGGCGCCTCGTTTCCTGGGCCCCTCTGGGCCTTCTTAGGTGGCTATTACTGCTCGCCGCTTCTGTCGTGGCCCACCATTAAGCGGCTCTGTCGACCTGTGTAACTAAATAAATTCTTACTTTTACCATCGCCTTTTCACCTTTCACTCTGGTGCATTGCCTTCCTTCCTTCGGCTAGGGTTGCGGCGACGTCTTCAGGCTTGACTTTTCCCTCCGACGATTCTCCTCACGAGTTAGGTTTCTTACCTTCCTCTGTTCCACATGGCCTCCTCGTCCAGCGACCCCCATCCGTGGTATGTCACCGCGAGGTCTGTTCTCACCCGTGGTGATCTCAATGCCCTTAAGACAGAGTTTCACATTCCGCCTGACCATGACGTCCTGCTGCCTTCCCCTTCTGCTCAACCCACTAAACCTCCGAAGTACTACATCACCATCTCGCGGGATCACCTGCAGGCGGGGTTGCGCTTCCCCATTCACCCTTTCATTGCCTTAGTATGTCGCTACCTCTGCCTCAACCTATCTCAACTGACCCCCAACTCCATCCGCCTTCTCTGTGGGTCAGTTATTATTTTTTTGTTATATCGACTTCCCCTTCAAGCTGAACTTTTTCACCACTTTTTCTATCTGAAGAAACAAGAATCGGGCGAGTTTGTCTTCCAAGCTCGCTTCGGGACTTCCTTTCTCTCTCAGCTTCCTTCCGCTAGCAAGGGTTGGAAGGAGAAGTTCTTTTTCATCCGCCCCGTGGCCTTCCCGACCTGGCCAGTTAACTTCCGACGAGATTTTCCTCAAATGTCCCCTCATTACACGGATCCTCGGAAATTCCCCACCTTCGAGCATGCCCTCTCCAAATTCGAGGGTAGGCACTTCCCGGTTGGGCCACTCTTGGTCGAGAACATCTTGTCTGCGTTTGGCCTTAGCCCGGCGCCGTTCATCCGATCTGCTTCCTTGGGTAAGCAATTCTTCCATTCTTCCAACCCCTTACTGTTTCTTGATCTCTACTTACTTGTCAGCCGAGATGATGTACCCGGCCGCTCCTGAGGGGGGTTACGGGTTGGGGGTTGTTGAGGAGATGGAGGCGCGCCTTCGGATGGTGATAAAGGAGCAGCAGGCGCGTGTCGTGGAGTGGCGGGCCATGCAAGGATTGCGCACAGAACTGCTGGCCGAGCAGGAGGCTACTCCATCCGGCTCTCAGTCTCCTGCCTCGTCTTCTGAAGAAGGGAAAACTCCTCAGTCAGGCTCAGAGGATACTCGGCCTCTGAGTCATTCATTGCGGCGTCCCCGGGGCGAGGAATCCGTGTCTGCCTCGGCCGACTCCTTGGAGGCTTCTTCCAGTCGGCCTAGTAAAAGACAGAGGGGCAAAGAGCTGATTGCCGACCTCCCAGCACTGTCACCTCCTCCTCCTTTAGTGCTGCCCTTGGAGCTAGCCGTGCTCCCTCCGGAGGAGGCGCCCCTGACCCAGCAGGAAGGACCCTTCGACGAAGGTTTGGTGCATATGTTGCCGCTTTCTTTGTCTGACTGGCTCTTGAGCATGACGCTACCGAGTGGCACTACCTCCATAAGGTCCCGAGACGTCCGACTGTACGGTACAGTAGCAGACAGATTCATGGCTGGCATGCAGGCAAGTGGCTCGGTTAGTCCCAGCGCCTGGGCGGACCATTTTATGGCCACAACCACGCAGGTATGTGCTTATGGGTTGGTGCGCGTCTCATTCTTCCCTGCAGCCAACGTGTTTCCAAGTTTCTTCTGTCGCAGGCCTGGGCCCAAAGCTACAGCATGTATGTGTCCATGCTGAATCATGCCAAGACCCAGTATCATGCCGAGCGACGCATGGAGGATCTCGAGGCTCGGCTTAAGCACACCCAACTGACTTCTAATGATGACTCGTTGAATAGCTTAAAGGCGGAGGTCATCGTCCTCCAGGATTCATTGTGCCAGACTCAGGAGGAGCTAGAGACTACTAAGGCGCAAATTGTCTTGGTCGACTCAGAGGTGGTCCGGGCGCAAGAGCGAGTGGCCAAGGCTAAGCAAGCTCAGCTTCATTATCGCAAGCAAAAGGATGGGCTTCTAAAGGAACTTCTGAGGACCAGGACCAACCTTTGCTGGGCCGTTGAGGAGATTCCACTTCTGCAAGAGCAACTGGCGGGCGAGAGGCGAGAAGTTGGCTTGCTGCGGGACCAACTGCAGGGTTTTCGCGACTGCCAAGCTACTTGGGACGTGACTCAGGCGGAGTTGGAAGAGCCGCGTAAGCGACAAGCGTCCTGGGACGCCATGCAAGTCGAGTTGGCGGAGCTACGCACCTATAAAGAGGCGGAAGCTGATCGGCTAGAGGTCCACCGACTGGCGTGCATTAACGCCCCGGCCCATACTACTGAAATCTCCCAACGGTTCATGGAGGTGATGATGCAGTAGGGAGTTAACGTCGTCCGTCAGCTCAGGCTGGGCGAGTATTTACCCCCTGATATGCCCTCCACCGCGGTTCGACTTAGGACCTGTGCAAGAATCTTCCTGACGTGACCGAACAACCCTTCAAGTGAGGGGAGTACCTCTTATTTTCCTGTAAGCAAGGGGCCTCCAACCCTGATTTTGTAACGCACCTTTTCCTTTAAATGTGATTCTCCCTTTTTGCTTGCTTGAGCAAGTGTGGCTGTGTTCTTTTTTGGTCGTGATGGATCTATGTAACGGTGCGGGTGAGTCGGACACAAAGCCGTCCGATGAGCACAATTCCCAGCCGCGGGCTGGATGGCAATTCTAAGTGCTTGTCTACGAGGGTCGTTGGTCTTTGCGGGGGTGTGCGTGAGACCCCGGTTCGTGTCTTTACGCGAGGACCTGGTCGCTTGATCAGGACATATTGTGGATATATACCTTATTGCGTCCAACCGGGGGACCAGCGGGAGCCGGCCCGGGTGGAATTAGCCTCTTGGCCGAGTGGGATCCGGGGAGCATCGGCCCCCATGCGTCCGACCGGGGCTCGGGCCAAGGGATCAGCGGGAGCTGGCCCGTGGGGATTTGGCCTCTTGGCAGAGTGGGATCCGGGGAGCGTGGGCCGCAACGCGTCGCCTGAGAGACGCGCCGAGGCTTCCCGATTGTCGGAGACATCTCAGGGAGCGTGGATCGCCACGCGTCGCCTGAGAGCCGCACCAAGGGAAATGAAGTAGCAACTATTTTCCATGAAAACCAGCCTTGAGATGCGCAAAGAGTATTCGAGATATATCCAGAAGGCCAGATTTCAAACACGCGAAGAGTGTATAAGATATATCCAGATTTTTAAACACGCGACGTGCGGATAAGACATATCCCGAAGGCCAGACTATAGATACGCAGAGAATGTGTGAGGTATATCCGGAAGGCCACACTTTGGATGCGCGGAGAGAACATCATACATCCTTCCCATTACCCAGCTTATCCTCTCTGGCTTATTAGAAGAAAGCAAATCAAGCGCCACCATGGGGGGATTTGGAATAAGGCATCCGGTGTATTGATGGACCATCTAGGGTCAGCTGAAAAGAGGCTCGTATTCTTCGGGAGCGTCAACCATCGGAACTCGACCGGGTCTCCCATCTCCGCTTCCGATCAGGCTGCTGGTGTCCCTCCTTCTAGCGCCAAATTTGATCCTGTCGCGAAGCGGGGTGGCGGTCCTACGAGCCAGATGGCCTCCCGGTGAGGTGGCAGAGAGCTGATCGCGCCTCGGCATGCCACTGCAAAACAGTGATCGTCAGTAAACCGTCAGGGGATTTCCCCGGTTAGGCACTCCGACGGTCAAGTCAGTATCTGCAGGCATAACAGTGGAAACTGAAATTTGGCAAGGGATGCGAAAACTTGCGCGCGCGTACCTGCGGTAGGGGGGTGCAAAGCTTATATAACCGGGGGAGATGATAACTCTTGTCTGTACTGACGAGACAAGAGCGTGGTTGCTGTCAGCTCGTAGGGAGCACTGAGGAGCGGCGCGGCATGGCGCGGGGTGCTCGAGCAGTACGAGAGTACTGGGTGCGCAGTATGAGAGTACTGGATGGGCGAACTAACCGCTTAGAAATATCAGAGCTGAATAAGGCGTGAGGAACCCCGTTAGCAGGGTCGTACCCTGGATATAATGATGTAGGGGGTGTAGGGGCGAGATAACCCGTACCCTGAGCGCCGACTGGAGGGTCCGAGTGCTGGGGACCAAGTCGGGTAATGGCCAGTGAGCGTGGGCAGCCACGCGTCCGACTGGTAGAGCGGGAGCGCAGGGTACGCCTTGGGCCGGGGGTTTACCGAGGGATGTTTGCCTGATTTTGTTGAGTATCCGGTCTGTGTGATGGCAAGAGAGAGAGAGTGGGCTGCCACCTGCCTGACTGTGGCGCTCGACCTAGCTCTAGGTCGGGGTAGGGTCAAGGAGTATGGGCAACCAAGCGTCTATCTGGTTGAATGGCCGGAGGCCGACCCGGCCGTCTTCGTCGGTAGCCCGCTAGACCCTGTCCCCCAGGGGGCTTACGGACTCAGGAGCATACCCGGGGATTCAGCTGCTAATCTTTCTATTAAGCCTTCCTGGCGCCAGGCTGGCTGGCCGGCCTATGCACCTACCCGTAGGCAAGGCCGGGATCAGTTGCCGCTAGGTTGCCCACGCAAAGGGAGGAAACCACCGCCCGTCGTCGCTGCCGCCGAGTTGCTCACGCAAGGGAGGAAACCGAATGTTTTGATCGTGCAACACGGGAAAGAAATGAAAAAGTAGGGTTTCATAATTAATGCAACCTTTGCAATTTATCCCTCCTATTTGTTGTTATTGCAACCTCTCCTATCTTTTTGGTTTTAGGCATAAAAACCCCTAAGTTTCTATATTTAACACCATCTACCGTTACGAAACTGACCTTTTCTTCTTCTTCACGAGCGAGAGGAACTTGATGGTATCCCTGGTAAACATCCAACATCGAAATAAAATCGCAGCCAGAGGTAGAATCCACTAGCCGATCAATCCGAGACAAGGGGTAGTAGTCTTTAGGACAGACTTTACTTAAATCTCTAAAATCGATACATACCCGCCATGTATCCCCAAGCTTAGGGACAAGTACTACGGTAGCCAGCCAAGTCGGGAATTGAACTTCTCTTATAGTCTGGTCTTCAACAACTTGGTGACTTCTTCTCTGATGATCTTGTCCTGCTCAGGGGTGAAATGTCTCCGCCTTTGCTTCACCGACCAGACTCCCGGGGTTATGTGTAAGCGATGTTTGGCCAAAGTAGGGGGGACTCCTTTGATCTCTTTGGTAGCCCACGCAAACACGTCCCGATGTTCCTTCAAGCAGTTGATCAAACGACCTCTCAGCTCGGGTGTAAGGAGCCGCAATCCTTGTGATCCCCCCCCCCCCCCCCCGCGCGTCATGATGATTAATCTGGACCTCCTCGCTTTCAACCTCCCTACATTCTTCTTTAGGTCCCTCTTCTTCTCAAGGGTTGGCGAGGTCGATTTGTAGCGTCTCATGCATCCTTGGGTTCTTACGGGCTTCGGTCTAGACCTCCCCATTGTAGCATCGCTAGAAAGTTAGCTGGTCTCTTTTGACCTCGACCACCTGCTTACCTACCGGGAACTTGATCTTCTGGTGGTAGACTGAGACCACCACCTGGAATAGGCTGAGCGTTGGACACTCCAAGATGACATTATAGGACGACGGGGCATCTACTATCATGAAAGGAGTCATCCTCGTCCTCTGCAATGTATCATCTCCCAGCAACAGGGATAGGGAGATCTGCCCTATCAACTGCACTCGGTATCCGGTGATGCCGAAGAGAGGGGTGGAGACCGGATGTAGCTCATCCTCGTCGATTTGCATCTGGTCTAGAGACGCCTTATACAATATATTGACAGAACTACTTGTATCCACAATGACACGATTAACCTCGTAGTTAGCTATGCGTGCAAGGATTACCAGCGCATCTTCATGGTGAACTTCCACATCCTCCAGATCATCGGGGTCGAACGAAATGACTGGGCCCTAGCGCTTGTCGCTGCTAGTCCCGATGGAGTAGTTTTCCAGTCGACGGGTATGAGCCGTTCTCACCCGATGAGAATCTCCTCCAGTAGGTCCCCCGGAGATCACTCTCACATGGCCCGATAGAGACCTACGTGCCGAAGCTTTGCCCTTCTTGGGATCTCTTTTGGGGGAGATAGATTGGTGGGACACTATCTCCCGACTCCTTCCTCTTGAATGTGACCCGGATCGACACCCGACTTTATCATCCCCTGATTGCTATCGACAAGGGGAAAGGCTTTGCCGAGGGGATCGCCATCGGTGCCCTGCTTTATTCCACCATTTGTGGGGCTTGGTATCCGCATCCTGAGCTCTCCTCTTCTTCAGGGAGATGCACTCCTCTGTAGAGTAATTTGTACTACCGTGGAAATCGCAGTACTTCTTCTGTGTTTCAGGCTCTGCGGTGTCAGCCGTTTCCACCAGCCTCTTCTTACCAACCCCGTGGTCCTTCCCAGAACGAGGATCATTCGCCAGGGCTAGTGCGGGTGGTTCTCTTCTCTCAAATCATACCGAGATCTACATAGGGGCTTTGGCTGGATCTTTGCAACGAGCGTGCTGTACTTCTTCGACGTTGACGTGCTTGATGGATCGCCCCAGTAAATCGTCGAAACTGGTTGACGACTTCTTCACCAATGATCGGAAGAAGTCACCTTCGGAGAGTCCTGACGGCCCCGAAATACTAGATTAAATTTGTCACGAATTATGGGACCATCAGATTTAAATGTGAATGAATAACTGGAAACCCTTTTACAATCAAAAGTATGAAAATGTAATATAGGGGCCACAGGTCGTATTTTTCTCGGGGCTAGTTCGCGTTGTTCGATTCAAGCTCGTATTTATGGGTGTCGTTTGTGAATTTTTGGGTTTCAATAAAGTATGGTTTGGGTTTCAATTCAGAGATGAAATCATAATGAAAAGAGAAGGAAAATAGCCAATGAACTAAACAAGCGGTAACAATGGTTAACTCAATCAATGGAAAACTCAATCAAGGCACTAAAGCAATTTTTGAAAACAAACGAATCTGATTTCAATTGCAAAATGTCACTGCAATTTAGATGGAGCTTCAGGATCTACAACATTCAAACCGGAACATCCACTTGATACAAAATGCATGCAACCAACACTTGGTTCAAAGAAAAGAAAATTTAAGTGCCAATAGCTGAATTAAATGCTTACACTGTAAATTAGCAATTCAGAATGAACTAATCAATTCATATCGACAAGAGAAAGATATTGGTGAAGTGCTGTGCAGGGATAAGTGAAGAAATTTAAACTCGGAAGCTATTGAATTCAGACAGCTAAATGGCAGAAATGATGGACTGAAGTCCTATGCAGTAATGAAGTTCATGCTGTCAAAAATGTAATTCTGTCACATATTGGATGAAGATTCCAACAAAACAGCTGAATCAACGGCTATAGAATTCGAATGCAGATCTTCCTGATACAACTTCAGAAATGAAATCTGATGATATGCAGAAATGGAATTGATCAGCAGATTTGGCACAGCTAGGCTGCAGAATTGGATGAACAGATTTCGGATTGCAGAAATTCGAATGAAGCAATATGAATTCAGTTAATTTATTGATACTAGGAACTGATGATACGAAATTTTGCTAATCATCTTAGAAACGTTTCCTAATTCTGCAGAAACTGCCCAAGAATGCAGCAAGAATTCTAAGCAGCACATGAGTGCAGAATGGCATAATCTAAATGCAGAATTTCAGAATCACCATTTGGATGCAAAGACAGCAGATGCAAGCTGCGGTAAAATTCAGGAAATGAATCGGCAGAGAAGCTGAAGATTACTTGGTATGAATTCAGAAATTAGCAGCTGACTTGCAGCTTGATACTCAATGCAGAATTGAAACTGAAAACAGCACAGATAGTGTGCAGAAACTGAAAACGTAGCAGTTAACTTGGACACAAAACAAGCAAATGACTAAAATGAATTTGCTATTTTTATGATCAGCAAAGCTTAAGTTGAATTCCCATTTAATGGATTCGAAACTCAAAAGCAAATGACATGAAGTTTCTGAACTGAGCTGGGTTTGCAGAATTGGAATTCAGAAATGTAAAGATGATCACTGCAGAAATGCAACTTCAAATCCAACGCAAGGTAAGCTAAACAATTGAAACGAATGCACAACCCAAGAAGAACTAATGTAACTGACTCAAGTTAAAAACACAAAACTGAAAATTGCAGCTCCCACTTGATACGCAAGCTGGAATTTCAGAAATGGACAGGTTTAAGCCACGAACAGATTTCAGAAATGCAATTACATACAAAAAGAACTTGGATTAACTAAATTCACACCCTAAATGTGATCTCCAATTGTAGGAATTGAGCTAGACATAAATCGAATTGAAACACAAGCTGAGAAATTCGAAACTGAACAGAATTGTGCAAAACAGCCTGATACGCAAGCTGTAACTACCTGATACGCAACATTAAACTGCAAAGCAAATGAAATTGAGCGAATTGTTAACTGAATGAGCTAGCTAACTAATGGAAGAACACATTAAAACCACTAATTAAGCAGAATTAAGCCCGTAAGGTTAACTACAGCAGCTGAAACAGAACATTCAATAATGAAACTACAGCAGAATTCGAAATTACAGCTAAAACAGATAAATTAACTAACAAACTATCCTCAATCACTCCCTTAGCTCAAATGCTTCTTGGTCGTCAAGCAAGAGTGAGCCTCGGACCCACAAGCTCAGCAAATCAGTGGAAAAACAGCTCTGCGATTCAACTCCATTCAAACTCTGCCCAAGCTGAAATTAGCCATCGATTTCTTCAACTTTGATGTGATGGATTGCGCCGATGAATTGGGAATGCTCCGAGCCTTCCAGGGAACCCCTCCGGCTAGTTCGGATGCAATGAAATGGTACACAACAAAGATTGACGAACTCAAGTGACAAAGCTACTGAAACCTCACGAAACTCTGTCCTTGGGCAAAATTCAAGCTGGAAACTCCTCTGTGAGCTCTCCCCACTGACCTAACACTTGTTCTAATGAAGGATTTGAGGGGTCGCGCCCCTTGGATGAAGAAATGCTGAAAAAACGATGAAAAACTGAAGAAGATGAACAGTGCGGCGAGGAAACACGACGAGGAGAAGGCCTGGAAAAATCTGATTAAATACATTAGCAATGGACGACCCAGATTGATCGGAGGAAATCCAACGGCAGATCTTTGTCTGATTTGAGCCAAACTTTTATGATGATGATCTGGGGTCAGGATCTGCCTTGTGGTAGCTCGGATCCTCCAGATATGCAACGGATGGTCCAGATCAACTCTATCTGTGAATGGACGCTCTAGAGCCCTCCTTGCTTGATCCAACGGTTGATTTAGCTCTGATTGGGATGAAACCTTCAGATCTTGATCATAGAGCTTGATCAACCCTAACCCTAGCTCGGATTGCTTCAGATCGTCCCGGATGGCTCAGATCTAGCCGCTCTTGAATCGGACGGCCCGGATTAATCGTAGGCTTGATAATTCGATCCGGTTCACATCCGACTCAGGTTTTGACCCAGTATGCCCTAGGTCCAGGATCCTTTCATGCCTACAAAAATATATCAGAAAATTAGTGACCAAATAATCCAAAAATGTGTAATTTTGCAATTAAGTCCAAAATAAGAGGAAATCCTAAAACCTAGGGTAAAATCATAATTAAACAATAAAAACATAGGTCAAACATGGATTTTAACAATTAAAATAATTAACAAAATGGTATTTATCAAGTCCCTCCGAAAAGGTGCTGACGAGGATCTCCGAAGTAGCGGTTGGCACATCTTGCGCAACCCGATTGAACCGCCGGATATAGTCCTTCAACGGTTCTTTCACCTTCTGCTAGAGGGTGAACAAATTCAACGCCGTCTTCTGGTATCGATGACTGTTGGCAATGTGGTGTAGGAAAGCGGTTCTAAACTCCAGGAAGGAGTTTATAGAACCTTGGCGCAGCCTCTGAAACCATCTTTGGGCGACCCCTGATAAAGTGTTCAAGAACACTCGACACTTCACACCGTCTGTGTACTGGTGTATGAGAGCCGCATTCTTGAACATGCAGATATGGTCCTCTGGATTTGTCTTCCCATCGTAGTCAGCAATCCCTGGACCAAGAAATTGCTTAGGCATGGGGTCTTCTATGATGTCAAGGGAGAAAGGGGTAGAGAGTGCTTTTCAGGAGGGCTTTAGGTCCCCCGTCCTTCCCCAGTCCTCCCTCCTGCCATAAAACGTTGGAGGTTACGGAGTGTGCTCTCTCCTGGTCTCCTAAGGAATCTCGCTGGGGTGCTGGAGTTATCATTGCTGGTCTCACCAGGGGTGAGACAGCACTTTGGTTGCGGTGGTGCAAGGCAAAGATTCTTGGAATTTCGCCTTGCACCGAAGGTTCTCGCCGTGAGGTGGCTTGCTCGATTTGGTGTTGTTCCACCGCTCCTTTGATGACGTTCACGACTAGACAATCCAACTCCTCTCTCGTCAAGATAATGGGTTGACCCTCTAGATCTGCCATCACGGTGCTCCTTCTGGTGCTTTGATTACATTTCCCATAGACAGTGCCAAACTTGTTATGGAAGAAATCGACACGAACGACGAGTCACTAAAGACCAGCCCACGAGGATGGTGACAGAGAGAAGACAATCTCGCCCTGCGAGATTAACACGAGCGTTAATGGGAACACACTGGAAGGTTTTCCATCGGAGCCCACTCCGACGCTCAAGTCAGAATCTTTATCACTATTAGGAGGACAATGAGGAAGCATGATTTTGTTAAGTTCGGAAAGCCTACCTTTACCTGGATGTTGGATGCCAGAGCACCTTATATACCTGATGTTTCGGTCACATGTGTCCTCACATTCTCCTCCACGTTTCTTAATCATCGGTTATTTGATAGCTTTTGATAATGGCTGCTGCGATCATTATGGTCTTAATTGCCGCATGTAACGGACAATAATTATCTTATTACTTTCCTGTTCTGGAAAGAGGAACAACTACTTGAAATCGGGCTATCGGATATATTGATCTTTGGGCTCCACTCTCCCGAGTAGATCTCGGGGTCTCATCTCCCGAGCTGACCTCGGGAATTTCATTTGTTTTGTCAGGAGAGTCTCGAGAACCTAAAGCCCGGTCTGACCTCGGGTGTCTGTCCTCCCGAGCTATTCCCGGGCACTCGACATCCGGTCTGACCTCAGGGGCTCTCGCCTGTTCTCCCGAGATAGTCTCGGGAGCCTGAAGGCCGACCTGACCTCGGGTGTCTGTCCTCCCGAGATAGTCTCGGGAGCCTGAACCCTGACTTGACCTCGGGCGTATGTCCTCCCGAGATAATCTCGGGAGCTTGAAGCTCGGTCTGACCTCAAAGCTCTGATCTACTCTCCCGAGGGGGTCTTCGTATGACTCGGCGTTCAGGTTCAGTGGACCCTATCACGTAGCTTCCCTATGCCACGTGTCAACCCTGGGATGCTCAACCCTATCAACCATAATAAAAAATTTATTATGAATACAAAATGATCCCTAACACCTAAATATAACTCTTATTTATACCGTAGTCTAAGATCATAATAAAGACAAAAATTATAATTAAGATATCTTAATTCTAATCTTGTAATGAAAAATATTAAATTTTTATCTGAAAAGGAAAATAATTAACTTGATGATCTTAACTCAAACTAAGATGTGAATTGAGACAACAAAAAAAGTAAAAATACTCTTAATATTGTTTAAACGGTGAAATTAGGCTTCGAAAAATTGATGGTTACGATTTTACCAATAACAAATATAGTTTTTTAAATTCTGGACTCGTGACCACCCATGATTCTAAGACTTGAATAAAAAATGGGTGGTTGTCTCTCTTAAGAAGAGGACGTGTAGAAGTAATTTTTTAGTTTATTTTGCTTAATTCATTAATAGAATAATTAAGGAGGCATGCATGCAATGTTGTTGTAGTACCTGAAACGTTTTCTATTTCCTGTCTACAACGAACTCCACAATATTGTTGCTAATTGAACATAAGTCACAAGACAAACACACGACCTGTCTTAATTTGTCCTTTGAAAAATGATCAAACACATTTCCGGTCCTTTGAAATGAATTTACCGTATTACATATGAAGAATGATCAAACATTAATGGTGAGCTTCTAATTGCATTAATCATGGTCCTTGTTAGCGAAAGGTAATATAAGCGTCGAGTTGTCCGGTGAGGGTTGTGTTGGTGGCATGAACTTCCGTGGTCAACATGTAGCCTCTGGCCAGCCCGGAACTTTCCGGTGCCGCCGGTGATCGACCGTTCGAACACCGTCCCCAGCGAGGCCACAGGGAACAAACCCTGCAGCGAGAGGGAGCTGCCGTTGTACTTGCCGGCGGTGAAAACCAGCTGGAAGTTGGTGAGGCCGGAGTTCTCGGCCAAGCTCGACCCGACTCCCATGCCCTGATTCCGACCGACAATAGGCGAGTCGGGCTCGACCCCAGCTCGGAGAAGGTTGTCGTAGACGATGACGTTGCCGAATCCCGCGCCGGAGGTGGAGCTGGTGCGCTCGACAGCGTAGACAACGGTGGCATCGGGGCCTGAGCCAAGGATCCTCTCGTGGTTGTTGAAGCGCAGGTGCATATAGCCGTTGGGATTTGAGGAGGCAGCGGCGGCGGCAAAGAGAGAAAAGAGGAGGAAGGAGGAGAAAGAGGAGGATGCCATTAATTAGTTACTGATGCAGATCGATGTGCAGCAACTAATTGAATTGCAAATTATGCTTATGAAAAAAGGGACTTAATTAGTTATCGATGATGAAGTAGATTGCAATGCATGGCTATTGATATAGAGGAGAGGCCATGGGAGAGATGGAGCTAGCATATGCCGAGTTGACGGCGTACCGATTTGTTACTGTAAGGTAGAAGGTCAACGCCGTCTTTGGGTAATCGGTCTGACATTTGACCGACGCGTTGTGGATATATAGAGTTGACTTTTTCAATGTCGTCAAATGTTTGAGGGATAATTTATTCATCATACTGGTCCACTGACACGCGGAAACGGGTCGAATACGGTACTAATTTAGGATAAAAGTATAAAATCCGGTTACTAATTTTAGGATTAGATCTCCTTGATCTTGTATTTCTAATGTTTAAATATATTGATGAACCCTTTCATCTTTGATTTACTTTTATTTAAATTTATATATAACAAAGTTAGTGATACTAGGAGAGATGTGAAAAATCATATCAATCATTAATATAGCAAAATATGAAAGAAAAAACTTCACCATAGTTTGGGTATAATGGTTTTAACTAAATTATAATTATTGTTACCCTTTTGATTTTGGCAAAATAAATATGTAAGGTTCCATTACAAGATCGAGATTAATTAGTAAAGGAGAAACGATGCTCCAATAATTAAACTGATAAAGATTCATTTGATTATTTTATGAATTTTGAATTAAATGTGACGTTCTTTATTCATTTATAGGAAAATGGCAGAGAAAGTTGCAAATCAACTTGAAGGAGTTTTAGGCGATCGAGGTGATAATCAATAACACCTCAAAAGTCATAGGATTAGGGTTCTGAGGATTATGTTAGAACATATATATATTGACAACTTGTCCTATTTTGTTGAAAAATTTCTGAGTGTTTCTACTAGTTATCGAATATCAAACAGAAGAAAAACAATAAAAAAAATAAGATGCAACAAGACGGTGAAGCGCTAATTAAGGATCATTTCATACATATAGCTGTAAAATATTCAATTCAATAATCATTAGGTTTCTCTGAATAATTGGATTCAATGTGAAATGGTTTCGAATATACTCATCTGATATATATCTTCCATGGATTGGAAATGGTCACAATACATACGTAGTCAAATCAATTGGAGAGTTATTGGAAATTAAATATAATTGCTTTGGCTTTATAAAACAATACAGAAACAAAGATAAAGCAGAACTAATTAATCATTATTTTTTTTCTGCTGGTACAATTTAGAGCGACTTACGGAGATGAATTTATTTTAATAAGTGGAAAATAATGAAATACGTATATAACTTATAATAACTTATAGCATGCAACGGCTTGCACCGATTTCAACGGAAGGTGATGTAAGCGTCGAGTTGTCCGGTGAGGGTTGTGTTCGTCGAATGAACTTCAGTGGTCAAGAGGTAGCCTCTGGCCAACCGGAATTTTCCAGTGCCGCCGGTGATCGCCCGTTCGAACAGGGTCCCCAGCGGGGCCACCGGGAACAACCCCTGCAGGGCGAGGGAGCTGCCGTTGTACTCGCCGGCGGTGAACACCAGCTGGAAGTTGGTGAGGCCGGAGTTCTCGGCCAAGCTCGACCCGACCCCCATGCCTTGATTCCGACCGATAATAGGCGAGTCGGGCTCGACCCCGGCTCGGAGAAGGTTGTCGTAGACATAGACGTTGCCGAATCCGGAGATGGAGGAAGAGCTGCTGCGGTGGACAGCGTAGACGACGGTGGCGTTGGGTCCGGAGCCGAGGATCCTCTCGTGGTTGTAGAAGCGCAGGTGCATGTAGCCATTGGGGTTGGAGGAGGCAGCCGCAGCTGCGAAGAGCACGAAGAGGAGGAGGAGGACGGAGGAGGATGAGGAAGCAGACGATGCCATTTTCATGGAGATGAATTGTAGTTCAATTATGAAGTAATTGAATCGATATGCGTTAAGTGATTGAACGATATGATGGTGTTTATATAGGCATATATGGAGATGTGTACAGGAGGAACACACGAGGAACATGTATAGGAATTCCCTGCAATATCGATTTCATTGACTTGATCCAAGGCAACTTTGTGGTTGACAAAATCGGCGGTAGCAGGTCCTCAACGTTTCTTAATTGTCAAGAGCCGGACTTTTAGAATTCACACACCAGTCAACGTCAATTGTTATTGTTATATATACATATATATATGTATCTCTGATCACACGATGCCTTCCAATTATATTATTAATATACTAGATAACGAGATTTATTTTATTTTAAATAACAATGAGAATTAAATTTCACTAAATTAATATTATAAGAATTTAAATTTTAACAGAATGTTTTTAACACAATATATTCACTTATTACTGATTCTGACAAATTAAACTAACGATGCCACAATTAGATAATATTTCTAGCTAGCTATATATTAAAGTTTTGTGGATAGAAATAATTAAATCCAATGAATTCAATCTAGGTGGCAAAAAGATTGCGGATCTTTAACGTTATTTCTTGTGATACTGCGGTTTGAAATCATTAATACTAGAAGTTCAACGTCAACACATATATATGTCGACGTGAAGTGCAAAGTGTGTTGTTCGTAAATTAATAGACTTTGACAGGGTAGGCACAACTAGATAAATAATGCTTTTTTTAATTAGAAATCATAAGCATTGGAATATAGATAGATAATATTTATGTATTCATAGTTAATTTTATTATTTCTCTTTTGGAATAATATGAATGCGCATTCAGTCGTCTACATATATGTTACTTTATATATATATATGATTTAATTAATTGACTTTGTCTTTTAACATCAATAAATATTTTACAAAGTTCCCAATTTTATATATATATATATATATATATATATATATATATATATATATATATATATATATATATATATATATATATACAGTGGCGTAGCCAGGATTTTCGACCAAGAGGGGCGATTTTCAAAAATTCTAAATATTAATATAGATCGATTTCATCATTTAAAAACCTAAATTTCGAATTCAAGGAGCTGAAAATGAACTTAAATTCGAAAATTTTGATCATAGCCCTTAGTTTTAGCTGAAACAATGATATATCGATCCTCAAAGCTTTTTTATGATTTAAAGTCAAAAAATCATTTGTGATATTGTTTTCTCGTAATATTTAGCATTTCTACATATAAGATCTTCATTGTGATCTAAATAATCATCCTAACTAGCAACCTAATAAAATAAAGTTTATACTTGATAATTTTTCTTTAATTAATTAAATAAATATGAAAGTAGAAAGAAATAACTTACTCCTCTTGGAAGACCATTGCTTTTGAGAAAAATAGAGAAGAGAGAAAATAGGGAGAGGAAGATGTAAAAACATAGCTATTTTGTGGTGTTAATAAAATCCTAAAAATATAAGAAGAGGGAGAATATGTGAGCGCTGAGGACTGTTTTTATTGTTGGAAGAGCGTAGTAGTTGTTACTGCATTTCTTGCTCATTGGAGAAGAGAAAGGAGAAGGAAAGAAAGCTCTGGTGCTTAAGAAGATGAGCGGAACAAATTATAGGTATACTATCATTGGAGAAAAGAACGAGAAGAAGCAATTGTGGAAGAAGAGGAGAAGAGAAAAATAAAAGAGAGAAATAAAAGAAGAGGTGACATATGATATGGCAGTGTTGTGACATGCGTAGGGAGAAAAGGGAGAGAAAAAATATAAATATTTTTCTCGAAAATATCCTAATTCATTTTAAATGGATCGAACCCATTTAAATATTAAACTTGATTCGGTCATAACTTGATCAAATTAATCCTGGTTTAAATCAAAGTAAACTGGATTAATTTTAATTTAGCACCCTCACTTTATGTCCTACGATTTAGTTCATCCGTTTATTATGATATGTTATTTTAAAATTCAATACTTAATATTTTAAATCTCGATATTTCCTCATAAAAGTGGTAGCAATGGATAGCTTAGGTCACGAGCTTTCTAAATATATAATCAGTTTCAGTTTTCGACAATGAATGATAATGATCGATTAAGAAAAATAACAACAAGTATATATATATATATATATATATCGAAATAAAAATGATATCATATACAGCCCGTTATTAATTTTGACTTGTTCAAACTAATATAAACAAACACAAAATGACGCGTAATATGTCATAAGATTGGGGATTGGTAAATTCGTTTGAAACTACGAGTAAGTAAAATACATATATTCTTAAAACATCCAAAAAAAAATATGTCACCAATTTTCTTATTGTAAATTAGAACGAAAATTTGTTATGTCGTGGATTAGTTGAACGATTTGGGGTACAAATAAAATTTAATTTAGGACATTTGAAAATCTAAATTTAGAATGTTTAAAATTTAAACGCGAAATCATTTATGTGATTTTGTAGGGCAGTCGAATATGTGAAATTAATTTATCCTTGAAAATCCGATTAATTAGGACAAAATTTAGACTAAAAATAATATTTTCAAGACTTTGAAGTTTGAAACTATGGATTAAGTTGGAATTTTGGAAAGTTAAACGCAGGATAAAATTATTCATCAATCAATTCGTGGCATTTTATAATGGGGGAAAAATCGTAATCTTGAAACGTACGCTTCGGGAATTAAATGACTTGATGAATGTCTAGCTTCTAGTAATCTTCTTTTCATTATTTATTGCTCATGTTTGAAAGAGTCAAGTATCCATCTATTTTTTCAATGCATGACAACTTTGATCCATTCCGAAAATATATTTGTAAACGAATGGGATTTTAAAAAAAAAAAATTATATGAAGGCCCTTCACATGAATTTTTCCTGAACAAATAGAAATTCATGAGAGACAAAGTCCAACATAGACTTTCTCAACAAGGTGAAAAACGTGGATTACTTGTCCATCCGTTGAGTTGAATAGATCATTCTTAAATTTATTTATGGATATCTGATTTCCATATTTTATTTTATTTTTTGCCTTGTATAAATCTTTATATAATATATCTGCGTGTTCACTATGCAAGCGGCTTTATTAAATTATTTTTCCATAAATAACGTATTCGACCCGATATCTGACAGCCACGGTAGGATACCTTTTGACGCGAGATGATCAAAGCACAGCGACCACACTCACCGGCCAACTCGAAATTATGATTCGATTCGATCTCATTCGCTTATCTACTGCCCTTGATCTTTATTTTTTTTATTTACAAAGAATATTCAGGCTTACGCCCGACTAATTCGCTTGGTTGACCAACCTTGTCTCATAACTTTCAACAAGAGTTCCCACCGATTAACGAGGATAAATCGCGGGACGGAGACACGTGACGACTTCACCATTGATGATATCGGTACTCGATGGCCTGACCAAGCAGCAGCCTGTGGCGATTTCTTCCGTCAACATACTGCGCACTCTACCAGGGAGGAATTAAACCTGGAAAGTAAGGGATCACCTAAATGAGTTATTACTAATCGCGTCATGTCCAGGAGACTACCCTTGATCTTTATATTCCAGATACATTATATAAATACAACATTAAATCATCACTTATATAAATACAACATTAAATCATCGCTTGATTTATCTCTCTTTTTTTTAACGTGCAACATTAGCATTTTGACTAGTTTTGCGTTGTATGTATCATCTTTTTTTACAAACAAATAACGGGCTTCTGTTGACTTTCAAAGAATAATGACTTAAAGATGAAGGCATAAAAAAAATGAAAGGAATCTTGTATACGCGTTAACGGTGTAACTAAAGTCAACCAATCAAGTTATGTCGATCTTAAAGAATCATTGGTTTTGTTTATTATTACTTACACTGTAGACTGCCCGTGAGTTACACGACTATAAAAATTAAAAAAATTGAATTGGAATGAGACAGTTAAGAATGGAATGAAATGGAAAAGCAAATTAATGGTCTATTTTGTACTTTACGATATAATAATAAAATTGCATGATTAGTGGAATATATAGTTTATTATATATTTGAATCCTTTTATTAAATAAATTATATATTGTAAATGATTTTGGCATCCAATCAATATTCTGGATTTGATTGATTCCTTTTATATTTATCTAGGATAACATAAATATGTAAAGTTCCATACGAGATTAAGATTGAGATGTTTATGAATGCTACGGTGGTAAGAAACGACGAAGAGCATGCATCAAGTTGAAAGTGCAAAATAATAATATAAATTAAACGTGACATTCTTTTATTTATTTATAGGAAAATAGCTGAAAAATTTGTAAAATCTACTTGAAGGATCGAGTGTAATTAGATGAGGTGGATATCAATGATACCTAGCTAGCTCTCTCAAAAGTCATAGCAAAAGGTAGTTGTTCTACTAATATGTGAAAAAAATTGTCAAGTGCCTGTCTCTTATGAACATCAAATTAAGAAGAATAAAAAATATACACTAAGAAAGTATACTTCATTTATTTTTTTAATTTATTTTTAAATTAATACTAGATATCCAACCTATTAGTCTCGCGTTCTTAAGTCAAACCGCCCCCCCCCCCCCCCCCCCCCCCCAATTTTCATGTAATTTCGCATTCAATCATTTTTCCAACACAAACTAAACACAACAAAGTGTATTTTTGTTGCTTCTTATCAAGGATCATTTTATCAAACTGTGAAATAGTTAATTGTCTGTATGTCACATATCTATAAAATATTTAGTATTATTTATGTTTCTCTAAATATTGGATGTAATGTGAAATGATTTTATACTCATCAGATATTTCAATAAATTGGCCATTGGCATGGTACATAGCTTAGACCCTAGCTAACACCATCAATTGTTAAGGGACCGATCGACAATAGGATATATATATAAAAAAAGTTATGATATGCTTAGGAAAAAAATTCAAAAAAAATTTTAATGAATAATATGACAGTCAATATGCACAAGTCCGATTGTCGTTTGGACATCGTTGGCGGCCGGCCTTCGTCCGTCGTCCCGAATCAAATTATACCCTGGGAGACACAGTGAGTTGGGGATTGCTACAATTGAGATTCCATGTCATTTCTTGAAATTTCCTTGAGTTTTTTTTTTGTTGAGGATAGCATTTTTCTAAAAACAATTGGATGCTTTTGAAGATCTAATTTGAACTTATGGTGTATTTAAAGAGTAATAAATCAGAAATTAAATATAATTGCCTTGAGTAATAAAGCAGAAATAATATTAATAATCAATGGTACAATTTAGATCGACTCACGAAGATGAATTTATTGTAGCTACAACGAAGATGAATTTATTTTGATGCATATAAAAAAGTGGAAAAGATGAAATACATAAATTAACACGCAATTGCTTCCCCGGATTTCAACGGAAGGTGATGTAAGCGTCGAGTTGTCCGGTGAGGGTCGTGTTCGTCGAACGAACTTCCGTGGTCAAGAGGTAGCCCCTGGCGAGCCGGAACTTTCCGGTGCCTCCAGTGATCGCTCGTTCGAACACCGTCCCCAGCGGAGCCACCGGGAACAAACCCTGTAGGGCGAGAGAGCTGCCGTTGTACTCGCCGGCGGTGAAAACCAGCTGGAAGTTGGTGAGGCCGGAGTTCTCGGCCAAGCTCGACCCGACTCCCATGCCTTGATTCCGACCGATAATAGGCGAGTCCATCTCGACGCCGGCTCGAAGCAGGTTGTCGTAGACGATGACGTTGCCGAAGCCAGCGCCGGTGTTGGAGAGGGTGCGCTCGACCGCGTAGACGACGGTGGCGTTGGGGCCGGAGCCGAGGATCCTCTCGTGGTTGTAGAAGCGCAAATGCTTGTAGCCTTGGTGGTGGTGGTGGGAGGCAGTGGCTGCGGCGGCGAAGAGAGCAAAAAGGAGGAGGAGGAAGGAGGAGGAAGCAGACGATGCCATTATTATTTTCACGGGCGGACAGGAAGGAAGTAATTAATAATTGAATGGATGGATGCATTGGCGATGGAACGGTGGTGTTAATATAGGCACAGAGCCCAGGTCGCATAGGTCTCTCCCCACCCAAATATTACTGGGCTGGAAATAATAAAAAGGATAGCAGCGTTTACTTCACTTCGCAGACAGACAGGGATTTAATTAAGCCAACAATGAGTGGCCACCAAACTGGTGGTGGATCATTTAATAGCAGCGTTTACTGGACAGTACTTTGCCCTTATTTTTTTCCCATTGTTTTGTTGAGTTCATGCGTTGCACTTGCATACAACGACCGTCAGTTTCCTTGATTAAACATTAATGCTTCCGGCATGCCAAGGTTTTTGCTCATAGGTTGAGAATCATGTTGATCTTACAGTTAAAGATGGATCAAATTTGACCCCAAGAAAAGTTACCTTTACTCGGATAGGACTCAGATCTGATCAAATGGGCTCAGTAGATCCATCCCTGCAATTAAAGGGCAAGCTGTTGATCATGTCTTAGCCTCAACTCATGGCTCAGACTCCCTCTCGATCAGTCACCCTCTCTCCTTAATTTAGTCTCGGCGACATACTCCATATCAGTCTCGGGGACGGATTCTTCGTCAATTTTGGCAACGGACTCCTTTTCAGTCTTGGTAAAAAACTCCATCTCAGTTTAGTGACAAACTCCTTCTCAATCTCGACAACAAACTCTCCTTCCGTCTCAAACTCTCCCTCAGTTTCGGCAACATACCCTCCCTCAGTATCGAAGACAAAACTCCATCTCAGTCTCGACGATAAATTCCATCTTAGTCTTGACAACAGACTCTCACTCCATCTCAAACTCTCCCTCAGTCTCGACAATAGATTGTCACTGGGTCTTAGACTTCCTCTTAGTCCTGGACACCCTCTCAGATTCCTTTTCAATCTCTGACTTTCATCTCTATCTCGGCCCCTACCGCCGACATCCTTTTCTCAACAAGGGATTCCAACATTATCTTAGTCTCAGTCTCAAATTGGACTTCATATATTCCCAAGGACACTCTGCATCGATATCACCCTTTTTCCTTTTAAAGGTAGGTTTACATCCTATATGGGCTCGCTACAGTGACGGAGAATATTCCAAGACGTGTGGGTTCCTGAGATTGGAGGAGTAGTACAAGGGTGTCAGATCTGATTTCCTAGATACCTCCCTACTGACACACAACACTGGACGATTGGGGAGGCAACCCAATGACTATTAGATCTAGTCCCCTTATTGACTCATGTAATAATGATATTTCGGTTGACGTGGAGATGCTCTCTAAAAAAACTATATAACAATTCACGAAAGGTAATAAAAGGGTTTCGATTCTTCTTCAACTCCATCAGGTTCTACCTTCCTTCTACATCTTGGTCATTCAGCATATTCACCTCAAGAAAATCCTAATCTTAAGCATTGGATTGGCATACCAGGATCCATTCTCAATGTCATTCTAACCCTGTATTTGAGTGCATCTCAGGTTCCTTCACCTTCTTCATCGACGTTCTCTGGAGCGCGCACACGTTAGTGAGTTTGTTGACTAGTGGTTTGATTATTCATGGGTATTTGGTTGAAACAAATTAGCATCGTCTACAAGAAATCTGAGTTAAGACGTTACGATGGTTAACACTAGAAGGATCACTGACAACTGTGACTCTGTGGAAGAAAGAAGCCATGTCAGAGCGACAACCATCACACAAGAAGATATCAATGAGATGGTCTCCAAAGCATTGCAGGGATTCCTACAACAATACTCATCCCTGCAGCTACCCGTACCAGGAATCTTCCCTCTCTTAGCCGGTGCGTCCCCTCCTGCAGGTAGGATAACCTCACCCTTTTTAGGGATCCTACTGGTTGTTGTTTCACTCAATTGGGGTGCTAGTCCCCTTGGTGAAGATTCACATGAATCATCGTGAGCAGGAGAAACCCTTCCTCGTGACCATAAAGGACAAACTCTCATTTCTAACAAAGGGAGTATTCAAGGAACACCATCTCCAAATAAATTCTTCATCAAGACCTAGCCATTTCTGGTAGTAGCCAGACAACTAGGTGAATACACTGGGTCATCAGACCCTAAAGACCATCTTTGCCATTTTGAGAATGCCTTCCTGTTGCATCAATACACTGATAGGGTTAAGTGTTAGTAGTATTCGTAATCACTTTCTCGGGTCGTCCTAATTGTAGTTCAGCCGCCTCTCCGCCTCTTCCATTAACTCCTTGGATAGCTTCAATGTCGCTTTTATAAATCAATTCGCCAGTAGTAAGATATA